>JAVIAB010000073.1:20459077-21059077 GCA_032433765.1 Megaustenia siamemsis | reverse complement strand
GGCTTGGCAGAAGGTCAACAACAGAAGTGATAAATAGCTGCCGAGATCGAAAGTTGTGGAGAGACATGATCACCTACGCCAGCAGGCCCGGTACCTGATAATGATGATGATATATTAGCATAGCTGTGTAAACATGTTAAATCTGTCTAGCTGCTGGTCGAATTCTCCCAAGAAATTTCAGAACAAACAAGCCGACAATGTTCTAACAGATGTTATTGCTCGTGTTTGCGAATGTTGCACTGCCACGTTCGGCCTAAAAAGGGGTATAACATGGGTGTGTTGATGTGTCATTGTTCACGATTTAATGGAGCAATCATGTTTATTCACTCTATCACAAAAATCATGAAAAGCACGTGCACCTAACAGGCGATTTAATTAAGCAATTTGGAAGCATTTCCACAAACACATAAATAATGGGCAATTTGTTGATTAACTTTGACAAATCTTGACAAACACGTACTCACAATGGGCAATCCCCATCAATAATGTTATAGTATCTTGACAAACATATTTGCTACGTGCAAAATCGACATTATCATTTATTGGCTTTATTGTGTAGGATGTCTCGATCGCTACGAGACCCGGCATTGCCTCGACAATTCTAACCCAATGAGAACAAAAAAGTAAAGAGCCCCGTCACACCAAGTGGCGTATAGGGAATATAGTGTTAGTGACCATATATTTCACAGACCCTTCAGCACATGATTTTCCGGGTAATGTGGTCGGTATTACGTCCGCGCCGCTTTACTTTCCCAGAAAAAATCCGGTACCCATTTAAGACTGGAACCCAATGAGAATATTTCATCTAAACTTGAACAGGAAGACGGTCATTATGTAGGGAGCCGCGATAGCTCAGTGGTTAGTGAACTGGACTACAAAGGACAAGAGGTCGGGTTCGGTCCTGATCGATGGCTTTGGGATTCACCCAGCCTTAAATGGGTATCGGAAATTTTCTGGGAAAGTAAAGCGGCACGGGCGTAGCACCGACCACGTTACCCCAAAAATCATGTGCTGAAGGTCTATAAAAATTATGGTCACATACATCGTATTCCCTATACGCCACTTGGCGTGACGTGGGATTTTTACTTTTTACTATCTTGTGTTGCTATACTTTTTAAGCGCCTGAATGTATATAAACGACGGGGCTCTTTACTTTTTTTTTTAACTTACCTACACAATACGGTTGTTGTCTATGACTTAGCGTACAAAATCCTTGAGTTTACACAGGATAGCTAGAAAATGTATTGGAATACTCAGGAGGAGCGAGTGTTTATCAAATAATAGTTGGCTTCGGTTGAGAGTGATATACTCTGTATATTGCCAATATGTAAACGTGTGGTACAAGTAATTTCATCAACTTTATCCAAATATCTTGGCAATACTCTCCTACTCTCCACTTCTCAAGGCTTGACAATGACGGTAAACCCTGCCCTATACTCTCAATATTTAATTGTATAGATAAGCGCGTCCTCTATTTCAGGCCGTAGGCTAATGCCATGATTATAGCGCTCTCCTCACATTACATTTTCATCTGCTCTTTGTAGATCGTATTTCTTTGATAATTTAAAAATCTAATGTGTGGTGTCTTAAACTAAAATAAAAGCCTGATCTGTTTTTAACACAAAATAATGTTCTACATTCCAAAAAAAATGTTCTGAAAGCGCGCAATTGGAAATACTAGATGTATGATATTTGCAATAATTCTTCGTAAAAGTGTTTCGTCTTAGAATGGACGTTTAAATGTCAGAGTGAAAACTAAAGAAACTTGCAACGAGAAAATGTAAATAAATAGGGTTCTTCTATAAAAACATATTGGAGCAAGTATTAGATTAGTTTGTTTTCCTTCGCATTTTAAATTATTAATGTCAACTCATCATAGAAGATTAGCTGTAATTTTATCTTCAATACTTTTGTGTCTCCCTTTGGTTTTTATCCCTTCCGATGAAGAAATCATTTTCTTTCTCTTGATATATGTCTTTCACTGAATTCAGATACGACATTGAAGGGCAGCTGATGTCAAACAACTAAACAATTCAACAGAAATGGAAAGTATTTTTAATGACCTTCTGAACATAGCATCAACTACAAAAATACAACAAAAATCATTCAAATATTAGAGACAATGAACCTAACAACATAAAAGAAGAAATTGAATAAGTCATAAAACACACCAAAAAAATAAAACACCAAAGATAAAAAAACCATACCAGTAGAAACAATAGCAGTAGCAGCAGGTGAAACAGCTGCTATATGGTTATACAGAATGCTATAAGCAACATGAGAACAATAGAAGATCTCAAAAGGCTCGCAACAGACCAGTATTGTACCAGTATAGAAAAAAAGTAGCAAGACAATAAATAATAAAGAGATATCTCTTTATTCGGACATGTAGGAAACCTACACGCCAATAATATAGAGAAAAGTCTTTGACCAATTATTGAGCTACGGATCAGCGACTCCAAAAACGGGCTTCCTAAAAAGTAGAGAACGTACGACGCATTATACACAGTACAGCAGCTAGCAGAAAAGATAACAAAACACAATCAAAATATGCACGTAGCTTTCACCGACCAAAAAAAACATTCAACCAAGTAAACAGAGAACAATTATGGGAGAACCTAAAAACATACGAAATAAGCAAACATCTAACCAATTATGTAAAAGTCTCTACATCAACAGCAGATATATAGTCAGAACAGCATCAAACTACACCGATCATTTCGAATTAAGGACAGGAGTTGGCATGAGTTAGTGTATACTATCTCCTATACTGTTGTTTATTACCTACATTGACTACATATATAAGTTAGTCAACCCATCTGAGACAGAGGAGATTAAGTTGCTTCAATTTGCAGAAGTCAGGGGCTAACGTAACAGCACAGAGACTCAACAGCACAGAGACTCAAGAGACTCAACAGCACAGAGACTCAAGAGACTCAACAGCACAGAGACTCAAGAGACTCAACAGCACAGAGACTCAAGAGACTCAACAGCACAGAGACTCAAGAGACTCAACAGCACAGAGACTCAAGAGACTCAACAGCACAGAGACTCAAGAGACTCAACACCACAGACACAAAATACAACATGAAAATCAACATCAATAAAACAGAAGTCATGAATATCGCAAAAGAGAAACAGAACAGCAACATAACTATAGATGTCAGACAACTAAAACAAGTAGAGGAATTTAAATACCTAGGAAGTCTGGTGACAAACGACAATTTACAAACAACAGAGATAAACTCAAGATGCAACAAATCTTGTCAAATCATGTGCCAGCTATCACCACTAATGTTCAAAAAGTAAAGAACTCTAGAGGTAAAACGGGTACTCTACAATACAACCTTCATCCCAGTGCTACCAATGCAAGTCCTGGAGCCTAGATGCAAAAACAATATGAAAAAAAAACTCTAATGATAGGAAATGTGTCAGACGAATGACAGGAAAAAACCTGAGAGATAAGATCAGAAATGAAGAACTAAGAAAAAAGCAAGGAATAACCCCCGCCATATAATATACAAAGAAACAACGACAAGCCTTCAATAAAAGTTGCGAGAACACCAGACCCAAGGGCCGACTGCAAAAAAAAAAAAAAGATGTATTGACGGAATATTAAAAACACTAGGAAACAGCAGCAGAGGAGAACGGAAGAGCAAAAGACCGCAAATTATATTTCCCCTCGACGCTGAAAGGCAAATGAGGACGGAAAGAAGAGGAAGATGCATTAATACATTGGAAAGTATACCTTCAAGAACACTTAAATAACCTTAATAGCACATTTACTAAATAATACACGAAATAAACATCAACAAGACAGAAACCAAAAACATCGAAAAAGAGACATAAGATATCAAAATAACTATAGACGGCTGATAAAACAATTTGAGGAATTTCAATATTTAAGAAGCCAAGTGACAAAGAATTCACAAGCAGCAGAAATAGACTCCAGATGCAACAAGGCATGTCGAAGTATTACAAAAATTGTTCGCACCACTGTCCAACAAGAGACTAACACTAGAGGCAAAACGCTCATTTTACAATACAGTCTTCATTCAAACGTTGTGCTACCAATGCCAAACCTGGACTCTAACTCAAGAACAATACGAAAAATAACCTCTACAGAAATGAAATGTATTAGAAGCATGACAGGAAATGGCCAGAGAGATAAAATCATGAAGAATGTAAAAAAAACAAAAAACTAGAAGTAATATTTAACCGTTGAATGCTTACGAAAGAAACAGACAAGATCGATTGGCCACATGATAAGACAGAAAGATCAAAACACAACGAGCCCTCAATAAAAATTGTGGGAATAATGGAAACAAGATCCGACAAAATAAAAGATGGATTGATAGAATATTAGAAACAATAGGAAACATAACAGCAGCAGAAGCCAACAAAGCAACAACAACAAAAAATACCACACTATATCCCCCCCCCCCCCCGATCCAATGCTGAAAGACAAGAAGAAGACAACATACGCCTTATCTGTCAAATATCTTATTCTTTTCGTTCATTTTAACAGACTACAATTGTTCTTTATTTTATAAGTGCTCTCTCATATATATTGCTGTCCTGGTATCGACATATTGTTTTCATTCTTTTATCATTTCACATGTCATGTCATTCTGGTCTGCTATTTTAATGGTACTGTCCTCCCATGTAGTTTCTTTTTTCATTCTTTTGGCTTATTATTTCTATAATGTTTTACCATTCCATATGGTGTTATGTCATCCTATTGACCTATTACGTTTATGATCTACCATACGTCATTTATGTTTTGTCATTCTATCGACATACTATTTTTATGATCTACCATCCCATATGGTGTTTCGTCTTCCAATCTGGATATTATATACACGTTTTTGTCCTTCCATATGATGCTTTGTCATCCTATTAATTGATTTCTTTCTTTATGTTGTTACACTTAAACACATATCATTACCATTATATGCTTCATTCTTGCAGTTATCCTCCCTCCTACTTAACCAAAGATCGATAAAAGTTATAGAAATGGTACAGTACATTTGTTTTTTAATTGGTTCAAAAATATAGTTCAGGACAATTTGCACACTAATGCAGTATCTGAAAATGATGCCAAACGCACACTCAGTACCAGCACAAACACTGATATTGGCTTTAATTGAGTGTGTATTAAGTCAATATTTCAAGCGTTTAAATGATAATCATTATAAAGCTGCTACCAGCAGTGTGTGGTAAGCAAGCATTGTACATAGCGCCTATGAAGTCTATATAATGCCGAAGAAAGACCAGTTTTTGTCTGTTTGTTGCTACAATGAAGGCTGAAAATGCATTTCATTGTATATTGCGCACAACAGAGCTTCATATGTTATCATTTACTATTGCACATACACTTCATGTGTTAAATAGCGTGGGTTGGTGGGTAAGTTGGTAGGTGGATAAATAGTTAGACAGATAGACAGACAGACGGGTGGGCGGGCTGGCGATCGGAAGGATGGATCGATGGATGGATGGATGGATGGATGGATGGATGGATGGATGGATGGATGGTTGGATGGATGGATGGACGGACGGACGGATGGATGGATGGATGGATGGATGGATGGATGGATGGATATATAGATAGATAGATAGATAGATAGATAGATAGATAGATAGATAGACAGACAGACAGACAGACAGACAGACAGACAGACAGACAGACAGACAGACAGACAGACAGATAGATAGATAGATAGATAGATAGATAGATAGATAGATAGATAGATAGATAGATAGATAGATAGATAGATAGATAGATAGATAGATAGATAGATAGATAGATAGATAGATAGATAGATAGATAGATAGATAGATAGATAGATAGATAGATAGATAGATAGATAGATAGATAGATAGATAGATAGATAGATAGATAGATAGATAGATAGATAGATAGATAGATAGATAGATAGACGCATTGCCGGTAACATATATTTTAACATAAACATCTAGAATGCTGAAGTGTCTGAAGACTGGCTCAGTGTCTTTCTCTAGCCTCTATAAAAAATCCAGCATGATGTCATTATTAACGATCAGCTATTTAAAAATGTGATGTGAAGAATATTTAATGGTAAGCTTCTTTAGGGTATTTTGGCAAGCGATGTTATAACTCATCTGAAAACTCAACACATTTGTCCAGACAAGGAGTTGCAGACCAATGACATGGTAAGACTGTAGAGTTCGGGCACCTTGTTTATGAGAGTTTCAAAAAGGGAACAAACTGCTGCTATGACTTTGTATCAGTGGCGTGTCGTACGGGAAGAAAGCCTGAAGGGTTTAAAAAAATAAAGTAAAGGGAAGCCGTTGTAATAATTTATTTTCTATTTTGCCGCCCCACCCCCCCCCCCCACCACAATTGGAAATTCACCAAGACTTTAAATAGGAAATTAAATGTCTTTAAAAAATGAATGGTTTCGTAGGATCGCAATGAGAATTAATACATCTCAAAAGAACAGATAAGAGACGAATCTAAAAATATATATATATCTATCTAATTTGATAAGAAATGACGGTGGAAATACATCAGTACAGCAAATCGTCAGTCGTGCAGGACTATAACTTCCGCGCTATGTGCCGTCTTCGGCCTGAGGGAAGATGAATTCATCATCATAAAGACAGTGGCTGCGGGTGTATGTCGCCATGTCTCTCCACAATATCATAACTTTTCAGTTGTTTATCATTTCTGTTCTTGACTTTCTATCAAATCATTCTCTTCAACTTCCTTGTATCTTTTTTCTTAATGTCCATGTCTCTCTTCTGTCCTCGATTTGTTATTTGTCAAAATAAGTTCTAGTTGTTTCCCTATCAATATACGGCCAGAAAATAAAGCTTGCTTCCTTTAAGAAGGTGTAAGCGTTCTCTTTGCTTTGATCTCTTTTATAACGTCCTCGTTACGCTTACACCTGTCATTGTCAATATTCGTCTGTAAAAGAACATTTCTATAGTCTCCAATATTTTCATGGCTGTTGTTCTTTCGACTGTCCATGTTTTACTTTAATATGCCAAGACAGGTTATATGTCTATTGATAACATAACAATCATTTACACCGTCCCAAACGTCTACTTACTACCCTGAACTAGCACCAGAGGAGCTCCACGAGAACGGTCATTCCTCGTTGTTGCCTTGGAAGCAGAGATGTACCTGTAATGGGTTAAGGTAAAGCAATACAAATGAATGCATAGAAATGCGAAGCTGCAGTAAAGCTAAATGTGAGGGAGAATTAATGCATAGAAATGCGAAGCTGCAGTAAAGCTAAATGTGAGGGAGAATTAATGCATAAAAATGCGAGACAATTCAGACATCTCACTCTTTCCTCCTTACGAGTACCTGTTATTCTCCTGCTCTATTCTTTCTCCTTTATGTATGCACACTGACCTCGGTGTGTACTCTTCAGGTCATGTGGGCGTTATGCGCACATTTCTACGTATATAATTATATGGTTGTCCCTGTATGGGTGTGTTTATGCATGTATGTGTTCATATGTATGGGTGTGGGTATATATACATACACTTGTGTGTATGTATATACATGTAGTGTTGGGCCTGTTGATGCTTATAGACATTGTCGGTGGCGTTGTAGTCGAGGCACGAGGCAACCTAAGCATTGTTCTTTCCCTCCCACCTACACATTTTTAGAACCCTTTGTTGACCCTCCGACCAGCAGGGTATTTACAGCGCACACCCGCGAAACCTTCTTTCTCATTCTGACCACGGTCCTCGACGCAGGAAAGAAATGTTTCGTTTCTTAAACCAGTTCCGATTATTTTGTTTTGGTTGTTTCATTACTAGTTAGCTATGTAGCATTAGTTTTATTTACTTACATATCTGTGTGTGTTGTTTGTTTGTTCCTGCTGAATACGTATTGAGCCGAAACGTCGTTCAAATTTGTGTCGTCTATCAATTACATAAAGCTTTTACCATACCATTTTTTTTCTACTTTTTTTTTCAATTCTCCCTCATGTACCTGTAATGAGGGCAAAGGAGAATCATAGCAGCAGTGCTGGAAGTTTGTCAGCGACCCCGAATTTATGCCTTGCGCCAGGATCGGTGAACCAGAACAATCCAGACCCTGCCCCACCTCTCTGTGGTGCCTCCAGAGACAGACTAACCTGTCTAGTCTGGCCAAGTGAGTAGAGATCGAGGAAGGAAGGCAGCATTGTACTCTAAAATGTCGTGCTGAAATCGGATGTGTTGGGTCGAAAGGCGCAAATATCAAGATTTTACTGCAAACCATAACACGACGTAGACACGCCCACTTAACGTGATTTTAAGGACGGATGACAGTGAGATGTGACACATTAGTCATCGAGTTAAT
Organism: Megaustenia siamemsis; assembly: GCA_032433765.1. Classification (NCBI taxonomy): domain Eukaryota; kingdom Metazoa; phylum Mollusca; class Gastropoda; order Stylommatophora; family Ariophantidae; genus Megaustenia; species Megaustenia siamemsis. The sequence continues at coordinate 21,050,736 of JAVIAB010000073.1, read as the reverse complement.
GCAAGCGAACGAATGTAGTTGTAATGACAAATAGGGGAGATTAGCGGCTTAGGAATAGAAGTCACCTTTGGTTCAACTTATAGAAAACAAATGTCAAGATGGTCACAGGAAAAATGTGAGATTTGAAGGTCAGGTTGTGTCTTCACGGGGAAGAGATGGGAGAGTGGACGAAATACTTGACTTGTTATCTGAAAAATGTTGAGTTAAGCTCCGAGCTTTAAGCAGATCAGTCGAGTTAGAGTGTGGTCGAGTTATAGAGTGTGGTCTAGTTAAAATGTGGTCGAGTTAGAGAGTGTGGTCTAGTTAGAATGTAGTCGAGTTATAGAGTGTGGTCTAGTTAGAATGTAGTCGAGTTATAGAGTGTGGTATTCAGAGAACTGTTACTATTCAGAGAATGCGGTTTTGGGATAGTTATATTTTCATTAAAAGAAGAGTAGTCCTACCGTGCACAATAGTGGTATTTAACATGAGACATTCGTAGTAGTTTGATTGAATGATTAGCTATCAATTAACCAGAGACACTCGCAATGATTAATTGTTCCAAAGAGGAAATGGGTTTGTAATGATATTGTTGTTGAAGATAAAAAAAAAAAAGTAAAGAGCCCCCGTCACGCCAAGTGGCGTAAAGGGAATATGGTGTTAGTGACCATAAATTTTACAGACCTTCAGCACGTGATTTTTGGGGTAATGTGGTCTGTAACGACCGTGCCGCTTTACTTTCCCAGAAAAAATTCCGGTACCCATTTAAGGTTGGGTGAACCCGGAAGCCGTCGGTTGGAATCGAATCCTACCCCTTGTCCTTTGTAGTCCAAGTCACTAATCACTGAGCTCTCGCGGCTCCCTGTTGAAGGTAATATTGAACCTTATTTTAAATTAACTGTGAGTATTAATAAAGACAGGTCCAGCTGGAAAAAGCGATGAAATTTCATCACACCGATTTTATATAAAGCTAATGAGTTGTTTCGCCTGTTAGGTCATTCGTATGTATGTGTGTGTATAGACAATTTATTTACAGACGACTGGTAAACTATTGATGTGAGTCAGTGATTCGCCGATCAACATAAACCCAAAAAGCAACTTTAGCCATACACTTCCTCGAATGTCATTACTGGTGAGCCCACCTGTATGTTTATATTTTCATTAATCTTGGAAAAGGTGGAAACATCATTGTACTCTACAACATAATAGTGAAGTTTAAATCAGATTAATGGCCTTATATGCTCTATACTTATGGAGAGGTGCAGGAGACGATATGAAAGAGCAGACCTAATGTTTCACACTATGGAGGGAGTCCACGAAATATAGCGCCACATAGAGACAAATAATTAAGTACTATAAATTATTCATACATATTAACTTAAAGAACAATCGAAGAACTATACTATAAAGACATATACAAGGAGGGTGCCTCAGATGCGTGTCTTTTACAATACAATGACCAGTAGTGTGGTCTTACGGTGGCCTAGTGGAAAAACAGAATCAGAAAATATCGAGAAATCAAGTCACAACTTCTTATATTGATCCCTTCCTGACAATAGATATGATGTTGTTGCGTCTACTTTGCCAAATAATATTGACCTCGTATTTTCACTGTAAGTAACTTCTATTGGCTGAAATCGTGAAGTAAACTTAAAAAAAATGAACGCGTCAAAAGAAGGACGGTAAATGTACAGAATGAGAGGACTGTTCCCACACAAAAAAAAAAAACTCGTGATTGCCGTTTTCCATGAATTGGTTCTACATAAAATCAGACACTGGTAAGGTTATACTGTGGGTATGGTTGGTGCGTTCTCCGTTTTGCTGGTGTTTGGTGGACATGCTTCATAATGGTAGACGTGCTGAGAAGGGGATCTAAGCACTACGGAATTGTTCGTTTTGTGATGGAGATGGTCTATCGATTAACCTAAAACTAAACTAAATTAAACAATTCTACCGCTTTCATTGCATTATATTTTGTAGAATTCCAAAAGTAAAGGTTCTTTTAAAAAATAAGCGAATGTTTGCAAGGAGAAAGCTAAATCCGGGATCGCTAGAGCATAAGCGCAGTTCATGTCACAAGAGTATTTACAATGTGGCAAGAATTTGAAAATGTGACTACAGAAAGAAACGACTATGGGTGTTGTTTCTCAGCTTATACAACAGCGATCGTTGGAGAAATGAAAGGTATCATTCATCTTGACTGTGTGCTATGTCTGGCTAGGCAAACCGTGCACTTACGTGTTCAGTCAGAAAAAATATGCTCAGATGGAAACAATGTTTCTGAGAAACTATCAAGTCATTAATCAAATATTACTCACTTGACATTTAGCATCTTTAAAAATTGTTCAGCAGATAAACCACTATGATGTGTCCTATCTTTCTCCGCAGAACCAAAATGGGTTCATCGCCTTACCCGAGGATAAGGTTACAACGACCACATGTGTTGTAGTGTAAAGGTAAACTCGCGATAGCTCAGTGGTTAGTGAACTGGACTACAAAGGACAAGAGGTCGGGTTCGATCCTGATCGACGGCTACCGGGTTCACCCAGCCCTAAACGGGTAGCGATTTTTTTTCTGGGAAAGTAAAGCGGCACGGACGTAATACCGACCACATTATCCCAAAAATCATGTGCCGAAGGTTTGTAAAAATTATGGTCACTAACACCATATTCCCTATACGACACTTGGCGTGACGGGGCTCTTTACTTTACTAAAGGTAAACTATTATGCTATCATTCCGCATATTTATCTTTCAGACTGATCTAATGTCGTCATGATTCGCACGTACGTCAAGATACACAAGTCAGTATGGCAGAGTCTTGACTGAGTTACGTGGAACATCAGCTGGTGCTATTACGAAAGAAATGTATGACAAGTAGCAAGCAGATGATCTTAAAGTTGGAGCATTGATACGACCTAGGATACTATAATGTCACAACTATGACTGGACACATTAGTGGCGGTGTAGAAACAATGTACTTTGAATGTGAATCTCAAAGCAGTGATTATATATTGTTGTAATCGCTCTATCAGGTCCTGTTGATGTGCAAGCAGTTGGTGTTGGGTCCGTGACTTGTTTTCTTTGACACTGTGGAAAACTTACACATTTGTTCCCAAGCTTCATTCTAGATGGAACGTCCTAAGGAATATATACCAACTCGTCTAAAGCGATCTTGTCACACAGGATTGAATTAAGCGTGCGGGGCTGTACACGTACTTATTGAGCACACAGAGGAAGCGCATAATAGAAGCTTTATAGTTTTAAGAGATGAACCAGAAGAAACCTTTGAAAGAAAGAGTGATGCTAGAAGTCTATTAGTTTGCATAATCACCTATACTTTTTTTAAATTCTTGCGATTTCGGAGCCTATTACTTACTTAAGTGAATAATACTCAGACCTGCCTGCAGCAAGAAGTAATTGAATCAATCATTCAAAGCCCTTTAGACTCCTTTTTGGAGTCTAGGCCACGGTCAAGGTCTCTGCAACCATCCTTATGCTTGGACATTGTCTCTACTACTCTCCAGTCTAGGCCTATGTTCTTAAGAAGTTATTGCGCTTGATCAATGTGTGCAAAAGTTGAAAGCATTGGCTTTATTTTGTCAGGAAAGAAAAATAAGACGACATCATGTCAAAGACAGCTGTGAAAGCTCTGCGGATACGCGAAATGTACGTGATTTCTACAAAGAGAGGAGTTGAAAGTTGTGTGAGAATGTCTGGTGAATAGAGTTGTGGTCCTTGAATAAGGGTCATACAACAGTGGAGCTATTGACCAGTTTAAACACAGAAATGACATAACGTACAATACATTTGACAACAATTCACTCGCTATTTGCTTTACTGCAAATGCAGACATTGTTGAAAGTAATGATTTTACAATACTTGACTGGTGGAACTGTCTCGGGAAGCCAGTCTTAAGTACTAGTTAGAGGACGCAACACTTGCCTTGCCCCAGGCGCTTATAACTCACACTACACCGTGTACATAGAAGACGCGTATCTGGATAAAACCTACTTACTTGTCCCTTGATGTATGAATGGTTAATATAATATTGCATCTCTCTTTGTTTATTTATATAATAATCATCATCATCAAGTACCATACCTGCTGTAGGTGATCATGTCTCTTCAAAGCTCCCAATCTCGACAGTTATGTATTATTTGTGTTGTTTGGTATCTTTTCTCTTTGCTTCCCTCTATTCTATCTTCTCATCATCAATTTTCCAAGTTGTTACAATATATTACAGCTGTTCCATTTTCATTACATAGCTAAAACAATGATGATTGTTTCTTCCTAATATTGGAAATTAGCTCTCTTTTTGCTTTGAGCTCTTTCAAAGCGTTTTCATTACTCGCCTTACCTGTCCATAGTATTCTCAATATTCTTCCGTAAAACGACATTTGCACAACTCCCAGTTATTTTCTTGCACGCTGTCCTATTGTCCACGATTCACATCCGTATGTTAAGACTGGCTCTACATAACATTTAAGAACTCATTTTCTTGTTTCTGTTGTCAAAAATGGATTGTGCAGTATCTTTCCTCATTTTTTGGAAAGCTGCTTTTGCCTGAGCTATTCTGCCTCACATCTCTGTTGTGATTATTATTATTATTATATATATGTATGTATATATATATATATATATATATATATATATATATATATGTTTGTAGTGAGAGAGAGATAGACAGACAGACAGTTAGATAGACAGAGTCAACGAGAGAGAGAGAGAGAGAGAGAGAGAGAGAGAGAGAGAGAAAGAGAGGAAACGAAAATAAGAACAGATTTCATTATCAAAACTAAGACTAAGTGCATAGAATTAGAGAAGAGTTTTGATAATGACTTCATTCTGCTGTTTTAAGAGACGATAATAATGGATGAATATATAATTAATAGTGGGATGTACTTGTAATAGAGTAAGCTACTGAAAGCATGAGAGCAGGTATCTTAGTCGTTACCCCTTTCTTTCATGGACAATAGCAGCAACATATGGTAGCGACCATCAGTAGTTAGGACATAAAATTTAAGGTATGGAAAATTTCCAACCAGAATAACAACTTGTCGAAATAGAGATAACGCAGAGTTCATAATAGGGATAGGGACACCCACTGAGGAATTATACTCGGACATAACAAGGACACCCACCAAGCTAAGGTAGTAATGTCCACAATTATACTGGACATGATGATGAGTTTAGGGAGAATGGAAATTTCCACGCAAATTTCCACTTCAACCAAGTTGTGGAAGTGAGAGTAGGCGCATAACAATAGCATGTATTGACCCCATGACTTTGGCCGTCTGATAAATAAGTTGTCGTCCAACAACCAGGAAAGGTCAGAGTCATAAGATAATCATTAATTCGAATAGGCCATAGAGATTTCACGAAAATAAATCGTTTTCGTCAAATCTGGGGAATAGTTCAAGTTTCGGTCACAGAATGATGAGGGGTGACCGACTCCAAGTGATCAGAAGAGTTGCAATATGTCACTTTGCGACAATTTAATTGGCTACTGATTTTCACGCGAAGAGTTGTGGCTGAGTATTTAAACTTCAACACAATAGAATTACACGATTAGACACACAGAGAGAGAAGTCAGAATGTAGAGTAAGTTAGCTTAGTCCGGCTTCGGCGGAACTGCCGAAGGCAATTAGTTAGAAGTTAAGTAGAACTAGAAGTTTTAGAATAAGAAACTAAGAAAGTTAGATCGCAAGTTAGGAATTATACAAGAAAGGTATCATAATAATAATGAATCATAAAGTTTATAGTAGTCAATTAGTTGAAATATAGAACATTACAACAAGTGAGTTAATGAACATAGGAGAATTAGTTATGAAACTGTGAAGTGTTGAGAGATCAAGTTGTGCGTCATATTTCTCATGAATGTAAGTTGATTAATATTGAATTTAAGATATGCATTTGTAGACAGATCATATCCACCGGCGATTTGCTCCGAGATGTCCAGAATTAATTAACATTAATTTAAGAAAAGTGCATCAACCACTAGTACGAATGATGTGCCAATAATTAATAAAAGTCAATAAACTTGATTATGGTTTATGTAAATAGAAAAAGACTATGTCCTGATTAAGGTTGTGTCAACTATAAATGTGATGTGCTGTCAAAGAACAATAATAACACCAAAGACAATAATATAATATCAAGAAATAAGAAACAATAAATATACTATAACAGTACTTAGTGGAAAGACAAACATTTAAAGAAACTCAGAATACAGGTGATTGTGCATAACCGGGTTCACAAAGAATAGTTCATTTCTCCGGTCACCTGAGATTGCGCGTATGAACGACCTGCCATCAAAATTACTCTTGCTAGAATTAATTACTAAAAATTGTATCTTAGCCTTGTCACAGCGTTAGTCAACACACTTCTCTGCGCCCCTTGTCTTTTAAACATGGAATCTTATTTATTGTCACTGTTTGTGTTTATTCCTAAGTGATCTGTTTATATATGGCAATTTTCGTTCTGTCACACGGTTTAGTGGATACTAGTGTGTATTTTATTTTTGAGATTTTGTTTTTGTCGAACAGTATTTTTCTTTTTCATGACTGACACTATTAATATTTGATAAACACATTCAGCCACAGAATGAATTAGTCAGGCCCACTTATACACAAGGTATTTCATCTTATTTTCATGAGTCTGTTCTCAAACCTGTTGTGACCAAGTACAGCCTCAAATGATGTTATGTCATTTTGTATACAGGCTCGCCATGATGTGCGATTTCTTGCCAGATGTTTCCAGTCATTTTCACGAATGGAGAAGTCATTCAGAGATTATTTACAGATATCTCTATATCGTAATATAGGTCTCTGATTTGTCTTTTCCCGTGTATTAGTTCACCATATAGTATTCGCCTAGGAATGTGGTTTTCTTCCATTCGTTGGACGTACCCCAGCCATCTTAACCTTCAGCTTTTGAGCATTGATATGACTGTTCATCATAGGTTATAGCACGTTGCAAGACTGTTAGATTGGTTAGCTTGTCCTGCCATCTGATCTGCATTATTCAGCGGAAACATCACATGTGGAAGATATTTAGCCTTTTTTCGTGATTTGAATATGTTGTCCAAGTTGTTTCAGATACATATAACAGTGTGCTAAGCACACAGGTCTGATATATTAAGAGTTTGGTCTTTAGTGTTAATTTCGTGTTGTTCCATGCCCTTTCTGTGAGTTTGCCGAAAGTCGTAGCTGCCTTACCAATTCGGCTGTTTATTTTATCATCAAGAGAAAGACTTGACGTGATTGAGGATCCAAGATACGTAAATTTCTGAACTGACTCAAGTGAACAATTTCTCAAAGTAATTAATAAAGGTTTGATGTCTCCATGACTTAGAAGTACTGCTTTCTTAACATTAATAAACAGTGGGAAAAGTCGCATTCTTTGTCAAGGTTGTCGATCATTGATTGTAGAGTAGCTTCATTATTAGCGACTAGTGCTGCATCGTCAGCAAATAAAAGTTCTTTAATATCTGTTTATAGTGATTAAATGTGTATTGCAGCTTTAGGTGTTATTGTTGCGTTCAATAGATATTATCATATTGAGTGTTCCTTGCCTATCCCTTCGATAGCGCACACAGCTGCTGGCAGAAATGCTGGAGGATCGACTCAGTCGACAAAGGTCTCAAAGGCAGGGGCTTAAACAGTCTGGTATAGGGTTCAACACTTGATGTGTTACGTGGAAATGACCATTCAGAAAGCTACGGCAAACTACTGATTGCAGACTGCCAAGATAGGACAGGGAAAAAAAAGAAGAAATCTTAAAAACTGCATCACTCTCTCTCTCTCTCTGCGTTCAGGACTCAATCAGAGTAAGGATTCCAGACTCTCATATGAAGTCAGCTGTCCGGCTAAGTGTGTTGACCGCCCCCACAGACAGAACATCACAATTAGAGTCTGTCAGATCCACTCTGACTGAACACCCGTTAATACGTTGCACTGTGTTCTGCGCCAGTGGCCCAGTGCATCCGATTTCAGCCAGCATTTTTTCAGGTTTGCTTTCCTTAGCCTTTGATTGTCCCCAATCTTCCTGCAAGGCAGCAGTTGATCTTTTCTGTCGGGGGATTCTGCCCTTAGATGGTCGGCCCTCCCAGGTCCACGAGCACCATCTGCCCGAGTCACTAGAGGTGACTAACACAGACATGCGACTTGTAATATGAGGAAACTGCAACAAGGAACACATTTCATGCATAGCCTCCATTTGTTCCCGCCGCCTATCCCCATATACCGGTAAGTCACGTCCTCCCGAAAATGATGATCATCGTAGCACTTGATGATGTTAGGCCATCGTTGATGACTCCAATTCCGAACATATAGACACACAGTCAGTCGTCAATTTATTCTTGTTGCACACCAAACAGCAGACCGTAAGATTTGCGCACGGCCGGTTTAGGGAACCAATACGATGACGTAGGACACAATGTCGCCAAACTCATAATCTCGATACCTTTAGACTTATGTCTGATTACTCAAGTGTAAACAGTCTACGACGAACAATACACGAAGCAACTTCCCCAAAGAGACAAAACTGCGACTGACGAAGTAGTTTACATTAATGTGTAACATGGAAATAACTTGCGTCAAAGAATCCCAATAACGGTCTTGAACAGCACTAATGTGACGTAAAGCACAGATGAAGTCTGGACGGTGGAATGTCTCACTCACAACACTTGATTCGTCAAAAACGGACTGTTGTCGGCCTACGACCTCGTCTTAGCGACACAGATGTATCAAGCATATCATCATTTTGACTTTTACGCAGAAAAGTGCAATGAAGATCCGAAATTAATCAGACCTTGGGTGCATTTTCTGCAGCGATCGAGAGGACGTGGACTAGATCCGCCATCTTGGAAACGGAAGTCCAAAACTGCATCAAAGAGACCTTGAACATGACAAAAGAAGAAGTGTGAGATCTGGCTAAAGATAGAGGTTCTTTCAGACGACTGTGGTGAATGTAATGTTCTGCAAAGGTCATGCAACCTGATAATGATGATGATGAGGAGGATGATGATGTCACGTTGGTGTTTTTGATACAGTTATTTGTATTTATTAAATCACGTGCTTCCTATAGCAGCCGGTATTTATTGTCTAATTGTTTGTTACTTGTTTTTGCCCCTACAGAATGTTTATTGTCACTTTACCCTAAAACAGCATTCTTTGTTAATACAGCAACAAATTTCAAGACAAGATTTTGCCTTGCCAATACCGTCACAACAATAAAATATTTAAACCTTGTATTTTCTTCCATTTTCTACCAAATATTCTTTTTTTTTTTATTAAATTCTATTTAACTTCAAATATGTAAATGATACAAACAAATGTTGTAAACATACCTCTTCCCTGAAATGATTCGCATTCATTTAAATGATCAACATCATCATTGAATGCCGTCTCCGCATCGAAGGTTAGATACCATGGAGCGCTATTCCGCTCTTTCTCCTGCTTTGACGGTGCAGGTTGTCATAGGCTGATTTGTCCATCTTTTGATGTTACTTGTCCATGTTAGTCTTGGTCTGCCTCTGCCTCTTTTACCTTGTATTGTCCTTCCAAGATTACTTTTAGTAGGCTGATATGCTTTTTAACATGACCCAAAAAATCTCATTTGTCTTGTTTGAATTGTATTTAGTAGTTCTCTTTTCATTTTTAGTTGTTTTATGACTTCATCGCTTATTTTCTTTTTTTTCCCCATCCAATTCTACCTATTAAATTATAAAATGTGTACATGATGCAAACAAATAGTGTAAACATACCTCTTCCCCTGAAATTATTCGCATTCGTTTAAATGATACACTTCTAAATAACTGGAAAATTCTACTTACTCAACCATGGCAATGAAAACAGACACAATAATACAACACAAGGAATACAAATAATGCACGTTTCGTCAACATTTAACAATAATTTTACTGGTGTGGAAGAACAAGAATTAAAGGCGAGTTGAGTGCAGTGAAGGCAGCTTTTCCATTAGTTTTTACATCTGTGCAGTAATTAAAATAAAAATCTATATCAGTTTCGTCCACGAGGCGTTCTCGGTGCATTCCGAAATGGCGGGTGAATTTTAGCGCGAATATAAAGAGTTGCCATTTGTGTGATTACTGTGTGATAAATAATGCCTTTAATGTGTGAGTTTAAAAAGGAACTGTAAAGGGAAGCGTTTTCACTCAAATGAATTATTACGTTATGGTATATTTTAGAAGACTAAACATGTATTTTAATTGTACATTACAGTGAATGTAAAGATCGGTAATATATAATATTTCATGCTCAGAGAAGAGGGACCAACTTGCATTAAATTAATAAGCTCTAAGCTTGTGGCAGATCAAAACAAGTCTACATGGGATTAACACATTGCTCGTTGAGATTAAGAATGAAGAGCAAAATCAAGCATTCGAGAACACACCAATATCAGCAGACAAAAATTGCAACGATCAACATTTGCTGTTGTAAAGACAAAGATGAACAACTCATATGAGTAATGGGAAATACAAGAATAAAATATAAATATTGAGAAAGAAGACTAAGATAAAGTTGAGGATCAAAGAAAGCACATGCAACAGAACATTCAGGAGTGGACAATAATTAATGAGTGAATTATGAAGCGGGATTTGTTATAAAACAGACACTATCAAAAACACTCTCCAGGCAGAAAATATAAGGGAGACACTAACAAGATCGGAGTAAATAAATATGGCATTTGGCATTTGGCATCTTCACAGACGGTAGATAGCAAGCAGTCATGATAAGTCTGTAGTTTTGTAAAACATTAGTGTCTATTGCTGGATGGTGCTTTGCTGAACAGCTTCTCTCGTGGCTGAATCTGCCAATATTGAGCAGATAGATCCGTCCGCAGAATGAACAGGATGTGTTTGTGATTCCTGGCATCGTCTCCTTTCTCCTGCTATTTCTGTATTCTGAATTTGATATCAGCACTGCCTCGAAAGTTGCTGCGGCATTGTTTATATATATTTTTTTTATTTTTATTCTCCATGTGCTACGATCTGCAGCCAGATTTTCCCAGTTTCTTTCATTGATAGAGAATTTCCTCAAAGAAGCCCTGCAAACATCCTTATATCTCAGTAGTGGTCTGCACTTTGGTCTCTTTCCGTCCTTAAGTTCGCCATACAATATTTGGTTAGGGATATACGAGTGTTTGCCTTACGCGACCCAGCCACCTTAGTCTGCGACTCCTAAGTGTTGCCATGATGGGTGGGAGTTTACCTCGTTGTAAGACATTAGATTTGGTTACTTTGTTCTGCCATGATGGGTGGGAGTTTACCTCGTTGTAAGACATTAGATTTGGTTACTTTGTTCTGCCATTTAACGCTCATAATCTTTCGAAGGCAACGAACGTGAAAGCTGTTTAACCTTTTCTCATGTCCTGCCACGGTAGTCCAAATCTCTGATCCGTATAGATAGTGTACTAAGCATGCAACTTTGGTAAATTTGAATCTTAGTCCTCATTTTGGTGTTGACCCATGCTATATCTTTAAGTTTACCAAATGTGGAAGCCGCCTTTCCGATTCCAGAATTTATTTCTTCTTCAAGTGAGACAGTGGTTGTGACCATAGAACCGAGATAGGTGAACTTTCTCACATATTCGAGGGGGTATGTTATTTAATTATATAGCTGCGGAACTGGATACACCTTTATGTTACACCACAACCTTCTGTATACTTATTGACATGGAGAATAAATCATATGATCTAGCTAGATTGTCAATCATTGACTGCAGGACGGTTTCATCTTGAGCACCCAGTGCTGCACCATCAGATAATAGAAGCTCCTTGATTAGTCTCAATTGTTTTAAGCATTGACCTCAGACGTGCTAAATTGAATAAGGAGCCGTCAGATCTTGTACGGATGAAGATGTCTCCAGAGACATCTGAAAAATATGATCGAAAAATATTCCGAATACAGTAGGGGCAAGGACACATCCTTGTTTGACTCCACACACAATTCATCTGAAAGGGCTGGGAAGATCTACCGTCAATCTGGATAGTGGCAGACATATTGTGAACGACTGGATCATTATGAGTAATGTAGAAGTAATGTGCTATATCTTCTCGGCATTCTTTTATGGTGCAGAAACATGGATATTAAACAAGAAAACAAAACAGAAAATTGAAGCCTTTGAAATGTGGATATATAGAAGAATAGGTAGAATTGGATGAAAAGAAAACAAACGCTGAAGTCTTAAAACAAATAAACATGAAAAGAAAACTGCAAAATACATTTCAAACAAGATAATTGAGATTTTTGGGGCATGTTAACAGACACAACAGCCTATTAAAAGTATTATTAGAGGGGAAAATACAAGGTAAAAGAGGCAGAGACTGTCCAAGACTAACGTGAACGAGTAACATCAAAAGATGGACAAGTCAGCCTATGACAACCTGCACCATGAAAGCAAGAGACAGGGCGGAATGGCGCTCCATGGTAGCCAACTTTCGATGCGGAAGCGGCACTCAATGATGATAAATGATGAGGAGGGCATCCAACATTTTCCAGCACCCTGAATAGACGGTGTCACGGTATCAAAAGCCTTTGTGAGATTAACGAAGGCTATAAATAAATGTCTTCTCTGTTCCTTGAATTTTTCCTGCAGTTGGCGGAGAGTAAAAATCATATCCGTAGTTGACCGTCCAGCTCTAAACCCACACTGGGACTCTGGAAAGGTACGTTCCGCCAATTGATGTAGGAGCTTTAAAATAATTCTTGCGAATGTCTCTCCAGTTATACTCAGGTGGGATATAGCCCTATAGTTGTTGCAATCGCCCTTGTCCTCTTTATTTTTCTATAACGTTACAATATAGGCATCGTTCATGTCCAGGGGTATATCTCCACTTCTATAATAAAGATCGGAGTACAAAAAGGCTAAATAAAAAAAAAAAGCTTAGGAATGCTATAGTCACCGTACAGCAACAACGTATCAGGTTCCAAAGAATTGTACAAAATATTAAATGAATACATACAACGAAACTGACAAAAGCGATGAAAGATTATAGATGAATGACTTCAACATAAGACCAGAAAAAAGAATACGAAAATAACAAATATTTGGAACCTTTCCATGATAGTTCAGTAAACAGAAACGACAATGAAAACAGACTACCAGCAATTTACAGCAAAAACGAACCAACTCATCAAGTGACCACAAACATGCACGTGACACGAATGGAACTCAGGATCCATGTGGATTTTATATTATAAAAACGAAGAGTTAAAAGCACCGATAGACAATGGAGCAATCCGAAATTAACAGACAAAACAGATAACAAAATGATGATAAGAAGTAAGAGAAATAAAATCGCGACAACGGAAATATAGAAATGGAACAAAAAATCACTAACAGTGAGAGCAAATAAGTTCGAAGATGAAAACACATAACACGATGTACTAATAAAACAGAAAAGGAATATAACGTGACTGATTCACGAACAATAAGGGTAGAATAGGAATAGTTTAAACAATTCTAAGGAACAACGTCATGGCACTGTGTTGATTAAAACAAATAATACAAGATAGGAAAAACGAGAAGCCCATGATGAAATGAAACTATCAGACCAGCAATAAATGTAAAACAACAACTATAAAAAGGATTGAGGAAAAGCAAAGAACACCAATTATATGAAAAGTATGCACTATCTCGTTACGAGGTAAATATGATCAGAGATAGTAAAGCACAAAGCACTGATCCTTTCTGTACAGAATATGAACAAAGGCTACTGAGAAAATAACTTTCATAAAGCAATCAGAGCAATAAAAAACAAAGCTACGAAAGTAAGATTTCAAAATCATAAGCGATAGAGAAGGTCAGTCTGTCTTAAACAAAGAACACAGCACACAGACCAGAGAAGAGCAATGTGGTCCACGCCCACCTCCCTGGAAGAAAAACTATATGGGGCAATCGATTCGCTTAAAAAAACAGCTGACTTCATGAGAGAGTCTGGAATCCTACTCGGATTGAGTCTTGATCGCAGAGAAAGAGAGAGAGAGAGAGAGAGAGAGAGAGAGAGAAACAAAGAACGCCGACACACAGATTGAAAGAATGTTTTGCAGATCTAAATTCGTCACTAAACAACAATAGACCAATGCAAACTACGTCGAAAGTAAAGATAAATCATCATGCTCAAGTACCGGGTCTGCTGGCGTAGGTGATCATGTCTCTCCACAACTTTCGATCTCGACAGTTATTTATCATTTATGTTGTTGACCTTCTGCCAATCCATTCTCTTAAGCTGTCTGGTATCTTTTCTCTTTGCTTCCCTCTATCTCTTCGTCCCTCAATTTTCCCAGTTGTTACAATATATTCCAGCTGTTCTCTTCTCATTACATGGCCAAAAGTTTGATTGTTTCTTCCTAATATTGAAAATTAGCTCTCTTTTTGCTTTTGCTCTTTCAGAATGTTTTCATTACTCTTCTTAGCTGTCCATGGTATTTTCAACATTCTTCTGTAAAACCACATTTCTACAGACTCCAGTAAATTTCTGATAAATAACAAAATATTATCAAATTAGAAAGGCAGAAATCATTTGTTTAACTCATAAAAGTGTGTGGGGGGGGGGGGAGAGAAAGGTGGGGGAGGGGTAGACAAGTCTATAAGAGAAATTATTCTAGCAGCAGACGAAACAGGGTGTAAGCCTTTTCTTCCTCTTGTTTTTCCTTCTTGTTCTTCTTCTTCTTCTGCATCACACAACCCTGTAGTCGTTGGAGCACTACTGATTGATCTTATCAACCTTCTTCATTGAGCTCCATCTTCAGTCGCTTTTTGGGGATGCCCAAAAACCTTACAATAACATTTCATCTCCAAGCTTGCATTTTATTATGTACCTCTGCTAAATAAAATATTACCAAGAATATTAAACACGACATGACAACAAAGAACGTCATGTGTTTGGAGACGCGTCATCGTCGTTCCAATATCGTAATGGAAAGGCAGCAAACAAGATTGAAATCAACTGAGAAGAATTGACTTGCTAGTTAGTTACCCGACTACCTGCCTGTTTATCTCTGTACTATTCTTCGCTTCGTTTTTTTTTTAATATGTCGATGACAATTGCTTTGTTGATGATACTATTATGTGTGTGCACTTTTCCTTTTTCACTAAAATATCACCAACGCGTGTTATCCCTCCCCGAGATTCCAACATTTCTTCATCGAGACTTTATCGCTAAAGCTCTGTGTCTTAATCCCGTTCTTGCAATTTTTGTCTTAGAACATTAACAAGTTGCATCACTCTCATTGATCTCTTCCTTCCGTTGCCATCATTTTCTGATACATTATTTTGTCTAGACTATTCTGCTACTTTTTGTTTGTTTGAACGTTTGTTTAACTGTTACCGAAAGGAAGGAAACAAGGACAAAACGTCAAGGTTCATTCTATTTGAGTTATTTACCTTTATGTGCATATTTGTTCCCCCTTTTTATTCATCAGCCTTTTAGTCAGAACAGAAAAAATGTTGTTTTCTTTTCTCAACAGTAGAGAATTTCTTTACTTTTCTCAACAGTAGAGAATTTCTTTACTTTTCTCAACAGTAGAGAATTTCTTTACTTTTCTCAAAAGAAGAGAATTTCTTTACTTTTCTGAACAGAAGAGAATTTCTTTACTTTTCTCAACAGAAGAGAATTTCTTTACTTTTCTCAACAGAAGAGAATTTCTTTACTTTTCTCAACAGTAGACGAGTTCTTTACTTTTCTCAACAGTGAAGGATTTCTTTTCTTTTCTCAACAGTGAAGGATTTCCTTTCTTTTCTCAACAGTGAAGGATTTCTTTACTTTACTCAACAGTAAAGGATTTCTTTACTTTTCTCAACAGTACAGGATTTCTTTACTTTTCTCAACAGTGAAGGATTTCTTTTCTTTTCTCAACAGTAAAGGATTTCTTTACTTTTCTCAGCAGTGGAGGGTTTCTTTTCTTTTCTCAACAGTGAAGGATTTCTTTTTTTTCTCTCAACGGTAGAGGTTTTCTTTTCTTTTCTCAGCAGTAGATGGTTTCTTTTCTTTTCTCAACTTTCATCTATTTTTGACAAATAATTGCACAGATTTTCATGTAGAAAGGTTGGACAATCTGGCATAGTGCTGATGACATCACATGTTCATTGTTACAGTTAAGTTATTTCACTTGGAAAAAATCCGCAGCTGCTCTGTAATCTTCATGAGATTAAAAAATGAGGGAATAGTACGTGGCAGTGACAAGAACAACGTAGGCGAGCATAACATCACATAGAATCCTTATCAAATTTCACAATCAACACTAGTCCTGAATGTTAAATGTGAGGGAGAATTTTAAAAAATATAGAAAAAAAATGGTATGGTAAAAGCTTTACGTGATTGATAGACGACACAGATTTGAACGACGTTTCGGCTCAATAGGCCTTCAGCAGGAACAAAACAAACAACACGCACACACAGATATGTAAATATATAAAACTAATCCTACATAGCTAACTAGTAATGAAACATCCAAAACAAAATAATCGAAACTGGTTTAAGAAAAGAAAAATGATTTCCCTGTGTCGTGGACCGTGGTCAGAATGGAAAAGAGATAGTCACACGGGTGTAGCTAAATGCTGAATGTGAGGATTCGAAACCACAGTTTTGATTACGTTACAAAGATTCATAAATACAGCTCCCTAGTTACAGTTGAGAGATCGGGTTCGATTCTAATCGACGGCATCGGGTTCACCCAGCCTTAAAATGGTACTGGATTTTTTTCTGGGAAAGTAAAGCGGCACGGAGTTAATACCGACCGTATTACCCCAAAAATCATGCGCCGAAAGTCTGTAAAAATTATGGTCACTAACACCATATTCCCAATACGCCACTTGGCGTGACGGGGCTCTTTACTTTACTTTACTTTACTTTACTTTACTTTACTTTACTTTACCTTACTTCACTTTACTTTACTTTACTTTACTTTACTTTACTTTACTTTACTTTACTTTACTAGTTACAGTTCACTATCTGGTTTGATTAAATATCGTACTTGCATCCAAAAGTCTCTCACAACACAGAAATATCTCTTAGAGGAGTCAATAAAACTATAAAACTATACAATTGTATATCGTTAGAGGTCGATTGTATGGTGTCGCAGTAAAGCCACTTCCGATGGTGTGTCATTCTCCAGGTTCTATAACTAAATCAGTACAACTTCATCAGCTGTTACAGAATTACTTAATCAATGGCCCAATTTATGTGTATATTCTTTCAACAAATATATCTAAGTCCATGGACGAAACATGTCATATCGGAAGCAATCTCATATAATCCTAATTCAAACTCTTGAGTTAAATCTGTATCTCCTCAACTCAACACTCCTCTCCATTGCATAACCGTTAGCACCCTCTACAACAACATTCTCCAGTTAAGAATCAACATCAGCGAATGAACAATCTAGACTAACCTCACAAGCCTATATCTCTCTATATCTTCTCTATGACTCAACATCCAGAAGAGCCTACTGTATATAGTACAGTATCTTTCTCCCAAGAACTCTATATGCTCATCAAACACAAGAGACTCTCCCAGTCCTCTGTTTTTTCCAGTGTATTTTTTAAATAGTGTGTCCAGCTAAGCTTGGCTTATTAACAAACTGGTTATCCTTAATTAGTCATTCATAATTTATCCACTTTTGCTGAACATGTGCACACGTTTTTATACAGCTTGGCTTCCGTTTAATCAATAGCCAAGGTATACCATGTCAATACAATGTGGATGCAACATTTGCCATGCGTCACATTAATAGAACAAATGTATCATTTGACCAACATTGGTTTATTCTGACCTCGATAAATCAACACTTTTTGCAACAGAAGGTTCCAGTAACTCACTAACTGTTAACACGTCTACCTAACTTAACAGGAAAAATATTTCCGAGCTGTGATCGCAGCCTTATGCTATAGTCATGGGAAAGCCTTCGCGAAAGGACCTTGCCTACGAAGCTAATTTTTTAGTTAGCTGAGTGGCAGTGTTCCCTAGCGTTTGGCTTTTCGTGACAAGGCGCTGTGCCACTGAGTACGGGTTCGATCCTGCCTTGGTCCATATTTTTTTCTGTTGTTGATTATTTGTCATTTTTTCAGAGTGCTGTAAACATACCTCTTCCCCTGAATTGATTCACTGATTATCGCCTCGGAAGTTTCCCTCTATAATAATATTCATTTATTATTATTTGTCTCCTACCTAACTCTGACAGACTGTAGTTCCTACTTGATCGACACTACATTCCAATTTTTTTCAGTCTGAAGATAGCATTCTCAGAGATGGTCATGTTTTCAGAGAAACTATCTTCTTTACGATATAAAGTACCATTGCTGGTGTATGTCGGGGGACAACGATAGAAACAGGGGAATAACGCTCGCCTGGTCAAAAAGTCGCCATGACATGTGAGACAGGATTTTTGTTTCACCCCTGATAGAAAAAATCCCTTCTGTCTACCGTGAGCTTGGAACACCGTACGTCGGCTTTTCAGCCAGCGGAACAGTAGTTTTAGCGGTCACACACACCTCACGAGAAACATCATCTTCAGAGAAACGTTTTCGTAAATACTTCTAACTAATGTACAATTGATAACTCATTAAAGTATATTGTATATCCCTAGATCGCCCGTACGCTAATGATGAAAGGCGAAAGGACGGAACTTTGTTCATGACTTTGCAGAACCGGGGTGACTACCGAAGTTTCATGTTAGTCAGGATGGATGTTGTCTACATTCAAGAGGGCTACTGTGAGATAGAGGGCAGACATGTTAACTGGTTTATAATTTCACAAATTCACATTGCTGGGATATCTTACGGTCTGTTGTTTGATGTGCGACGGGAATAATCCGACGACTAACTGTGTTTCATATGTTCGGATTTGGAGTCAAAAACGATGTCATAACATCATCAAGCGCTAAACATTAAAAAAAATATGACGATCATTATTTTCAGGATGACGTTAACTTTCGATCAATATGGTGATAGGTGGCATGAACCATTAAAGGCTATGTCTGAAAAGTGTTCCTTGTTGCAGTTTCCTCATATTCCAAGACCGGCTTGTTGCAGGAGCGACTGAGTTAAGTGATCTGTGCACACAGTGAGCTGTGCGTTTCATCCGTTTTAACCGTGTTTCAATATTACGATTGTTTACGATGAATGATGATATCGTATGACAGGGAACAGACGGTTGTGTTCACTTTCTGTGCGGTTTTGCCTTATGTCTTTTGGCGTGTGTTGAGACTGCTATGATGGGGACTACAGCTACTTTTCTTTGTTTGGGAGATGAGATAGTAATTCGGATGATTCCACTGGCACGGGTGGTTGAGCAATTTTTTATTTTAATTCTTTTGCAGTGATACCGGGGCCTTCCATAACCATCTGCATATGTGATTAAACTAGGATTAACGCGGTACAAATTATTGTTATCAGATAATTTCACCTAAATCCTTTTTTCTTGGTTTCCTCTGAGTATTTTTACTGCTGATTGAGAATCAGATACCAATGTTGGCTACTCAACGTCTACGAGGTGTTGGAAACAGACAACTCAACATCCACGACGTGGTTTTGGAAACAAACAACTCAACGTCCACTGGTGGTGATGGAAACAAACAACTCAATGTCCACTGGTGGTGATGGAAACAAACAACTCAACGTCCACTGGTGGTGATGGAAACAAACAACTCAATGTCCACTGGTGGTGATGGAAACAAACAACTCAATGTCCACTGGTGGTGATGGAAATAAACAACTCAATGTCCACTGGTGGTGATGGAAACAAACAACTCAACGTCCACTGGTGGTGATGGAAACAAACAACTCAACGTCCACTGGTGGTGATGGAAACAAACAACTGAGCGTCCACGACGCGGTTCTGGAAACAGACAATTCAACATATCCTGGTTGTTAGTACAGGGAAGATATTGGTGTCTGGTCTCATTGTAGGAAAGTGACTGGTAGCTGTTGCATAACGCAAGAAACGTCATTTTATCTCAAAACGAACATGGTGGTAAAGAAGAAGACTATATGCAAAAAGAAGAAGAATTATGATGAGAAGAAAGGAAAAGAAAGGAGAAAAGAAAGGTGTTTAGAAAAGTTGAAAATAAATAAGGAAAAGAAGTGGATGAAGAAAATATTAATAAGACGAACAAAGGAGAAAAGAAGAAAAAACAGAACGACAAGAAGAAGAATGGAAATAAGTAAAATAAGAAACAAGAGGAAAAGTAGAACAAGAAGAAAATTAAGAGAATGGTCATGAGGAGAAAGACGACGATGATAAAGATTCATAAGATGAAAAAGTAATATCGCTAAGTAGGTCGGAAAGTATTCACAAAATAAAAATCCACCGTTGAAGCCCTGTACTACGAGTATGCCCGTGTTAGCTCTAGATAAGTTTAGTAAGCGCAATTTGTATTTATAGTTATCAGTGTAATCAAATAGCATTAACAAACAATAGCAAAGAATAGCAAAGAGAACTTAACACCCATGAAATAAAAAGAGGAGTAAGACAGGGATGCATCCTATCACCACGCTTGCTCATTCTATATACTGAGCAAATCTTTTAAAACATCGCAGAGATGCCAGACCTAAACATTAATCAAAGATAATCAATAACCTGAGATATGCTGATGATACTATTTTACTAGCAAAAAACCTTAAAGATCTACAAATAATTACTTAATGAAATAAACAGCACATGCAAAAAATATGGATAAGATATTAATATTTAAAAAAAAACTAAAACTATGATTATAAACAAAGATAATACTCAAAACCTATAAGTGGATATCAAAGTTGAAGGAGTAGACCTAAAGACAGTTCAGAGCTACAACTACCTTGGACATACAGTGATGACGAATGTAAAACTGAAATAAACAAAGGAATAGGAATGGAACAATTTATTTTAATGTAATGTAAAATATACCAACATCAAAACAAATAACGCCAGGGCTAAAGCTAAAAATTGTTAAATGCTATATCTTCTCAACATTCCTGTAGAGTGTAGAAACATGGACATCAGACAAGAAAACAGAAAAGAAAATTGAAGCCTTTGAAATGTGGATTTATAGAAGAATAGGTGGAATTGGATGGAAAGAAAAGAAAACAAGTGATGAAGTCTTGCAGCAATATGAAATAAAACGAGAACTACTAAACACAATTCAAACAAGACAAATGAGATTTTTCGAGCATGCTAAAAGACAAAGCAGCCTACTAAAAGTTATAAATCTTGGAAGGGAAAATACAAGGTAAAAGACAAAGAGGCAGACCAAGACTAACATGGACGAGAAACATCAAAAGATGGACAAGTGAACCTATGATAATCTGCACCATCAAAGCAAAAGACAGAGCGGAATGTCGTCCGGTAGTAGCCAACCTTCGATGCGGAGACGGTACTCAAAGAAATTAAGTTATCGGTAACATTGGAATAAAATGTTGATTAAATGATCAACGCTGGTATTCACACTTCCACCACCGCGACAAGACTCAGGGGATTCGTCGCTTCACCCTGATCAGAACTCTTCATTCACTGAAACCACGCTACTGGGATGTAATTTCGTAGCTGCGAAGAAACGTGTTATTGTTTTGCTAGTTTTCTCCCTTTCATTGGCACATGCACGTAATCTCCAATGCCTTTCGTCTATTGTTCCATGTCTGGAGCACACATGAAAAGATTCAAATATCTTAGGAATTTGGGAAGTCTTCAAGCTAACAATTATCGATTCTCAATCCCGATGTTTTGCGATAACTGTTATGAATAAATGAAGAAGTTGAAAAACAAATATCACGTAACTTATCTAGTTGTCTCCTTACCGTATACGCGAACTTCCTGAACAACAAAATCAACATACAACCATCATCATCATCATCATCAAGTACCATGCCTTCAGGGGTAGTCGATAATATCTTTCAACAACTTTCGATCTCGACAGTTTTTTATCATTTCTGTTGTTGACCAAGCTGTTCTCCTCTTAAGATGCCTGATATCCTTTCTTTTGCTTCCCTCTATCTCTTCGTCCCTCAATTTTCCCAGTCGCCACAATATATTTTAGGTGTTCCATTCTCATTGCATTACCAAAAAAAATGATGATTTTTTTTCATGCTAATTTTTAAAATTAGCTCCCTGTTTCTTTGACCTCTTGCAAACGTTTTTATAACTCTTCTTAGCTGTCCATGGTATTCTCAACATTCTTCTGTAAAACCACATTTCTACAGCCTCCAGTAATTTTCTTGTCAGTTGTCCTATTGTCCATGATTCACACCCATGTGTTAAAACTGGCTCTACATCACATTTAATAACTCTTTTTCTTGTTTCTATTGTTAAAAATGGATTCCATAGTATCTTCCTCATTTTTTTGTAAAGCCGCTTTTGCCTGCAACATACAATGAATCTGTGTTCAGAGAACACCGTTTAACCAACATTGTTTGTTGCTAAGATCATCACCACTGCACACCTGACGAAACCATAGGTGTTTCGATATCCCGCTGGAGAAAGTTCCGAGGCAATCCAAGCCCAATTGCACGAACACGTCCTGGGATCCACTGTGTGGGTAGGTTCCTGCTGGCAATTTTACCCGGGCAGCGACCATCCTACTCTTTTCGATTTTAAACGCCAAAGGTTCTTTAACGTGCGCGTGTGCACACGGGACTCCTGTTTATTTCCGCTATCTGAGAGGGCCAGGCATTGGATCCTACATAGGAGATCAGGAGAGGGTAACATCATAAAGATCCCCGGTAGATTTGTCCTATTTTTGAAAAAAAAAAAAACACCGTTTCAGGTTGGTTTTGAACCACGGTCCTTCCTGACCGATGTTATAAATCTAGACTACCCATCCCCGTTTAACTAACATAAATCAGAGCATTCTGTGCTATATCAATTGGAATAACAATCAGACTGAGTAGCAAAAGCTTGCAGCACCTGCTAAAAAGAATGTCTTGTAGAATAGCGTCATAAGAAAGCGAAGTAATAATTTTAGCATCGTGTTATTGAGTTATTTACGGGTCGTCATCATTGCACTCCGAACATGTCCATAGGTGCTCAGATCTCCTACTCAACATGTCCCGCAATGTCCAGCGACTGACGACTCCAGTTCTATGTTGGTTGATAAGTCTTCTTACACGGCCACCAAGTTTCTCATTTCTGGCTGTGCCCATCTTAACTCCCATTTCCATCATCCGAAGAAGTGACGTTGATCTGTGTTTGTCGAAGTCCTGTGCTCTTCCCAAATCTCGGAGGGCATTGATGATGTCCGCCCGATCCATCGGTTGCCCGTCCTCAACGACAGCGCAGCTAGCCAACATGTCCGCCCTTTCACTTCCCCGTACTCCCGCATGTCCAGAGACATAGACAAAGGTGACCTTACGTATTTTGGATTTATGCAACGACTCTACCCATTACATATGTACAGAGCCCGCCTCCACTTTGTAAACCATGCTCATCGAATCACTCAGTATACATGCGTGGGTGTAGTCTTGTGACTCTAATCATTTGAATGCCTTGGTCACTGCCATCGCCTCCATTGTCATGCTACTCGTGGTCATGACGTATGCACCACTGTCTTCCTTGACTATTCTGCCTGCCGAGCGAGCTGTAAATGCCCATGCGCTTCTTAGGTGTCGTATTACAGATCCGTCTGTATAGATGACTGCATCTTTCTCATCGATGTTATCGCAGATGAGAACGTTGACCTCAGCATTAACCACGACCGGGTTCTGGCTGTGCCCATCTTAACTCCCATCTTAATCATCCGAAGGAGTGACGTTGATCTGTGTTTGTCGAAGTCCTGTGCTCTTCCCACATCTCGGAGGGCATTGATGATGTCCGCCCGATCCATTGGTGGACCGTCCTCAGCGACAGCGCAGCTAGCCAACCTGTCCGCTCTTTCATTTCTCCGTACTCCCGCATATCCAGGGACATAGACAAATGTGGCCTTACGTATTAACTACGACTGAGTTCTGTTCTCTACTATTCCTGTCGAGTGTGACAATACACGAGAAAGTCCCCTTGAATGACGTAGGCACCGGTATCCACTCCTCGCCAACGTTGATATTGGTAAGCAATAATTTTAACACGCTAACCCACAGTGTGTTCTAGATGAGAAGACCAGTGCTCTTTCTACTTCCTACTTGATAGAAATAGAACACTATTAGATCATCAAGTGAATGCATGCTTAGAGAAAAATATTTTGGCGACCAGCGAGGCAGAAAATGAACAAGAACCCGACTAGAGTTTAATCAAAATACATTTTTAAAAACCACTACAAAAGTTAAATGCTAAGTGATACGAATGAAAGATCAGAACACAACAAAGTGAGCCTTTAATGAACGATTACGAGAACACCAGACTCAAGGGTGGGGCTATCAAAAAAAAGATGGGTTTATGAAATATTAGAAACACTATGAAATATAACAGCAGCAGGGGCGAAGAGAAAAGCAAAAGACAACAAATTACTTCTCCCTCGACGCTGAAAGGCAAATGAGGAAGAACAGAAGATTCAAATGAATAACTCGGTGATTTGTAATGAAAAACATATACACAAACTCAGTAAATCCATCCAATCCCACATTCCGATTAACCACGTCTGGAGCATATTTGTACGATGTTGTTTCTGTAGTCAAAATCACCAGCTATCAAGTGGCAACCTTCAATATTTTTTTTTTTTTCGTTCGCCAGCTTTTAACATTGACGAAGTCCCTAGAGATTGGGAACTGGGTTTTGCGTGTTTTCCTTGGCAACCGTGTGCACAGAAGTCCCTCGCCGCACAGTCATATAACTCCGATTTCGGGGGTACTCATATTTTTTCCCGTCGATGGTTGACGTTTCAAACCGGGCCTTGCTGCTGAGACCAGGGATGGTTGCCGCAGAGAGAAATCATAAATAAAAATCCCAACCGGTGCAGCCGGGATTTGAACCCACAACCTCTCTGTCTCGAGGCCGACGTCTTGTCTCGAGACCAACCAGTCCCCCGACCTTCAATCTTCTTCTTTCTTTTCTCTTTCTCACTGATACTGAAAAGGTGTCGTGGTTATATCATTTGTCGTTCTTGTGCTGCTCGAATTATCTGAATCAGTGATTTTCCTTTGTTGTTACATGTCTCTGTCACTGCATCGATCTATCTTCTTCTGGGTCTTCCTCTTGGTCTTTTTCCATGCATTCTCGAGAAGAACGCTCTTGATGGTGATTGGTGAGGATTCATTCTGACCAGGTGACCCAACCATTTAAGTTGTTGTTGTTCTATATATACTTGGCAGGGTTTTGTTCCTACCATTTTTCTTATGGTTCCATGTGGTATTATAGCTCTTCTTGTGTTGTTTGTTAACACTTCAACATGAAAACGAAATAAATAAACCTTAGAGCACAAGCCTCTTCAGTAAGCACGGTCCATGTACGTTCTACTACACTTCAATTTATTTTGAACAACGTTGTAGAGAGATGATGTCTGAGACTTTCAACGGGAGACAATGTTGTAGAGAGATGATGTCTGAGACTTTCAACGGGAGACAATGTTGTAGAGAGATGATGTCTGAGACTTTCAACGGGAGACAATGTTGTAGAGAGATGATGTCTGAGACTTTCAACAGGAGACAATGTTGTAGAGAGATGATGTCTGAGACTTTCAACGGGAGACAATGTTGTAGAGAGATGATGTCTGAGACTTTCAACCGGAGACAATGTTGTACAGAGATGATGTCTGAGACTTTCAACCGGAGACAATGCTGTAGAAAGATGATGTCTGAGATTTTCAACGGGAGACAATGTTGTAGAGAGATGATGTCTGAGATTTTCAACGGGAGACAATGTTGTAGAGAGATGATGTCTGAGATTTTCAACGGGAGACAATGTTGTAGAGAGATGATGTCTGAGATTTTCAACCGGAGACAATGTTGTAGAGAGATGATGTCTGAGACTTTCAACGGGAGACAACGTTGTAGAGAGATGATGTCTGAGATTTTCAACAGGAGACAATGTTGTAGAGAGATGATGTCTGAGATTTTCAACCGGAGACAATGTTGTAGAGAGATGATGTCTGAGACTTTCAACGGGAGACAATGTTGTAGAGAGATGATGTCTGAGACTTTAAACGGGAGACAATGTTGTAGAGAGATGATGTCTGAGACTTTCAACCGGAGACAATGTTGTAGAGAGATTATGTCTGAGACTTTCAACCGGAGACAATGTTGTAGAGAGATGATGTCTGAGACTTTCAATAGGAGACAATGTTGTAGAGAGATTATGTCTGAGACTTTCAATAGGATACAATGTTGTAGAGAGATTATGTCTGAGACTTTCAACGGGAGACAATGTTGTAGAGAGATGATGTCTGAGACTTTCAATAGGAGACAATGTTGTAGAGAGATTATGTCTGAGACTTTCAATAGGAGACAATGTTGTAGAGAGATTATGTCTGAGACTTTCAATAGGAGACAATGTTGTAGAGAGATGATGTCTGAGACTTTCAACCGGAGACAATGTTGTAGAGAGATTATGTCTGAGACTTTCAATAGGAGACAATGTTGTAGAGAGATGATGTCTGAGACTTTCAACGGGAGACAATGTTGTAGAGAGATGATGTCTGAGACTTTCAACCGGAGACAATGTTGTAGAGAGATGATGTCTAAGACTTTCAACCGGAGACAATGTTGTAGAGAGATTATGTCTGAGACTTTCAATAGGAGACAATGTTGTAGAGAGATGATGTCTGAGATTTTCAACAGGAGACAATGTTGTAGAGAGATGATGTCTGAGACTTTCAACAGGAGACAATGTTGCAGAGAAACGATGAAGAAAATAAATTAATTTTTAAAAAAACTCCCCTGTAATCAATTATTTCAATGTCTATCTCTCTCTCTCTCGCTCTCTCTCTTTCTCTCTCTCTCTCACACACACACACACACACGCTGCCACTAGCACCACACATACTTTCTCCCACCTCAAAACGGATCTGTCCTCAGAGCTTTAACCTTTTCAGCAATTATTTAGCGCCTGTCATCAAGGGAATTAGTAATCCACAATACACAACTACAGAAACATAACTTAATTATAAACACATTATACAAAATTGGTCATAATGCACTGAATTGTATCAGGGGTCTGCAGTGGGTTAGATTGACATGTCACAGTAGACGTGAACAGAGAGACTTTGGGTACCTGTCCTTAACAAATCAAATATAGGAAATTGAATTGCTACAAGCTTCCCAACTGTGACTTCACAAGTTCTTTAGAAAGGATCAATTATGGCTAATAGTTTGCATTATATTTTAAGTAGTTAACTATATATATATATTATGTATATGCATTCCCACGTTGTTATATAAATGCCAAACATGGTCACTTACAACTAGGTATAAAAGAAAGCTGGTCATCACAGAGATGGTTAGAAAAAGCGCTTGGAGTAAACAGAAAAGGCAGAATCAGAAATGATATTATAACAGGATTAGACATTGAAGCAATACTACGCCACATACAAAAATAACAAAATAAACCGATTTGTCCATCTAGAAAGAGTGCAGCGCCATTCCTTATCATACAACGCATATATTAAAAGAGAAAGGAGAAGAGTAAGAGGCAGACCCAGTGTAAGATGAACAGACAACATTAAAGAAATGCTATAACGACATCAGCTGACAATGACTGAAGCCGCCAAAAGGGCGAGAACCATAACTTTGATTATCCCTGGACACACGAACGGGTACAAGAGGAAGTGAAGAAAAAAAGAGCTATCTTTACAGATATAGAGTATGTAGGGATGTACAACTTATTACTTTGATTATCCCTGGACACACGAACGGGTACAAGAAGTGAAGAAAAAAAGAGCTATCTTTACAGATATAGAGTATGTAGGGATGTACAACTTATTACTTTGATTATCCCTGGACACACGAACGGGTACAAGAAGTGAAGAAAAAAAGAGCTATCTTTACAGATATAGAGTATGTAGGGATGTACAACTTATTACTTTGAATGCACAAAAAGTACATTTTGCTATATCTATGTTTATTATGTATGCCCATATTTAATCAGTTCAATTATTGTTTAGTATAGTTCTTCAGTTAATGCTGTCTGTCGATATTATGTCATGTACCTCAGAGTGACTGGATCCTTAGAACATCTCTACCATTTATTTATTTGTCCAGACAGCAGTTTGAATTGTTACTGAGATTGCTGTTGAAATCGTAGATTTAATTCCATTTTGGGGGTTTCGTTGTCAAATTCAGACTGCAGCCCCTCATCTACATACTTAAAATCATTACTAATTAGCAGATAAGAGATTACTAGTAGTAGTAGTAGTAGCAGTTGTAGCCTCTGTCAGTCACAGTTGACTATGGATTTTTTCAGCGCCCCTAGAAATGTCATTTTTTTCTTTTCTTTCCTTTTCCCCTGTTTTCTCTTTCTCTATGAATCTGTCTGCTTCTTGTCTGAGTTGGGGCTTTAGAGTGTGTTTCCAGAGATTGCGGTCTGCAGCTATTTCTTCCCAGGCTGTAGGGTTTATGTTCAGAGTCTTCGTGTCGCGTTTACACACATCTATAAATATTTCACCAGGAAATAATCAAAATTTTAGAAAGCATAAACGTAGATAGCAAAGATCTAAGAATAATAAAGAACATGTACCGGCAACAAACAGCGGTCATAAGAACCGGAAACCAATTGGGAATGTTTTAACAAATAAAACAGGGTGTTAGACAGGGTTGTGTGCTGTCACCAGATTTGTTTAATATTTATAGTGAGATTATTTTAAGATCCATGAGGGGCATGCCTGGAATAACAATTAGAGGTCATAATATAAATAATCTAAGGCATGCTAATGATACAGTCGTAATCGTTAAGAGTGAAATTGAATTACAAGAAATGTTGGACATTATAGTGAAAGAAAGCAAAAATAAAGGACTCAGCCTTAATAGCAAAAAGACAGAGGTAATGGTAACAACAAAGAAAAAGACATCACCTCAGTGCAGAATAAAGACAAGTGGAACAATATTAAAACAGGTAAATGAATTTAAATATTTGGGAACTTTGCTAACCTCAGACGGAAGATGTACAGAAGAGGTGAGATGCATAATGGCTCAGGCAAAAGCAGCTTTCCAAAAAATGAGGAAAATACTATGCAATCTATTTTTGACAATAGAAACAAGAAAAAGAGTTCATAAATGTTATGTAGAGCCAGTCTTAACATATAGATGCGAATCATGGACAATAGGACAACAGACAAGAAAATCACTCGAGTCTGTAGAAATGTAGTTTTACAGAAGAATGTTGAGAGTACCATGGACAGCTAAGAAGAGTAATGAAGATGTTCTGAGAGAGGTCAACGCAAAAAGAGAGCTAATTTTCAATATTAGGAAGAAACAATCATAATTTTTTGGCCATGTAATGAGAAGAGAACAACTGGAATATATTGTAACAACTGGAAAAATTGAGGGACGAAGAGATAGAGGGAAGCAAAGAGAAAAAATACCAGACAGCTTAACAGAATGGCTTGGCAGAAGGTCAACAACAGAAATGATAAATAGCTGCCGAGATCAAAGTTGTGGAGAGACATGATACCTACGCCAGAAGGTCCGGTACTTGATGATGATGATGATAAATATTTCATACGGTGTATGTGGCTAAGCCAACTTAACCTACATTTCACTTGTGTGGCAGGTGTGGATTGTAACATGTCGACACCAAAATGGCGATTCTGGAGTGTCCTCTCCATGGCGCGAGCTTGCGCAGAAAAAGAAAGAGACAAATTGTTGCCCATGCAACTTGGGAGTACAATCTCATATATTGTGTAACAATTTGGTTTGCGATTATGTTCATTGGTTATTGGTTATTGGTTATTGGTTATTGGTTATGGAAGGCCTCGGTATTACTGCAAACGAATTAAAGTCCATAATTGCTCAACCGCCCGTGCCAGTGGAATCATCCGAATTACTCATTGTTCATGTTCATGTCGTTCATGTTGCTTTAAAACTGAAGGCGTCGTAAACAGCAAGACTTCGACCTATCAAAATAACGGTTTCATCGCTCTGTCGATTGTGGTTCTTTAAGTTTATTCTTGTTTTTTCGATGTGCCCTATTTTAAGAATTGAACAAATTGAACTACAAGAAGCCACTGCCAGCTTTTTTTTTTAAGTTTAGTTTTGTCGACAGCAGTTTAAAAATTGTACCGCCATTAAATTTCAAGAATTATCATCATTAGGTACCATACCAGTTGACGTAGGTGATCGTGTAATTCCACAATTTTCCATCCAGCGTGAATCGTATTCATTTTGTTGTTGACTGTTTTCCATGTCACGGCACCAAACTATTTGTATATTGTCTCTTTATCGTTAGCGATCTCTCTTCCTTGAATTATGCCAGTTGTAACCAATTATTCCAACTTTATTCTTCTCATGATGTGCCGAAAAATTTTAGATTATTTCTTTCTGGTTTTTTTTTTTTTAAGGCGCTCCTTCTTTTGTGTTGGCCTCTTTGAGAATTTCCTCATTGGTGTTTTTAGCAGTCCAGGGAACTTTCAACATTCTTCTGAGAAACCCCATCTCTGTGTACCTCTTATCGTCTTTTCATTTGTTTGTCTATGTCCATGATTCGCTTCCATAGGTCAGAGCTGCTCTATATAGCACCGATGAACTCTCTTTCAAGAATACTATTGACAAATGTCAGAAGATCTCTGCTTTTTTTGCTGCGCTGCAGATAAAATGTGAACTGCGTTAGAGAACTGCTGCTGGGAAAAAAGCATAGTGTCATCTTGTATTAAACATTCCTACTGACATTGTTTCTTCACTTGCAAATTGGCGGGGGGGGGGGGGGGCGACAAAAAACAATAACAATGAACCAGTAGCAATCATTTGAATGTCTGTGTAAAACCAAATCAGCAGGATGTACGTAATGTTACCACCAATCTCATCCATCAGCAACCATTACGAGGTTTACATTATTGGGGGGGGGGGAGGGTTTCTTCCCGGGTGGGGGGTTCTCCTATGAGATTGAAGAATAAAGGCCGCAAGTCTAGTTCAGTCACAACAAGGTGTTCACATCAAAGTTTGTATTCTATCACCGATAGAAGAAATAACATTTTAGACCGAACCGTGGATTGAGCTCGTATAACCAGCGTTTGGAGAAGCGGTAGTTTTTATTTCATTCGGCCACCTTCTCTCTCTCTCTCTCTCTCTCTCTCTCTCTCTATCTATCTCTCTCTCTCTCTCACTCCCGCGGGAATCACGAAGAAAAGCTATGAAGAAATGCCACATTTTCTACGAAAACCTTTATCAAATCATCATTCAATGTGATCCATTGCACTGCATTACACACCATACGATCTCGTACATCCGTTTTCATGATACGTTTCCTCGGTACTGCTAACTCTCAGATCCTTTGACATTTCGTGAGCTCCCTGCAAGACATCAGTTGTTTGTAGTCAGAAATGTCTCTTCTTGAAAAGTAGACTTTTTTTTTATCCTTACGAGTCTATCTAACTCGAATTTGTTTCATTTTGTTTTTCTCTGAAATTGACTACCTGCAAGGTCTGACATGCTCCACCTACGTGGATTGTTTTCCTGTTTTTCTCTCTTGTTTTAGTGTTGCTAATTCGTACTACCTCTTCACAATATTGCAATGAAAACCCATATGTGTCCAAGACTAACATGGACGAGTAACATCAAAAGATGAACAAGTCATCCTATGACAATCTACACCATCAAAGCAAGAGACAGAGTGGAATGGCGCTCCATGGTAGCCAACATTCGATGCGGAGACGGCACTTAATGATGATAATGAACCCTATGTGAACGCATGCCAACACCAATTATTTTACCACGTTTTTCAAAGCAAATTTTCACTACAAGTTACAACTGTGAAATGTCGATCATATTTTTTTTAATGTGCAGGAACCTCTACTATACAGTAGAACAAGATGTCTTCATGATAAAGATGCTACAGATAATGTCTTGTACACAGTTGTATATCGTTACTACTTTAGTTGATGAGACTGTTTGTGCGATTCCTGGAAGATAAAACAAACCTACTGCTTTCATTAAATATTCAAAGTGATTAGAAGAAGCTGTATTTTAAAAGTTAAAAAAATGTGGGTTGAAAGTTAAATATTGCATATCCTGAAACTCTCAAATTTATCCATGTTTGATCTTTTTTTTTGTTGCGAGCATTAACTATTAAAATGTCGTTCACATATAAATGTTTCTTCTCTTCCTCTCCTTCCTCTTCCTCTTCTTCCTCTTCTTCCTCTTCTTCTTCTTCTTCTTCCTCTTCTTCTTCTTCTTCCTCTTCTTCCTCTTCTTCTTCTTCTTCCTCTTCTTCCTCTTCTTCCCCTTCTTCCTCTTCTTCTTCTTCTTCTTCTTCCTCTTCTTCTTCTTCTTCCTCTTCTTCCTCTTCCTCTTCCTCTTCTTCTGCTTCTTCTTCTTCTTCTATTTCTACCTTTCAGCTCCCTGTGGAGCATAGGTCTTCAACCAACACTTTCCAATCCCTTCTGGTTCTTGCGCTTCATTTAAGATCATTTTATGTCGTCCCCATCATTTTCATCTCTGCTTCCATCTGCCTTTTCCAAGGACATCTTGGTTTTCCTCTTTGTCTTTTATCTCGGAGACTCCACAAAAGGGCCTGTTGTGTAATACTTTCAGTTGGCTTCCGCAGTGTGTGTCCTATCCAGCGCTATCGTCAATGCTGTATTCTTTGACTTGTCCATGTTTGTGAAGTATTTTCGGCTTATGTTTTTTTTTTTTTTTACCTGTACGGGATAGCCAGTCCCATATCCAATCTTCCGTAGTCGTCACTTACGAACATGCCTGGTAGGGAACAGCGTCACCATTCTTTACTCCCCTTTCGGGCCCCATCAGCGCACGGGTGATATAAATTTTTACTTTAGCTAAAATAGTGCAATTTTTGTGCATGTGTGCAAATTGAAACCACTTTCATGAAATATCAATTATAACGATAAATAGAATGTACTAGACTCAAAACACCTTCAACCATAAACACCGTTAGGAGGCAAAGGCGCGCATCACAGCATCAGAGCTGGAAGTTGTCAGCGACCCACAGCTGATGGCTTGCGCCAAGGACCGGTAAACCCAAACCCGACAGACCCTGCTCCACCTCTCCGTGGTGCTTCCAGTAACAGCCTAACTGTCTAGTCTGGAAAAGCGAGTAGGTATCAAAGAGAGAAGAAAACCCGGTACTCAAAAATGTCGTGCTGAAGTCGGATGTATTGGGCCGAAAGGGGTAAATATCACAGTTATACTGCAAAACACAACACAACCCAGACACGCCCAATTAACGTCCTTTTAAGGGCGGATGCCGTAGGGGTGTCCTTCTTTAGTAATTGGGCGAGCGCAAGCAAGCAAACAAGCAAGCAAGCAAACAAGCAAACAAAGAAGCAAGAAAACAAACAAGCAAGCAAACAAGCAAGCAAACAAACAAGCAAGCAAGCAAATAAACAAGCAAGTAAGCAAACAAGCAAACAAAGAAGCAAGAAAACAAACAAGCAAGCAAACAAGCAAGCAAACAAACAAGCAAACAAACAAGCAAACAAGCAAACAAAGAAGCAAGAAAACAAACAAGCAAGCAAACAAGCAAGCAAACAAACAAGCAAGCAAACAAGCAAGCAAGCAAACAAGCAAGCAAGCAAACAAACAAGCCAGCAAACAAACAAGCAAGCAAACAAGCAAGCAAGCAAACAAACAAGCAAACAAACAAACAAGCAAACAAAGAAACAAACAAAGAAGCAAGCAAACAAACAAGCAAGCAAACAAGCAAGCAAGCAAACAAACAAGCAAGCAAACAAGCAAGCAAGCAAACAAACAAGCAAACAAACAAGCAAGCAAACAAACAAGCAAGCAAACAAGCAAGCAAGCAAACAAGCAAGCAAGCAAACAAACAAGCAAGCACTGATAGATTTCCAAGATTGGAACTAATGGAACTATAAAAATACTACTATGAGATGCAAAACCAGCTGCGTAATGAGTAAACACCGAAATAAGAAAATTAAATTAAAATTCACTTACCACTTCCCTCAAACGAATTCTCAATTATGCATGAAAAGTGTTCCTTGTTGCAGTTTCCTCATATTCCAAGTCCATGGGGGACTGGTTGGTCTCGAGGCAAGACGCCTGGGGGACTGGTTGGTCTCGAGGCAAGACGCCAGCCTCGGGACAGAGAGGATGTGGGTTAAAATCCCGACTACACCGGCTAGGATTTTTATTTATGATTTCTCTCTGCGGCAACCACCCCTGGTCTCAGCAGCGAGGCCCAGCTTGAAACGTCAGTTACTCATCGACGGAAAAAAACATGAGTGCCTCTGAAGTCGGAGTTATCTGCCTGTGCGGCGAGAGACCCCTGTTGCACACGGCTGCCAGGGAAAAAATGGATTAACACGCAAAATTCAGTTCCTAGTTTCTAGGGACTTCGTCAGAGTTGAAAGCTGGTGAACGCAACAACAACAACAAACGAATCCTACGCAAAAGGAACATACAAAATAACCGTTCTTTCTTATGCTATTTTATTTCCATATTTTTTCTACTCTTCAGAAAAAGAGTCATCACGTTTTAAAACAAGTGATAATGTTTTAGAACAAGTGATAATGTTTTAGAACAAGTGATAATGTTTTAGAACAAGTGATAATGTTTTAAAACAAGTGATAATGTTTTAGAACAAGTGATAATGTTTTAAAACAAGTGATAATGTTTTAGAACAAGTGATAATGTTTTTAGAACAAGTGATAATGTTTTAGAACAAGTGATAATGTTTTAGAACAAGTGATAATGTTTTAGAACAAGTGATAATGTTTTAGAACAAATGATAATGTTTTAGAACAAGTGATAATGTTTTAGAACAAGTGATAATGTTTTAAAACAAGTGATAATATTTTAGAACAAGTGATAATGTTTTAAAACAAGTGATAATATTTTAGAACAAGTGATAATGTTTTAGAACAAGTGATAATGTTTTAAAACAAGTGATAATATTTTAGAACAAGTGATAATGTTTTAGAACAAGTGATAATGTTTTAGAACAAGTGATAATGTTTTAGAACAAGTGATAATGTTTTAAAACAAGTGATAATATTTTAGAACAATTGATAATGTTTTAGAACAAGTGATAATGTTTTAGAACAAGTGATAATGTTTTAGAACAAGTGATAATGTTTTAGAACAAGTGATAATGTTTTAAAACAAGTGATAATGTTTTAGAACAAGTGATAATGTTTTAGAACAAGTGATAATGTTTTAGAACAAGTGATAATGTTTTAGAACAAGTGATAATGTTTTAGAACAAGTGATAATGTTTTAGAACAAATGATAATGTTTTAGAACAAGTGATAATGTTTTAGAACAAGTGATAATGTTTTAAAACAAGTGATAATATTTTAGAACAAGTGATAATGTTTTAAAACAAGTGATAATATTTTAGAACAAGTGATAATGTTTTAGAACAAGTGATAATGTTTTAAAACAAGTGATAATATTTTAGAACAAGTGATAATGTTTTAGAACAAATGATAATGTTTTAGAACAAGTGATAATGTTTTAGAACAAGTGATAATGTTTTAAAACAAGTGATAATATTTTAGAACAAGTGATAATGTTTTAGAACAAGTGATAATGTTTTAGAACAAGTGATAATGTTTTAGAACAAGTGACAATGTTTTAGAACAAGTGATAATGTTTTAGAACAAGTGATAATGTTTTAAAACAAGTGATAATGTTTTAGAACAAGTGATAATGTTTTAGAACAAGTAATAATGTTTTAGAACAAGTGATAATGTTTTAGAACAAGTGATAATGTTTTAGAACAAGTGATAATGTTTTAGAACAAGTGATAATGTTTTAGAACAAATGATAATGTTTTAAAACAAGTGATAATGTTTTAGAACAAGTGATAATGTTTTAGAACAAGTAATAATGTTTTAGAACAAGTGATAATGTTTTAGAACAAGTGATAATGTTTTAGAACAAGTGATAATGTTTTAGAACAAGTGATAATGTTTTAGAACAAGTGATAATGTTTTAGAACAAGTGATAATGTTTTAGAACAAGTGATAATGTTTTAGAACAAGTGATAATGTTTTAGAACAAGTGATAATGTTTTAGAACAAGTGATAATGTTTTAGAACAAACGATCATTTATAGTGGAAGCGGAAGTAACATTTGAATTGAAATAGAGGTCAAAAAAATATCATCATCGAGTGCCGTCTCAGCATTGAAGGTTCGCTACCAAGGATCGCTATTCCGCTCTGTCTCTTGCTTTGATGGTGTAGGTTGTCACAGGATAACTTGTCCATCTTTTAATGTTACTCGTCCATATTCGTCTAGGTCTGTCTCTGCCTTTTTTACCTTATATTTTCCCTTCCAAGATTACTTTTAGTAGGCTGTTCTGTCTTTAAAAATGTCCTAAAAACCTCATTTCTTTTGTTTCATTGGATTTAGTAGCTCACTTTTCATTTTTAATTGTATTAAGACTTCATCGTTTGTTGTCTTTTCTTTCCATTCAATTCTTCTATAAATCCACATTTCAAAGACTTCATTTTTATATTCTGTTTTCTTGTCTAATGTCCGTGTCTCTGCAAGAATGTTGAGAAGATATAACATTTTGCAATTCTTTGTTTTAGCCCCGTTGTCATTTGTTTTGATGTTAGTATATTTTAGTTAGTATATCAGCTACCAATATTCATAAGTGAAATTTAGTGGCACAGAATCAGTTAAATAACAACTAGCCCGTGTAAACAGAACATGGTTGAGAAGTGACCCTTTACTGGTTTATAATAGATTTATGACATTAGACAAAGTTACAACTACTTTATAGTGTGTAAAACATAAACCACACTATGTGGCGCATTGTAAAACTGTGACTGTACAAATGCAATGCGATGTGATGTAATGTGGCATCTTTAAGGGTCTAATTTCCAAACGAAAATCTGAGACAAAAACATAGAAAATGAGAAGCAAGGTTCAAATACAAAAATCTAACTAATTCGGAAAAAAAAATCGGCCTTAAAATCGGAAAAGAAAAAAAAATAAAGTATACAATTTAAACAGGCGCTCTTCAACCGTATTTCAAATGTCTCTATTTATAATAATAAAGTATACAATTTAAACAGGTGCTCTTCAACCGTATTTCAAATGTCTCTATTTATAATAATAAAGTATACAATTTAAACAGGTGCTCTTCAACCGTATTTCAAATGTCTCTATTTATAATAATAAAGTATACAATTTAAACAGGTGCTCTTCAACCGTATTTCAAATGTCTCTATTTATAATAATAAAGTATACAATTTAAACAGGTGCTCTTCAACCGTATTTCAAATGTCTCTATTTATAATAATAAAAAGTGACCAGTTAACCAAAAACGTTCACACATGGACGCATTTTCATTGGGAAGGTATTATAATTTAAACAGTCTGGCGAAAGTTCAGATACCACTACTTGAGAGATCAATGTGGGGAGTAGTTTCTCCACACTTTATTCACAGATTTTCCCACCAAACGTTTTCCCTCCAAATACCGACCAAAACAAAGCGATAACTACTGCCCGAAGCACACAAAAATATTCTGGTAATTTCTTAGAAATCGTCATTTATCACTCTTGAACTCGTATTTCCCTGTACATTGGTACTCTATTTCCGGTAAGATGACAGTGCAAGCAGTCAAAAATAGCAAATCGTCACGCGATGGTTGATTGTGAGAACTGGGATTTGGCACTTCTTATAAATATGTAACAGGTGTCTGGTGGACGTCAACAATGACGGCGTGATGGAAGAGAACTATTATCATATCCCATCACTGAAAACGTTTATATAACACTGCATAATCAGATTTGCCGAACAGGGGAAATAATAATTATAAATACACGAGATATGTACGTCAAAGGGAAAAGGGTTATCTCTCTCTCTGTGTACAATCAGAAACTGATGGTTTATTAGTTTAATGTAAAGCGGTAACGGACAATTATTATTTCACATTTATCATGAACCGTTGCGTGATGAAGCAAAAGATTATAGTACGGGAACGCATAGAAACTCTCCAGCACTTCTACATACACTTGAATAGGTTCAAAGAAAATATTGCTGGTTCAAAAAGAGTATTGCTGGTTCAAAAAAAAGTATTGCTGGTTCAAAGAAAGTATTGTTTTACAATTAATATTAAGCTAATATTACAACTGGGAGCCGCGATAGCTCAGTGGCTAGTGAACTGGATTACAAAGGAGAAGAGGTAGGGTTCGATCCCAACCGACGGCTTCCGCCCCGCCTTAAATGGGTACCGGAATTTTTTCTGGGAAAGTAAAG
Organism: Megaustenia siamemsis; assembly: GCA_032433765.1. Taxonomy (NCBI): domain Eukaryota; kingdom Metazoa; phylum Mollusca; class Gastropoda; order Stylommatophora; family Ariophantidae; genus Megaustenia; species Megaustenia siamemsis. Next base: position 21,012,496 of record JAVIAB010000073.1, on the reverse strand, counting down.
CGGCACGGGCGTAATACCGACCACATTACCCCAAAAATCATGTGCTGAGGGTCTGTAAAATTTATGTTCATTAACACCATATTCCCTATACGTCACTTGTCGTGACGGGGCTCTTTAGTTTTACTATAAATATTACAACAACGTTCTTCATATTTTGGACATTTTTTTGGACACCCGTAGCAGGCGTGTAGCTATAATTTTGTTTGGACCAGAGTCACATTCATCAAAGGTTCCGATCTTTATGTTGTTGACAATATGACACTTTGTTATCAGTTTGTTTGGAGTCTCTATTTGCTCTGTTCTGATAAACTAAAGCAAATATATAATATATTATTATGATAAATCTGGTCTTCTGTATTCCGCTCATCATCACCAAGTACCATGCCTTTCTGGCGTAAGGTGATTGTGTCTCTCCAAAACTTTCGATCACGACAGTTATTTATCATTTCTGTTCTTAACCTTCTACCAAGCTATTCTCTTAAGCTGTCTGGTATCTTTTCTCTTTGCCTGCCTCTATCTCTTTGTCCCACAATTGTATTAGTTCTCACAATATATTCCAGCTGTTCCTTTCTCATTACATAGCAAAAATTGATGACTGTTTCTTCATAAAATTGGAAATTAACTCCCTCTTTGCTTTGGCCTCTTTTACGACGTTTTCATTATTCTTCTTAGCTGTCTATAGCATTCTCAAAATTCTTCTATAAAACCACAATTCTACATCCTCTGGTGATTTTCTTGTACGTTGTCCAATTGTCCATGATTCACATCTATACTTAATACTGGTTCTACATAACATTTGCGAACCCGTTTTCTTGTTTCCATTCAACTTTGTATTAGGCTGGTTAATGTAATTGTTCCTGACATATCTCTTAATCTCCTCAAAGGTCATACATGGTTGTGGACTGATCTAGTTTACCACCCTCTTTTGTTGATTTGTCTGTCTCATCATTTCCAGAAATACTGAGTGAGATGGGATCCACTAAATCATTAATGTCAGAACTTGCAAAGTAAAAAGTAAGAGAAAAGCCCCGTCACGCCACGTAACGTATAGAGAATATGGTGTTAATGCCAATAAATTGTACAGACCTCCGGCACATAATTTTTAGGGCAATGTGGTCGATATTACGCCCGTGCTGCTTTACTTTCCCAAAAAAAAAATCCGGTACTCATTCAAGCTGGGTGAACCCGGAAGAAGATGAACAGGTCGAACCCCCATCTCTTGTCCTTTGTAGTCCAATTCACTAACCACACAGCTATCGCGGCTCCCAGAGCTTGCAAAGTATTCTATTAAATCATTCAGGTTTGTGTTTCTGCGATTCTAAAAGTGATTTAAGTGTTTCTGTAAATGAAATCAATAACAATGCACTGGAGATTTGAAAAAAAAAATATTGAGAAAGAAAAATATTCTGTACATACAGGATCGTCTGTAAAGAATACTTTTCTTTCTCAATATTTTTTTTTCAAATCTCCGGTGCATTCTTATTGATTTCAGTTACAGTAACAACCTTAACTAATATCAATAAAATACATACTTGACAAAATGCTAAATCTAAACAAAATATACAGTACGGAAAAGGATAAACAATTTGATGATATACATTGGCACAGAGATAACTTCAGATGACAGGTGCAGGTTTGATATAACAATTTAAAATAATGCAAGTAAAGGTGACATTAAAGAAGGATAACATAAAAGCACTTTCTGTAACAAGGCTTTCTTAATACATTTTACGTAGAATCTGTCCAGTAATACGGAAATGAGTCATGGACAATTATATGAACATGCAAGATCGTAGTAGAATAGACGACAGAACACAATCAAAATGTGTACATAGCTTTAATTGACCAGGAAAAGCATTCGGCAGAGTAAACAGAGGAAAACGTGTGGGAGATACAACATACCGAGTAAGCCAACATCTAACCAACCTAATTAAAAGTCTCAACAGCAGCTGCACAGTCAGAACAGCAGCAGATTACACAGACCACTTCGAAGTTACATCAGGTGTAAACTAGGGTGACTATTCGTCCCAGATTTTCGGGGACAGTCCCCGAAGTGTAGAAGTTGTCCCCGATTTCAGTGAATAAATAAATGTTCATACACGGAATCGGCCCTCTTTTAAAATAATCACTAGGACTCAGGATGTTACTGAGTTGTGTTTCTTTATCCCAGACTGAGCGGCATAAGCAGAAAGATAAAAGAGAAGACTTGGACGCGTTGTGTCGGAGATAGCTCTTTGAACTCTTGAAGCGCGGTGCTACGCCACTTCTATTCCATCCACTGACTTCTATTGGGATGGGTTTAATTTTTTTTAAAAAGCAGATACGCTCTCTCTCTCTCTCTCTCTCTCTCTCTCCCACCCCTGCCTTTCCGGACATCTCCCGCCAAAGTATCTTTCCCGGCCAATTTTCAAATCAGTCCGAGTGTAAAGACAGTACAGTGCAGTCATGTTTTCTATTTGTGATCAGTGGACGTCTGTTGCATAAAAACAATGCTTTCCAAAAAACGTAAGTGTCATTTTAGTGATTCGCTGAAAGCTGAATTTCCATTTATTATACAAGCAATTTTAGAGAATGGAACGCTAGTGAAATGTAATATATGTAGTACATTACTTGCAGTCTTGGAACAAGCACAATGAGGACTTGTCACAACTGAGCTGCCTTCTCTTGGATAATGTGCCTGAAAGGAAACATTTTGATAATGCAGTAGAACAGATATCTTCAAAGTGTCATGAAGTTGTAAACGTCAATCGTGATGAGCTCTTTGATGAATTTACTTATTTGCGAGGCCATCTGTTGCAAAAAGAATGTGAGTGGTTCAGTAACAAGTCCCATGTAGAAAATGGAATGAAGCACTCAGGTACTTGAAAGAAAATAATGTACCACATGCTAATGTGAAGAGAATTCTTGAACTTTTTATGTGCTTACCTGTAGCAATGCATCCGTAGAAAGACTATTTTCTCAAATGAACTACGTCTGGTCCGAAGAGAAATCACGGATTAATGTGAGCACGGTACAAGCCATGTTAACAGTAAAAACTAACATTAATTTATCGTGTGAAAGCTTCAGTGAAAAACTTGCTTCAAATCATGAGATCTTGAGAAATAAACACTCAAAAAACAAGTACCACGTCGAGGCAACAACTTCTTCAGTAGAAATAAGGTACTGTAAACATTACTTTAATATTGCAATTGATATCTATATGTTGTTTAAATTTTTTTTATTTTAAACTTTTTTTTTTGTTATTGAGAAACAAAACTAGCTAATGTAATTTCATTAAGTGTGTGTATCGCATAAGTACCGTGAATATTAACAAAAATAAAATCAAACAGCAAATAAACACAGTTATTATGAAATTTAAAGTTATCTTTTTTTGCATCTACAAAATTTCTTGCGCACACACAGTCACACACCCACCCACACATATTATAAACACACACACACACACACATATATTATCGTTCGTCCCCGATTTTGTGGGACAGTCTCAGAAATAAGGAAAAAAATCCTCTGAAATGTAAAAATTATGACAAATGTCCCCGAAAACAATGGGAAAAAAATGGTCACCCTAGTGTAAACAGGGTACGTACTATTCCCCCCTCCCCCAACTGTTTATTACATAGTAAAAAAGTAAAGTACTCCTGTCACGTATAGGGAATATGGTGTTAGTGACCATAAATTTTACAGACCTTCGGCACGTGATTTTTGGGGTCATGTGGTCGGTATTACGCCCGTGCCGCTTTACTTTCCCAGAAAAAAAAAAAATCCGGTACCCATTAAAGGCTGGGTGAACCGGAGCCGTCGATGGGGATCGAACCCTACTTCTTGTCCTTTGTAGTCCAGTTCACTAACCAATGAGCTATCGCGGCTCCCGACTAACCATAACATGACAATAACATTTCACTTCGTATAAATAATTTTTTCCACCATAATTTTAGGAAAAAATAAAAAGGCCGATGTGTTATTTTTAAAATGAACGAATCCAAACCAAGGATTTGTTTTTAAAAAAATACAAAAAAGTTAAGAAAGTTGAGACCCTCTACCATCAAAAAAGATTCCAGCTTACTCCAATCATTCACATGAGAACTGACCAATGCAGACTTTAGAGTCTCCTCTGCCGCAATAGAGTGCCTGCACTGACATATGTGCACAGAGAAATGGAATACTATCATAGAACATACTCTGACAACTGCACCCACGATCTGCGACGCTTAACTTGTTCAATAGGTACAACCAGGTTAGCAGCGGGGCAGCCTGAAAGCAGCTGTCAAAATCATCCTGATGACAAGACTGCAAGGCTGAAACATATGACATGAGCCTATATGCAGGGAGTGGGGGAGTAGAAGAAGAGAGGGAAAGAAAAAAAAAGTAAAAATGGAGGAGGGGGAAGAAGAAAAAGGAAAAGCATGAGTGTAAGGAAAAGATTAAGAAGATGATGAATTAGAAGAGAATTGAAAGAAGAAAAGACAGAGGAAGTAGAAGAAAAAATATAATACAATGTCCAAAAACAAGTTGAAACAAGTCCTGAAATATATTTTTATATTTATTTATCTTGAAAGATGATTCTAATCATGTTCTTTAAAATGTTTTATATGGATTACAGCCTATGTTAAGATAAGCTCAGGCAAAAAAATATTTGTTTCAAACAATAAAAAATAAACAAATGACAGTCCCATAAAATTATTAAAAATAACTTTATTATGATTTCAAAAATTAACATAAAATATGGAAGAATTAAAACAATTAACATGTCTTTAATTGACACAACAACCGTAGTAAAAAAAAAAAGTAAAGTACCCCCGTCACGCCAAATGGCGTATAGGGAATATGGTGTTAGTGACCATATATTTTACAGAACTTCGGTACATGATTTTTGGGGTAATGTGGTCAGTATTACGCCCGTGCCGCTTCACTTTCCCTGAAATAAATCAGGTACCCAATAAAGGCTGGGTGAGCCCGGAAGCCGTCGGTTGGGATCGAACCCTACCTCTTGTCCTTTGTAGTCCAGTTCACTAACCACTGAGCTATCGCAGCTCCCTCAACAACCATAGTGGCTACATATTAATTGCATCACATTAAAATGTAAGAGAATTGTTAAAACTTTACCTCTATAATTATGTTTCTAGTTTGAACGAAATTATCTGATTCTACATTTTAAATTAAAAGCTTGTCTAGTCAGAACTTCTCTATATTAAAGTCGTTCCTAATTCAAACTTTTCTTCAAACTATAGTAATAGTAAACTCTGTCAGTCATAGTTGAGTATGGATTTTTCAGCTCCCCTAAAAATATTATTTCTTTCTTTTCTTTCACTGTGATTTCTCTTTTTCTATTAATCTTTCTGCTTTTTAGGCACCACGGAGAAATGGAGTAGGGTCTGGTTGGTTCTAGTTCATCGATCCTGGCACAAACCATCAGCTGTTGGTCGCTGGCTGCTGTGGGGTGCATTTGCCTCCATTACACTTTGTAATTGTCATGAGAGTTGGTCGCTGGCTGCTGTGGGGTGCATTTGCCTCCATTACACTTTGTAATTGTCATGAGAGTTGGTCGCTGGCTGCTGTGGGGTGCATTTGCCTCCATTACACTTTGTAATTGTCATGAGAGTTGGTCGCTGGCTGCTGTGGGGTGCATTTGCCTCCATTACACTTTGTAATTGTTATGAGAGTTGGTCGCTGGCTGCTGTGGGGTGCATTTGCCTCCATTACACTTTGTAATTGTTATGAGAGTTGGTCGCAAGTGTAAGTGTTGTATCACTCCTGGATATAGGCCTACGTGCAGAATTAGAATAGATTTTTTTCTAATCGAAAAATTGGTTAATGTTCTTGCGGGCGAGAATGCCTCCAACAGGTCGAGACAACCACTGCTGCTCTTTGATATATTTCTATCATAATCAGTTACAAATAAAATGAATAATTGTAAAATAACAACACAGTTTAGGATCATTTGTAAATAATGTAAATTAGTTGTAAATTTAGGTCAAGTTTTAAAAGACATTCACATGTTAAACCAAAAGTGGAGGAAAACCCTCAGGTCAATATCAATAACAATAAGATACAATCAAAATGATTCTATAAAAACTTAATATGACGTGGAAATTAGAGAAGGTATAAATAGTTATAATCTTATCTTTCAAATTATGCCTTAAAGACATACTGCACATTTCTGGAATATCCATATCACATCATCAGCATCATCGAGTGCCTTCTCAGCAACGAAGGTTGGCTACCATTCTACTCTGTTTCTTGCTTTGATGGTGCAGGCTGTCATAGATTGACTTGTCCATCTTTTGATGTTACTCGTCCATGTTAGTCTTGGTCTGCCTCTGCCTCTTTTACCTTGTATTTTTCCTTCCAATATTACTTTTAGTAGGATGGATGTTGTGTCTTTTAACATGCCCCAAAAATTTCATTTGTCTTGTCTTAATTGTATTTAGTAGTTCTCTTTTTATTTTTAGTTGTTTTAAAACGTCCTCGTTTGTTTTCTTTTGTTTCCATCCAATTCTACCTATTCTTCTATAAATCCTCATTTGAAAGGCTTCAATTTTCTGTTCTGTTATCCATATCACATATAAAATAATTAAATATTTATTCACCACTTTAAATATATGTTCAAGCAAAGCACAAACAAAATCTGAGATATACTTTTAAAAAAAAACTTTCTTCAAAAAGCATTATGTGTAGCAATAGTGCAGCTCAGTAACAGGTCAACGAACACAATTTTGTTCTTTAAATTGGTACCTGACATTTGGTTAGGGGAGGAAGGACATCAATGGGGAAAGCACTGGATCTCGCTTCCTAAATTATATACTCACTTTTGTAACACATGAAAGCAATATGGGATGTGTCATTCATTGGAAGCCATTTCCACATCGAATGTTGGCTACCATGCAGCACCATTTTACTTTGCTTCTTGTCTTGATGGTGCATGTTGTCATAGGTTCACCTGTCCACCTTTTGATGTTATCAGTCCACGTTACTCTTGATTTGTCTTTGCCTTGTCTACTTTGTACCTTCCCTTCCAAGTGGACTTTTAGAAGGGAGCCAGCAGTGGGGTGTAACGCACACTCTTACAAGGTATGGTGACAGCTTTACAGAAAAGGAACACAACAAAATACTGACTTTTCAGCCTACATGCGGCTTCTTGTAGAAAACAAGAACAACGACAACATTCAATGAGGCACAAATAACTATTACTACATCTAGGATGATTGGGACAGGTAAGTTAGGGAGAAGTGGATGGAGGGATAAGAGATGAGATAATGAAATGAGAGAGGATAGGTGAGATGTGACCAAGTTGAGGTGAGTGTTAAACCTCGAGTAGTTCTTTGGATTTCAAGAACATGATCAATAAATATCAAAAGGAGTAACTTCTTGTCTTATTCACAAAAAATCTTGCACTCTATTAGCAAACTGTAGAAAAAAAAATATATGGCACTATTTATAAGTCACTGATGGGTGCATGGCTTCAGAAGAAAATTTGTGAAGGCCACTGTTGTCATGCAGGAGCTGCCATAGCTCAGTGGTTAGTGAATTGGACTACAAAGGACAAGAGGTCGGGTTCGATCCTGATTGATGGCTTCTGGGTTCACCCAGCCTTAAATGGTTACCAGATTTTTTCCTGGGAAAGTAAAACACAGGTGTAATACTCACCACATTACCCCAAAAATCATGTGCCTTATGTCCATAAAAATTATGGTCACTAGCAACATATTCCCTACAAGCCACTTGGCATGATGGAGCTCCATAATTTTTTTACTTACTGTTGTCATGCATATAATCTCATGTCTAAAAAAAACCCACAATTAACATGCTCAGCAAACTTCCTGGTAAAGCATCTGTCAGGCAGAAAATCAAGAATAATAAAAATCCATGCAAAAGCATGCAGACTTGGCAGACAACTCATTCAAGAGAAGAACAACCTGAAAACAAACTTTGCTAGAAGGGGTTTGTTAGTTTGGAAGGGCTGTTTTTCTGGAAGAGATAAAGTGGACTACAAACAAATTCTGTCCTGCTGGAATGTTATAAAATTTAAAAAAAAACGCTACAAGGGTAATCCCAAATAGTTATGTGATAAAGACATATACACTGGATTACAAGGTGAAGAAATCAATATAATGTAGATAAATATGTGAACATATAAAAATAGAAGATTCATTATTGATCAGCATTATAGTTTCATTATTTTGTTTTCTCACAAAAATAATTTAGTTAATAGGAAACTTTAAAGGAACAATAAAGCTTGGAACCCTACCAACACCAGTAACAACCAATGTCTTATCCCACACCTGTGCTGTAGCATATGCATTGTCTCCAGGGGCAGTCTCCAGGATGGCTTGAAATGTTATGTGCTGAATACCAGCGTCATCTACTACATCCCAGCCCATATGATCATGGCCAGCAAAGACGGCAATCACACAGTTATATTTATTAATTGTTGCCAGAATGTGGTCATAGTTCCATGCCAAGCAAACATCCCTGAGGGAGCAGAGCAGTGGGACATGACCTAGCTCACAGGAGAGAAGAAAACAAAATAATATTTAACTTGGCCAAACAAAACAAATGAACGCATTTAAAAATAAATGTCTAATGAAAATATTTGGTATAGCAAGGAACAAATTCAAAACAAATGGGGAAATTAGAGAAATTGCCAATCAACCACTAATATCATCAGTAATCAGGAAAAGACATTGGACATATGTTGGATATGTGATGAGAAGTGATAATAACTGAACAACAAAGCAAGCCATCATGTGGGAAACAACAGGAAGGAGGAAAGGTGGCCGATCTAGAGAGACACTGAGAAGAACATTTATCAGAGAGGCAAAGGCAACAGGAATTGGCTCCCTCAATGAGATCAAGACGCTTGCACAGAACAGAGACAAATGGCGAGATTTGATACAAGATCTTTGCAAGGATTGAGATGGCTAGAAGAATAATTTATAAAAAGAGAAAGAATATCTGGGTCTATGCCCTATGGGCCGGCCATAGCTCGAAAGGTTAGCAGGCAGGCAGGTAGATAGAAACAAAACAAAAGTCATAATTACAGCATCATCATAAAACAATAACTTCCCAAATCCAATTTGTCTTGTTGACTGTACAATCTGATACTCTCACAACTTGAAATAGATGTGTATGATGGAAAAACATCATGCATTATAATAAGCATCATCATCAAGTACCGGGTCTGCTAGCTTAGGTGATCATGTCTCTCCACAACTTTCGATCACAACAGTTATTTACCATTTCTGTTGTTGACCTTCTTCCAAGCCATTCTCTTAAGCTGTCTGGTACCTTTTCTCTTTGCTTCCCTCTATCTCTTCGCCCCTCAATTTTCCCAGTTGTTACAATATATTCCAGCTGTTCTCTTCTTATTACATGGCCAAAAAATGATGATTGTTTCTTCCTAATATTAGAAATTAGCTCTCTTTTTGCTTTGGCCTCTTTCAGAATGTTTTCATTACTCTTCTTAGCTGTCCATGGTATTCTCAACATTCTTCTGTAAAACCACATTTCTACAGACTCCAGTGATTTTCTTGTCTGTTGTCCTACTGTCCATGATTCACATCCATATGTTAAGACTAGCTCTACATAACATTTAAGAACTCTTTTTTCTTGTTTCTATTGTCAAAAATGGATTGCATAGTATCTTCCTCGTTTTTTTATTATTTATTATTATAATAATAACAGACTTCAAACACAGCAAAGCATCATTAAGAAGCCTAATAACAGAACTGATCTTTTTAGCTGTCAAGGCAACTCTCAACATTTATTAAGCAAAACATCAATAGGAAACATAACAACAGTGCAGGTGATGTCACAGGGATCTGGGTATTACAAGACTTTAAAGACTCCATCTGCATTATGTTCCTGAAGGCTCACAGTACATCATAACAATATAGTTTAAGCCACTATAAATAGAAACTTTAAAGGTCACATTTAGTTATGTTCAATAGATATTGCCTACAACTGCAACTACTTACTTGTTAAACTTCTGCCCACTACATGCCCTTTTAAAAGAGACTTGGTTGAATGTCAAACAAATAACAAAATATGACAGTATCAGTACATTTTAAATGTAAAAATAACACATGGCTGTAAAGCTGATTGCTTTAACCAAAAAAGATGTATATATGAAAATATTAGCAGAAGAGAAATGTAATTTATAGTGAATCAATACTCACTGATGATAATAACATTTTCTGCATCTGACTGGGCTTTTTCAAGTACCTATGACAACCACTGCATCTGTTTTTCACCAATACCACCATTATATGATGCCCAGCGTTGATCAAAGCCTTCTAGACCAGTTGTATCTTTCAGATTTTCATTTTTGTTTTTTAAGCGTAATAAGTTTAGAGCTAGATGAAAATTCTCATCATCTGCTCTGTCATCATTTCCAAGAATGCCTACTTCATAAGTGTCCAAGGCAACAATCCGAAGCTTTGAGTGGGCATTAAATGTGTAATAAAATGTACCTGCTTGTTTGCTATTGCTACATAATGCAGCACTGTTTAGAAATGAGGTGAGGAAGAATGAACGATTCATGTTATAGAGTTCATGATTACCAATCAGATGGTAAACTGGAACTGAAAGACAATCAAACTGCCGATGGACCAAACTCAATGCCTTTTGGATTGCATCATCTCCTCTTCTTCTATTTTCACCATCTATGAGGTCACCTAACTGAAGAATAAATGCAACTGGTTCTTTCGAAACTCTCCAGGCTTGAACAGCATTTTTTAGAAGTTTAAGAGAGTTTCTGTAGTAACGAATCCTTGTTTTGGAGAAATTGGTGCCATCATCAATGTCTGCATATTGAATGTCTGTCAGTATTCCAAATGTAACATGTGCATTAGAAGTAGCAATGTTGTTGGTTGGCTCTGCCATATTTCTGAAATTAGATTCATTTGGTTAAATCAACTTTCTATCTATCTCTATCTATTGTCCTTTCGAGCCAAAGAAATTTTGAACCACAATCTCAAAAGCAAAAACCATGTGTGCCAAAATGGCAAAAACTTAATATGTTATGTTTCTATAACAATACTTTTTTACAATGACAGCTTGTCAAGCCATCGATCAACCTCCTTAGTCGCCTCTTATGACATGCCTGGAAGGTCACAGTGTCACTATTCTTTACTAAATCAACTTTGCTACATAATAAATATTCATATTATTTTAAAGTTAAAATAGTTAAACTAACTTTACATTTGACCACAGTGTACTAATTATTATTATATTTACTCTTAGTAACATGCATAAAAATAAGCCAAAGCCAGTTTTCTTGACCTGTTTTCTACACAAATTTGTGTACATGACAGTTGTGACAAATTAATTATATATTTGCATTTGTTTATTGTTTGATCATGTTTTATTTATTTAAATATTCAGGAATGATTGTACCTTTTTTTTTTACAAAAGTAAAGTGGCATGCAAAATATGCTTCACTGAGTAAACAGAAATAGAAACAACAAAATGAGAATAAAATTATAACAAAAAGTCAACGTGATGAGGAAAGCTTCAGGAATTAATCTATGTATTGTAAATCAAGTCGCACATTAAGGGGCTGATTGTAAAACTGCATGCGTATTGGTCATGTGAAGCAGCTGATGATCCACTACAAATAAATCATACAAACAACTGTTCATTATTATCACTATAGCTTGTTTCATAAGTCTTGCCCAACTTTAAAAATCAATATCTTTTAAACCGCTTTTTGTCATTTTTTCAAAATTTGCATGTATAGTTGTAATGATTAGAACCCAACAGGGAATTAATTTCATTAAAAACAAACATTTGGTTATTATTATTGCTTATTTGATTTATATAAATTTATAACGACCCATTGATGTAGTCAAAACTTAGTGTTTACAGTATTTAAGTTAAAAATAGCGATTACAAATCTATACACGCTAAAATTTACGATTTTGCACACTTTAAACGTGAGCTGTCTGACACAATTAGAAACTTGTAGTAAACACGAGGCATTGTGTGTTCCATTTCCGTTCTTTCATAGGTGTAGACGTGGAACGCTAACATTTATCATGAGTCTTAAAATGAAATTCTGCAGTTTACAAAACATCGCAATAAAAATGTATGACTATTTTTGCAAAGAGGCTAAACGAGGAAGATTATTTCATTCTTTAGAAAACCCTGAGAATAGGACAAGACACATTTTGGATTTATCTAAACGGTCATTTAATCGCTGGATTCAAGCACGTGACAGTCAATGTTCCAAATATACAAAATCACAAGGAAGAACAAAAATGTTGGATAATTTCGACAGTGAACTTATTAGAAGTGAAATTCGCAAAATGTTGGGTATGAATGAAACTGTTACAATAAGAAAATTAAAAGTATCGCTGAAAAAGAACAACAGTATTGAAATATCAAAGTCTACATTATGGAGGAATGTGAGAGCTGCAGGCTTTACATTCAGAAAGTATTCCAATGGACGAAACATCATCTGTGAGAAGCCACATATAGTAGTCATGAGAAGCAAGTACTTACGTGAAGTAAAAGAGGTGCGCAAGCAAGGTTATGATATTGTGTACTTGGATGAAACATGGATCAATGCTCACCACACTAACCAAAGGGAATGGCAGTCATCAGATGGAAAGATTAAGAGATTAATACCTAGCAGCAAAGGACAGCGCTTGATAATTGCTCATGCAGGTAGTCGACAACATGAACTAATACAGAATGCAGAGCTCATTTTTCTTTCAAAATCCATAGACAATCGGGATTATCACTCTGAGATGAATGGTCACATATTTAGACATTGGATTGAAAATTCTGTTCTCCCAGCACTAGATCGACCATCTTGCCTAATAATGGACAATGCAGCGTACCACAACATTGTTGCACTTGAAGATAAAGTCCCGACGTCATCCAGTACAAAAGATGCTATTAAGATATGGCTCACAAAGGAGCACATACAATTTAATAACATGTACTTAAAACCTGAATTACTATCTCTAGTAAAGCAAAAACAGAGGACAAAGATTTTTCAAATAGATAAGATTATCCAAGAGCACGGTCATATAAGTTTGAGACTGCCACCTTACCATGCTCATTTAAATCCAATAGAACTAATCTGGGCAAAATTAAAAGGACAAGTGGCAGATGAAAATACAACATTCAAAATATGCGATGTAAAGACTCTTGCTAATCTCGCTTTATTAAATATAGACAAAGATTATTGGGCTAAATGTGAAGACCACGTCTTAAAACAGGAAGAGGAATATTGGAAAAATGATGGTTTGTGAAATGTTCAACCCCAAACCGTTATTAATCTTTTAGACTCGTCTGAATGAAAGTATATAGCCCCCACAATGTTGGCCCCTATATAACCTTAAATTAGTTCAACAAACGGTCCTTTTCAGGACCACACAACTATGAAAATTGGACATACAGGTATACCTTGATATTATTATCGTCCGTCCTCGAACTGAGCAGACAATAATTCTCCTGGTGTTTTGTTTTATCCAGTTATTTCCCATTACGGCCACGCCTTTACCTAGTGAAAATTAATCGTAGACCAGCAACTACGGTAATTTCTATTCTTTAGGGCTTCACAATTTACAATTTTGACAAACATCAAAGAAATATCGCCGCTTTAAGAAAACTGCAGCTGCAAGATATTTGTTAAATATATATTTAAAGGGGTGTCCGGTTAGCGCAATCGATAGGCGGTTGGCTTACCACGGCAACAGCCGGGGTTCGTACCCTGGCGAGGACACCTGGGTTTTACTAATTCCCTAAAAATTAGTGGGAGCCACGATAGCTCAGTGGTTAGTGAACTGGACTACTACGGACAAGGGGTAGGGTTCGATCCCAACCGACGGCTCCGGGTTCACCCAGCCTTAAATGGGTACCGGATTTTTTCTGGGAAAGTAAAGCAGCACGGGCGTAATACCGACCACATTACCCCAAAAATCATGTGCTGAAGGTCTGTAAAATATAGGGTCACTAACACCATATTTCCCTATACGCCACTTGGCGTGACGGGGGGTACTTTACTTTACTTTACTATATATTTAAAGGGTCTTTTGCATTCTAATAACATTTGGAAAATTTCAAAAGTATTTAACAAACGGTTAGAGAGTAATAGCGTTTTGAAGTTGGGCATATGTTTTGAAACGAGCTATAATATGTTTTGTCCAGTGTCATCTCTTTTATCATTGGATACCTGTCACTATCTATCTTTTACCTTAGCTCTAAACTTTGCTGGACTGTATTTGTCCATCTAATGACTCTTTTTAAATCGTTAAATTTAAAGGGCAAAGAAAAGTATAAAAGATGGTTAAAAGCTATTTTTTAGTTGAATAATTGATGACTAATGAGGGATAAAAACATGCTTTTTGAAAAAAAATGCAACATTTTTTGGTATATTGTGGGTGGCCACTGGTCGACCACACAGTACTACACACACATGCATGTTTACAGCAACTGACTCTAAACATAAGAGCTACTATTCTAGTTTTAAAATGTGATGAGCTCCACTATCTAAGGGAAGTAATTGTAACAATTAACAATGGCAAAATGTTCTTTGAGCTATAAGACCATTGTTATTACATTATTCAAATTCAGAAAACTTAACAATTCAATATCTCATCACTTTGGTCCCACACCCACATTCTACAAAACTTCCATTCAAGCTATTCAAGGACACAACTTATTACATCAAAAGACAAACACCATTTTACAAACACCTCATTAAACAGTAAGCACCTCCACTACATCTCAGAATCAAGAAAGGCCAAAAATACTTTCTCACAGACTACACCAACACCTTCTCAAACCTCAACAATCCACACATCGCTCCCAAAGCGAGGTAAGTCACATACAGACTCATATACAGCATGACATCCATAACAGAAAGACAACCTCACGTATCAGGACAGATAGCCAAGTGTCAACTTTGCAGATGAAACATACAAGAAACAGAAGAACACATATTCTACGAATGCAAAACAATCATACCAGCAAGAAAGGCATTACAACACACAATAAAAACACAGACCACACAACATCTATTATGCTCAACATACTACCAAAAACAACAACACCAGAACACTTCACAAAATCACTTATTCTAATATCAGAATACAGAATTTAGTGTGGACCTGTTGAAATGCTGCCATATTCCAATTTAAAACATTTAACTCTAATCTATTTTTTCAGATTTATAATAAAAAATCAACATCCATCTTTAAAGAAGCATTTATCTCAAAAATGAATGAATGAATGAATGAATTAATTAATTAATGTATCCACACAAAAAAAGAAGAAAAATTAAAGGAAAAAATTTTTTTACTAAAGACTTCTGTAAAGAGACAAAATAAACTCAGATGTATGGGTCCTTTTGTCTGTAGTGTCGCTTCTGGTGCCCCAGTATTTTACAAATGGACTCTAATCACACTAATCGCACGACCAGCAAATTGAGTGATGTAATGTATTTATTGACATACCTCTTGACTACACCAAAAATATATGCAACGCTTATCATCTTTGACTCATATAAATGCAATCATCATTGTGTATTGTAATGCCTTGTTTATGAAGATGAAATAAAGATTATTTTTTTTTAATTTACTAAAAATTTTCATAGAGAGGAGCAATATAATGAGTGTATAGACATTTTTTTTCAAACTCTATATCTATCTATCTATTGACCTTTCGAGCCGTAACCGGCCCATAGGGCGTAGACCAAGATACACCTTCTCCTATATGAATTTTTGTTCTAGCAGTTTTCTTTTAAAGATATTTTATCAAATCTCGCCATCTGTCTCTGTTCTGTGCAAGCAGTTCTATCTCATTGAGGGAGCCGATTCCTGCTGCTCTTGCCTCTCTCATCAATGTTCTTCTCAGTGTCTCCCTGGGTCTTCCTCTTTTTCTTTTACCTGTTGTTTCCCATATGAGGGCTTGCTTTGCTATTCGATTATTATCTCTTCTCATCACATGTCCAACGTATGACCATCGTCTTTTCTTTATTACTGAAGATATTAGTGGTTGATTGGCGATTTCTCTAATTTCCTCGTTTGTTTTGAATTCGTTCCATTCTATACCAAGTATTTTCCTTAGACATTTATTTTCGAATGCGTTCAACTTTGTTTCTATATCTCTTGTTGTTTTCCAGCTTTCACACGCATACGTAAAGGTTGATAGTACATTTGATTTGAATAGCCTAAGTTTTGTGTTTGTGCTAATGAGTTTTGATTTCCACAACTTTTCAAGGCTTCTGAAAGACATTGCTGCGTTAGCCAGTCTGATTCTAATTTCTTTGCTCGTATCCCCTTCTCGATCAATGTGACTTCCAAGATAGATAAAGTGATCGATCTCTTCTACTGGTTTGTTTTCCATGTATATTTTGTCACTTGTTGGAATTAAACTTTTCATGACTTTAGTCTTTTCATGATTGACCTCAAGCCCAATTTTGCTGGCTATTGATGATAGTTCATTTGTGTTTTCCTGCATCGTTTTTATCTGACTGCTGATGAGAACTATGTCATCAGCAAAGTCGAGGTCCTCCAAATGGTCTCCTTGTATCCATTCGATGCCTTTATTACCAGTGCAGCATTTCTTCATTATGAAGTCCATAACAATTCCAAATAACAAGGGCGATAAAATACATCCTTGTTTAACCCCAGTTTCTATTGGGAAACATTCGCTCAGTCCTTCCTCTGTTCGAACTGCACATGTGTAACCATCATACATGTCTTTGATAATATTTATGATTTTTGATGGTAAACCATATTGCTTCAGATTTTTCCACAAAGAATCTCTATGAATACTATCAAATGCTTTTTTGAAGTCGATGAAGTTAAGTACAAAAGGTTTTTGCTTTTCAATGTGTTCCTCCAATATAAGTCGTAGAGTGAAAATGTGGTCAAGACAGCTTCTCCCTTTTCTAAACCCAGCCTGTTCTTCACGCATTACTGTATCTATTGAATCCTTTATTCTATTTAGGATGATTTTACAGAATAACTTTGAGGCAACTGACAAAAGTGTCACGCCTCTCCAGTTGTTACAATCTCTAAGATTGCCCTTTTTTGGGATCTTAACAATGATTCCTTTTTTCCATTTATGAGGCGTCTTCTCTGTTTTCCAAATGATGTTGAACATTTTTTGGAGATGTATTAAATTATGGCTATCAATTGCCTTGAGGATCTCAGCTGTTAACTTATCCTCTCCAGCAGCCTTGTTATTGGTCATTAGCTTTAAGGTGGTTTCTATTTCACTCAAGGTGAAGTCATCTAAATTTACATCTAATTCTGCTGCTGGTGTTTCAGCTTCAAAATCTATTAAACTGTGAGGTAGTGGACGGTTAAGAATTTCTTTGAAGTGTTCCGCCCAACGGGCTTTTATGTCTGCGCTTGTTGTTAGCATTAATCCAGATTTGTCTAGAATTGGTGTTCCACTGGATGTATAGGTGTTTGTCAGCATCTTTTGTACAGTATAGAGAGTTCTGCTGTCTCCTGTAATTGCAGCTGTCTCTGCTTTCTCTGCCAAGTTGTCTATATAAGCTCTTGTATCTCTTCTTGCCGAACTTTTCACTTTGTTGTCTAATTCTTTGTATGTTGCTTTTGCCAGAACCTTTCCAAGATCTGTCTTTACATTAGTCACGGCTCTCTTTGGGAAACTCTATATCGCAGGGTACATAATTACAATGAAAAAAAAAATAAGACCATTATTTTGATGGTGCATCTATTTTGCTGTCTTCTGTCTGGTTTTTACATTTCCTTGAAGTACTCTTTCCAGGGTGGTCTGGTACCTATATTCTAAATACTTTCTCAGAGAAAGATTCCCTTGTGTCAGGATTAGCCTCAACCTCAACAGCTGATCAAGATACTACAGACTTACCTGTAGACGTATGGCATGACATATGGTAGTGTACTGCCTCCTGTACTTTGACTGACTTTAAAAAAAATAAAATAAGAATTAAATAAATCGAATGCTTGTAATGTTAAATATTCATTCTGTTTAGTATTAGTTTTTCCACATATAAAATCATTCAATTTTAGTCAGTCAGTAGTAATACAATACATACACTACTACAAATGTCAAAATACTTTAAATACTTCTTAAAAACTTACTTTTCCCATTTGAAAGAATATACTATTGTTTGTTTTAATCTTCAACTTTAAAATAAAACCATAATTATTACATTTTTACAACTACAGCCACAAACCATTTCTAAACTTTTTAACAAAAGCATTGAAACTTTCAGACTTTTTATCTCTGTGGAGCTGAAAAAACCCTGCTGACCACCTGATTAGTCAAATGAGTGATTTCTCAGGCCAAAGGAAACCTAAATGAATCACGTTACTTACCTATCCACTAACATCCATAACAATTTATAGACTGCCTAAAAGAGATACATCTAGATGACAAGGACATACGACTAATATGTAATATATACTGGGAGCAAACAGCAATAATAAAATATAACAAAGAGAACTCTACATCCATTGATATAAAAGAGGAGTAAGACAGGGATGCATCCTATCTCAAGCTTGTTCAATCTATACACTGAGCAAATCTTTAAAAACATTACAGAGATGACAGGCCTAAACATTAATGGAAAGATAATCAATAACCTGAGATATGCTGATGATACTGTACTACTAGCAGAAAATATTGGACAAGAAACCAGTTATAAAATGTACATCAGGCTATAAAATCTTAAAATCTGAGGTGGAAAAAGCTATAAAAACAATGAAAAGGGGAAAAGCAACAGGACCTGAAAGCATACAGATAGAGATGATACAGGCACTTGAAGATTTTGGCATTGAAGTGATTACAGACATATGCAACGACATATACCACACAGGATACATACCAAATGAACTAAAAACATCAACTTTCATTGCATTGCCTAAAAAGAATGGTGCAGTTGAATGCAGTGACTTTAGAACAATAAGCCTAATGAGCCATGTTACAAAAATCTTGCTAAAAGTTATACAAGGAAGGATTCAGAATAAAATCAATACTGAATTAGATGAGCAGCAATTTGGATTTAGGAAAAATAGCGGGACAAAAGAAGCCATATTCTACATGAGAACATTAATCAAAAAATACACAGAAGTAAACAAACCAATATATGCCTGCTTCATAGACTACACCAAAGCTTTTGATAGAGTACACCACAAACAACTTATAGAATGCCTAAAAGAGATACATCTAGATGACATGGATATACGACTAATATGCAATCTATACTGGGAGCAAACAGCAATAATAAAATATAACAAAGAGTTCTCTACACCCATTGATATAAAAAGAGGAGTAAGACAAGGATGCGTCCTATCACCAAGCTTGTTCAATCTATACACTGAGCAAATCTTTAAAAACATCATAGAGATGCCAGGCCTACAAATTAATGGAAAGATAATCAATAACCTAAGATATGCTGACGATACTGTACTACTAGCAGAAAATCCTAAAGACCTACAACAATTACTTAATGAAATAAACACGACAAGCAAAAAATATGGACTAGATATGAACATCAAAAAGACTAAAACTATGATCATAAACAAAGAAAATACTCAAAACACACAAGTGGATATCAAAATTGAAGGAATAGACCTTGAGACAGTTCAGAACTACAACTACCTTGGACATACTATAACCAGTGATGGAAAATGTACAACTGAAATAAACAAAAGAATAGGAATGGCAAAAAGTAATTTTAATGTTATGAAGGACATACTAGCATCAAAACAAATAACACCAAAGCTAAAACTAAGAATAGCAAAATGTTACATCTTCTCAATATTCCTATATGGTGCTGAAACATGGACATTAGACAAGAAAACAGAACAGAGAATTGAAGCCTTCGAAATGTGGATTTGTAGAAGAATAGGTAGAATTGGATGGAAGGAAAAGAAAACAAACGATGAAGTCTTAAAACAACTAAAAATGAAAAGAGAACTTCTGAACACAATTAGAACAAGACAAATGCGATTCTTGGGCCATGTTAAAAGACACAACAGCCTACTGAAAATAATCCTGGAGGGGAAAATACAAGGTAAAAGAGACAGAGGCAGACCAAGATTAACATGGACGAGTAACATCAAAAGATGGACAAATCAACCGATGACAACCTGCACCATCAAAGCAAGAGATAGAGCAGAATGGCGCTCCATGGTAGCCAACCTTTGTTGCGGAGACGGTACTCAATGATGATGATGAGCAGAAAATCCTAAAGATCTGCAACAATTACTTAATGAAATAAACATGACAAGCAAAAAATATGGACTAGATATGAATATCAGAAAGACTAAGACTATTATCATCAGCAAAGATAATACTCAAAACCTACAAGTGGATATCGAAGTTGAAGGAATAGACCTGGAGACAGTTCAGAACTACAACTACCTTGGACATACTATAACCAGTGATGATAAATGTACAACTGAAATAAACAAAAGAATAGGAATGACAAAAGTAATGTTAATTTGATGAAAAATATACTAGCATCAAAACAAATAATACCAGGACTAAAACTAAAAATAGCCAAATGTTATATCTTCTCAATATTCCTATATGGTGCAGAAACATGGACATTAGACAAGAAAACAGAACAGAAAATTGAAGCCTTTGAAATGTGGATATATAGAAGAATAGGTAGAATTGGATGGGAAGAAAAGAAAACAAACGATGAAGTCTTAAAACAACTAAACATGAAACGCGAACTACTAAACAATTCAAACAAGACAAATGCGATTTTTGGGCCATGTTAAAATAAACAGCAGCCTACTAAAAGTAATATTGGAAGGAAAAAGACAGGGTAAAAGAGACAGAGGCAGACCAAGACTACTAACATGGACGAGTAACATCAAATGATGGACAAGTCAGCTTATGACAACCTGCAGCATCAAAGCAAGAGACAGAGTGGAAAAGCGCTCCATAGTCAACCTTCGATGCGGAGACGGCACTCGATGATATTGACCCGCCCACTACATATTTACAGCCCTGTGGGGGGTTACGGATGAAAAAACTGAATTCTTTAAAGTAACAAAGAGTTAAAATAAAAGCCTCACGTAGATGTTGAGAGAAGCTATTTATTTCATCATCATCAGGTAGCTTGACCAGATAAGGACCTCGGCTATTTTGTCTGACATGAGTCTCTGACTAAACTCTCAACTATAACTTTCTAATTTGTTTGTTCTGCTGCCTCAGTGATGAGAGAGTTGTCTCTGTTGATCATATTTACCAAGTAATTTTCACGCAGAGTAGTTTCCCCTTGTACCATCATCATCATCGAGTGCCATCTCCGCAAGGAAGGTTGGCTACCATGGAGCGCCATTCTGCTCTTTCTCATGCTTTCATGCTGCAGGTTGTCATGGGCTGATTTGTCCATCTTTTAATGCTACTCATCCATTCTAGTCTTGGTCTGCCTCTTTTACCTTGTATTTTCCCCTCCAAGATTACTTTTAGTAGGCTGTTGCGTCTTTTAACATGGCCCAAAAATCGCATTTGTCTTGTTTGAATTGTGTTTAGTAGTCCTCTTTTCATGTTTATTTGTTTTAAAACGTCATCATTTGCTTTCTTTTCTTTCCATCCAATTCTACCTATTCTTCTATTATCCACATTTCAAAGGCTTCAATTCTCCGTTCTGTCTAATGTCCATGTTTTTGCACCATATATGAATCCGTGTACTATATTAACAAACAATTGCTTGCTTGCGTTCGCCCGATGACTAAAGGAGTGTACCTCTTCATTATCCACCCTTAAAAGAACGTTATGTGGGCGTGTCTGAGTTGTGTTGTGGTTTGCAGTACAACTGTGATATTTGCGCCTTTCGGCCCAACACATCAGTCCACTTCAGCACGACATTTGTGAGTACCGGGTTGTCTTCCCTCTTCGATCCCTACTCGCTTCTTCAGACTAGACATGTTAGTCTGTCACTAGGGGCACCGCAGAGAGGTGGAGTAGGGTCTGGATGGTTCTGGTTCACCGATCCTGGTGCAAGCCATCAGCTGTGGGTCGCTGACAATTTCCAGCTCTGGTGCTGTGAGGCGCGCCTTCGTCTCCACAAACAATTTAAACGAACGTTTGCAGGCACGCCTAACAGTAGCAGCGTTGTCAGAGACCCACAGCTGATGGTTGGCGTAATAATCGGTGAACCAGAACCACCCAGACCCTACTCCACCTCTTCGCGGTGCCTCTATAAACAGACTATCCAGTCTAGATTTACCAAGCGAGTAGGGATTGAAGAGGGAAGATAACACGGTACTCAAAAATAACATGCTGAAGTCGGATGTGTTGGGCCGAGAGGCGCAAATATCACAGTTCACTGCAAACCACAACACAACGTATACATGCCACGTTAAATTATCCGCCTTTTAAGGGCGGATGATTAAGAGGTGTATTCCTTTAGTCATCTGGTCAACTCAAGCAAGCAAACGAACGTTTCTTCATTAATGCACTGTATTATTTATAATACCACAAGTGCAGATAGAAGGAACACCGGCACCAAGGAGGAAGTGAACAACTTTGCATATCTGAGCAGCATTACTGACAAGTAATGTAGAGCGTGGAGAGATGTTAATTAGTAAGTATATATTATAAGAAAGGCAAGAAAAAGCTTTCATCAGCCTTTCATCCAACTTAACAAATAATGGACTGTGAAAAACATGGACCAAGCTTATTTATTTATTGTGCAAACGTAAAGACAAGAGTCCTGTTATAATATATAATTATTTGGCTCAGAGACATGGTTGTTGAGTAATACAAACAAACAGCACAAACATTTATAAACAATTGCCTGAAGAAAATTATGAATATCAGATGTTACGACAATATAAAAACATTAAGATATCTAATATCGGGTAAATAACGACACATGGTGAAGGGCAAAGTGAGAAAAATATTATGGATATAAAAACTAGATGAACTGCACACTCACTAAGAAAACCTTAAATCAGATTTTTTTTAAAAACAGGCATTGTCTTGGAATCCACAGCTCCCACCTTCGATGCTTCCAGTCTCTTCCAAAATATGACCAGCATAATACATAAGTTTCCCTTTCACTCCAGTGATATACACATTTTGATTGTCACAGTCTATGAATTGAAAGCAGTAGAGATGTTTAGCCCTGTGGTAGACAAGGTATTTTATTGCTTCAAAAGTCCACATGCCACATTTAAAGATCACTTTGCTGAAAAAAGTCGCTGTTAGGAAGGTATCAACCAGCATGGAGTTCAAGAAGCTGAGTCAGTCTTCATCATCATCAAGTAACGTGCCTGCTGGCGTAGATGACCATATCTCTCCACAACTTTCGATCTCAATAGTTATTTATCATTTCCATTGCTGACCTTCTGCCAAGTCATTCTCTTAAGTTATTGAAATTGAATGAAAAACAACCTATGCAAAAAACCATTGTCAATTAATGTTAAAAGATGTGTCCTGAAGTGCTACATTGAATCTGTTCTACTATAAGGAAATGAGTCATGGACGACAAGCAAGACAATTTAACGAATTAGAGACAGCTATGAGATGTGGTTTATCAGAATAATGCTGCAAATTCCATGGGTAACAAAAATTACACATGAAGAATGTTTAAAAAGAGATGGAGACACCAGAAATATCAAAATCATAAGGAAAAGACAATCTACATTTATTGGGCATGTGATGTGATAAGAAGTCATTGAGAATACTATAAAATCAGGCAGAACAAACGAAATAAGAGCAGAGAAAAAAATATTGAACAGCTTACAGAAATGATGTGATAAAAAATCACTGACTGAAATTATAACAATCGTGAAGGACCGAGACATGTGGAGAGAAATGATCGCTTACTTCAACCTGCATTGCACCTGATGATTATGATCATGTCTAAAGTTATTAGTTACAATGTCAACCTTCACTCTCAGATGACCCATTACTACGGACTACCCAGTGAACACATGCCGCTTGCTCATTAAAACAGATAATGTGTAATCCTGGTCGGCCTTGTTAGTGCAACTTCTTATTCATGCCTCACTTAAATCTAAATTACCTTAGCTAGAACTTGAGCATCTTGTATGTTTGTGTTCTCAATTAAGTGATAGAAGTTCAACATTTTTTCAGGGAGAAACATGAGGATATCCTGTTAAGCTTGTTCTTACTGTGCTCTCTGATATCTGACATTATTTCAGTGCTGTCAGACATAACACTGAGCATGAAGTGTACATCACCAAGTCTATTTCTGATGTTCAATCTCAAACTTAGATCTGAGGTCTGAGAGATAAGATCAGAAATGAAGAACTGAGAAAAAAGAAAAAGTTAGGAATAGTCCCCGCCATAGAATATATAAGGAAACAACAGATAAAATGGTTTGGCCACGTGACAAGGCAGAAAGATTAAAACACAACACAACGAGCCTTCAACAAACGTTGTGAAAACACCAGACCCAAGGGTCGACCACGAAAAAGATGGGTCGATGGAATATTAGAAGCACTAGGAAACATAACAGCAGCAGAGGCAAACAGAAGAGCAAAAGACCGCAAATTATATCTCCCCTCGACGCTGAAAGGCAGATGAGGAAGGAAAGAGGAAGAATCTCAAACACATTAAGTGTATTAATGCCTGTTATCTTTACCTCTTGTCTGTGCCTTTTGTTGTGGCCTCTTTCCTTTTGTTTTCCATTTGAAGAATCCTTTGTGATCTTTGGTTATTTCATCTCATTATATAACTGACATGTCCACCTTATCTTATTCTCAAATACACTGAAAAGAAACCATACAAACTCTAAAGGTATGAGACATTAATGTATTCAATCACCTCATTTATGTCTAGATTATCCATGGTGAACTTTGTGAAGCATTATTTTTGAGGGTCCAACTAAACAAATGCTCTAACTAAAAATGTTCCAGGCAGCTAATTTTTCCAGATTCCAGCAATAGCATCACTTTCCATTGTTATGTTACACTTGCTGCCAATTTAACTCAAATAAACTTAAAAATGTCAAATTCCTCAATCAATTTACAATTATCACATCTTTGGGACTACATCTAATTATGCAGTTTCAACTCTCACAAACAACATGATTCAACTTAAGAAATCAATGATTTTATTCAAAATATTACAAACAACAAATAAGAAAAAAAACATGTTGATAAACAAAAATATCTCTATAGAAATTAACTGTCAACAAATCATTACAATGTGTAGGAATAAATAAACATTATTGTATATAAAATGAACTAAGAGAACAAAAACTAATAAATCACAGCAATGAACACAAAAAACTAATGAGCATGTTAAGAATTAATGATAGTCTATAAATCTAATAATTAGAAACTGTCATTTAACCGGAATTCAAAAGATGCATGTGAGCATTTCTCTTTGAGCTTACACAATCACCACTATGCACAGTGTCCATTATCAGTCCAATAACACAGGAGATCTCAGCACAGTGCATGAACTCTGCAGCACCAGCTAGGGCCTCCAAGTTAATTTCAGTAAACTATTTCATCTGTTAGCTATTTCAGCATTCACTCATTTAAACTATGTGGATGGGTTGTGTCACAAATTTACTGCAAGCAGCCTTATTTTTTACTGGCCTGACATATTCATCTTCAGCATAACAATTTTGCCCAGGACAGTACCCATTTTGACCTTCTCATTTCAACGCTTAACTTCCATGGGTTTTAACATGTGCAGAGTGCATACATGGGAGTCACAATAGCTCAGTAGTTAGTGAACTGGACTACAAAGGACAAGTGGTAGGGTTCGATCCCAACCGATGGCTTGCGGTTCACCCAGCCTTTAATGGGTACCAGATTTTTTTTCTGGGAGGCACGGGCATAATACCAACCACATTACCCTAAAAATCATGTGCCAAGGGTCTGTAAAATTTATGGTCACTAACACCATATTCCCTATATGCCACTTGGCGTGACGGGGGTACTTTACTTTTTGTTTTTTAGAGTGCATACATTACCTATTTTTTTTGCTGTTGTCAAGAGGGTTTAACATTGGATCTCACTACTCAGAGACCAAGAGGAGAATTGAGCCACAAAGAAACCATGGACTCGAAGTGAAAAATCCCCACCTCCCATTGCAGGATTGTTGTGGTTGTTTGTGTTTACCAGCTGCATATTTCTGGCAAAGTTCCAAGGGACTGAAAAATGCATGAATATCACATTTTCCTATTTTTCACAGCAGTATCCATATGTGCAGGTGCTCCCTGCCATACAGGCAGATATTCTCCTATTTCAGAAGTACTCTCATCTTTTTATAGCAGAGAGTTTTAACACTTTTCGTGTAGATTTTATCTTCATCATTACCATGTGCCAGACTGGCTGGCATAGGCAATCATGTCCCTCCACAAACTTCTATCTACTGTACATCATATCAGTTCTGTTGTTGACTGTTTTCTATGCCATGACACCAAGCATTCCAGTATTTTCTATCTTTGTCATCCGTGATCTCTCTTTTCCTGTATTTTGCCAGTTGTAACTAACTAAGTATTCCAACTTTCCTCTGTAGATTCTATATCTATTTATTTTGGCCACAGTACACAATGCACACTATACCTCCTATTTTTCACCGTTGTTCGAGGCAAGACATTGGGTCTCATTACCCAGAGACATGGAGCGAGTAAAGGCACAAAGAAACCACAGATTCAATTTTTTAAAATAAAATTTCTTCCACTGCATGGGGTGGAAATCAAACCTGAGACCTTGTTCAGAGGCCAACATCTTACTTCTAGACTACCCATCCCCCAACAATTACATAAATCACTCCAGCAACCTTCTAACTGGTGATAGAGATTTACCCTTACATTAACAGACAGGTTAGAAGTTTTGTTGAACACATTACATGGCCATGAACTGTATTGTTCAGAGCCTTAGTTGCAAGACAGACACTATAACATGGCTCCCTTTATAGAGCAAAATCAAATAGTAAATGCAGAAAATAATCAAGAATAAGAAACAAACAGAAATAAAGAAAAGAATATGAATGGCAAAGAAAACTTTCTAATATGAAATGTATACTTCTATCTATCTATTGTCCTTTCGAGCCGAAGACGGCACATAGGGCAGAACTACAATCTCAAAAGCAGAAACCTTGCATGCCAAAATGGCACATATTGCAGAGATCACTGCTTCTGAAATCTATGGCTCTGTTTCCATAACAATATTTTTTACAATGACAGCTTGTCAAGCCATCGATCAACTTCCTTAGTCGCCTCTTACGACATGCCTGGAAGGTCACAGTGTCACTATTCTTTACTTCCCACATAATGAGGCCCCGGTAACACACGGGAGTGTATACTTATATCAAAGCAAATTGTATCTGGATTAAAAGTGAGAATAACAAAGTATATCTACTCAAAACCCCAGTAGGTGCACAAAAATGGAAACTAAATAAGACAATAAAAATAAAAAAGAAATTAAAAATAAAACAGTTCCTGTAATGTATACCAATGGCGATATAAGAAAAAGGATTAGTACATGTACAAATAATAACACATGAATGATTCTAACTAAAGTGAGCAAAATAGATGATTCTGTTCCACTTTAGAATATGAAACAATAAACTAAACAGTCAAATATACAGATAAATCTGGTCTCTTTACCCATGTGTGTATGTGAATGGGTTGCATAGATGGTGATAATATATATCAGGATTGTAACATTTAGCCAAAAACAAACTGTACATTGACCTACAGATACTTACATCTACAATAACCTCTTTGGAGGCCCAGAAGAATTCTCATATATTCAGATAGTTGGGTGTCTTGTGTATACATAACTAAGGAGACAGCCAACAAGAAGTAGTAGAATGATTCTTTCTAAAACCATGATATATTATTTTGACAATGAGAAATAATAAGAACAAAGGAAGCTGAGGAAAACAAAATTAAAAACATCATAAAGGACAATACAACATGATACTAAACTATCACATTTCTTGAGCATGCTTTGGATTTTTAATAGGGTCTGAGAATAAGGCAGAATGACCAATGCTGTCACCACACAGTGTTTTTTTTGGTGCAGAATTTGTATTTAAATCATGATGAAAAAAAAACAAACCATTTTTTGGCCTTACTATGATTCAAACCTGTCCTCACTCAAAATCACTGACAGACAAAAGTTATATAAGAAAAAAGATAGAATGCTATATGTACTCCACATGTCAAATCTTTATATCTCCTTGGTGCCCAATGGAAATGGCTAAAAGGTGGTCAAAAGAGAAGGATCATCATTGGAGTCAGACCACTTTATGAATAAGTATCAAGAGCCCCATAGAACAATCCCTGCCACACCACAAAAATAGGATAAAAGCAGTAGTGATAATATATTTAGATTATTTTCTCTTCATTAAGAGCATTAACACAGTGCAATACATTTTGTTCTCAAGATTGCATTCTGTTATACTGGCAGGGTTACTTGAAAAAAATAATTAAAAAGTAGAAGCAATAAATGCTAATAAAGCAACCAATCTCTAAATAAAAACAACCTGCTAATTATATAAACCACCATCATAACAATTGTTAGAATTCACTACCGCAGTAGAATACATAATGAAGTCATAAGTTAGAAGCTTTCTGACAATAGGGCAAATTCAAACTAACCATGAACAACACAACTATCAACAAATGTTATAAAGAACATTTGCATACAAAAATTTGTGTTACAAAACATTTAGAAATTAAGCAAAAATTGATATATGAAATACTTAGAATAACCAAACTTAAATTATTCAAAACAAATGTCAAATCACTCCTATTAACATACCCTCCATACGGTTGGTTACAACTAACTCATATTCAATGCAGATTTTATGTGTTTTTTTCTGTTAATACAAGCTGTGAGTCCAATTGATACGAGTAAAAACCATTTTCGTGAAACTTTCTTTTCCTCCTTAAAATTTATCCATACATAAAATTTTTTCAAAACTGTGTTTTGGCTACTTTTGGAAGTGGCAAAGACCCGGAACCGTATTTTTTTCTACAGTCAGGGAGGTACCAAGAACGGTTATATATTTATATATATATGTACATAGTGAAAGGTCAGGAAATTAACTTTGCATTTCCAATACAAATTCACTGGCTACACATATAGACTCCAGCCAAAAGTAGTCTTTTCTTTCATTTTTGGATGGCAAATACAGTCAATTATAATTTGGATGACTTGCCTAAGGTTGAATGGATCATGTCTTACCAAGGAGTAGCCAAACCCCCAAGACAAATAAAGAGCCCCCGTCACGCACAGAGGCATATAGGGAATATAAAATGGTACCCATTTAAGGCTGGGTGAACTCGGAAGCTGTCGGTTGGGATCGAACCCTACCTCTTGTCCTTTGTAGTCCAGTTCACTAACCACTGAGCTATTGCGGCTACCTCCCCCTCAAGACATATATATATATATATATATATATATATATATATATATATATATATATATATATATATATACATGCTGGAACCCCACTGTGTTCCTATGGGTGAAAGTATTTTATTGATATTTAACGTAACCACTATCACATGGCAGCTTTCAAATTTAAAGATGTTGGATTCGTGGTTGAATGAAATAGGTGTGCTATTTTTTTTAAACTCTGTATCCATTTAAACAGCTCCAAAATACAATTTTACAAAAATATTTTAAAAATTTGTAACTGATCTCCCTATTACTTCGTGTAAAACGTGTAAAAAAATAATAATAATTTTTAACGCAGGGGAGCATCTCTGCTAAGAAAACAAGGCACCAGCGATATTAATAATTAATTAAATTGCTCGCTTCTGTCAATAGGTCTGCATGTCTAACCCTTAATTACGATACCTATCTGTGACTGACGTGTTTAGGATACTGTAGTAGAAATTACTACCACTTAAATGTAACATTAGGAGTACTGGTTCGATCCTACTTTGGAAAATATATTGTTCTTCGTTTTTTTCTGTTGTTGATTATTTGTCATTTTTTCTGAGTGCTGTAAACATACCTCTACCGCCTATGATTCACTGAATTATCGCCTCGAAAGTTTCCCTCTACATAAACATTCTATACAAACCACCAGGGTTACCATAAAAAGAATGTCTACTACCAGCGCAGCAGAAACAAGTAATAAATTTAATAACTCCAGATAGGCCATAACAAATTGAGGCATCATCTTATATTAAATGCTTTAAGAGTAGAAACCACTGATGACCTTGACTTTTGGCACAGACAAACATATGCTATAATCATACCTGTCATATAACGAACAGAATAGACTCTTGTGGTCATTATTAGTACCATATCTGGACAAGCTGGATGGAGATGTCACCAGCTTTCAGCCAACCAGAGCTTTCTTTGAAGTTATTAACCTTAGATTACGATTTCAACCTTTGACTCATGTTATATTTTGTAGTAATAATTACTACCACTTAAAATGTCACATTTTGAGTTTTGAAAACTAAACTTTCTTTGAACTTATTAACCCTAGTTTATGATTTCTACCTGTGACTGATGTTATATTTTGTAGTAAAATTACTACCACTTAAAATGTCACATTTCGAGTTTTGAAAACTAAACTTTCTTTGAACTTATGTTACACAGCTGTGTGCTTACCCTAGCAGAGACACAGGAATTGAAAACTAATCATTTCCTGGCTAACATTCGATTTATGACCTGAAATTGACCCCATATTGCCATGGCTACCAGGGGTTATTACGTTTGCCTACTCACACGGCTGCCATAAGCTGTCAGTTCAACCCATATATTCATCACCCTCTTCACGTTGTTCCCTGACTCTGCCGTGTAACAAAGGTTTCTTTGATGTCACATGGATGACTGAGGAGATCTCCCTCCTCATGAGGAAAAAAGAAACAAATTTCTGGAAAACTGGCTGATTTTTTTAAAGTAACTGGTGGTGTATGTTTGTTAAACTGTAGTACTTTTTACAACATGAATTAAATAAAAATCCAACATTAAAGGAAAGAAATCAAACACTCAGGCATCAATGGTTGAGGGATGGGGGAGGGAATATTTGCCCATGGCAAACTGTCAAATTTAAAAAAAAAAAAAAAAAAAAAAAGAAAAGTATTTTGAAGCAGTAATTTTTACTCAACCTGCACCATCAATGTGTCCGGTTAGCGCAATCGATAGGCGGTTGGCTTACCACGGCAACAGCCGGGGTTCGTTCCCTGGCGAGGACACCTGGGTTTTACTAATTCCCTAAAAATTAGTGGGAGCCGCGATAGCTCAGTGGTTAGTGAACTGGACTACTACGGACAAGGGGTAGGGTTCGATCCCAACCGACGGCTCCGGGTTCACCCAGCCTTAAATGGGTACCGGATTTTTTCTGGGAAAGTAAAGCAGCACGGGCGTAATACCGACCACATTACCCCAAAAATCATGTGCTGAAGGTCTGTAAAATATAGGGTCACTAACACCATATTTCCCTATACGCCACTTGGCGTGACGGGGGGGTACTTTTTTTTACTGCACCATCAATGCAAGAGACAGAGCAGAATGGCGCTCCATGGTAACCAACCTTCATTGTGGAGACGGCACTTGATGATGATGAATTTTTACTACGAAATCGTAATCTAGGGTTAAGTTAAAAGTTTACACAGATGAAGAAAATGATTGCACCATTATGTTTAGTGTAGATGTAACAAAAAATTGTTGGCCACTACCTCTTTGAGTACTAAAAACTGACAAAGTTTACAAAATGTATTTTTTTGTGGCCAGATGAATAAAACAAGATATATGGAACAAAATAACAACTTATAATTACTGCAGATATCATAAACAGTGTTGGGACAGAGGGCAATAGTTCACAAACTGCTAAATCAGTCACCAACCATCCGTCATGACAATGAGCATTAAAACATGTGTATAATTTGTTATAATAAAAATAAAATAAGTTTGGAAAACATACATTCCAGAATCATCCAGAAATAATATAGAGAGGGGAGGAAGAATGAGAAAAAAAAAGATACAATTATGGAAGAAATCTATTACATTCAAAAACATTACATTCTAAATTAAAACAAGTTAACGAGTAAAATAACTTTATTCATTATGGCAACTGAAACAATAACATAATGAAGTTAATATAATAAAATAAAGTTTGTAATGATAAAGTAGAATAAGCTACCAAATTTAAATATACAACTTTTTTTTTGTTATGGTAACTAAAGAAATAAAATAAAATAAATCAGAATGAAACATATTGAAACAGTAAATAATTCAGTTATTTACATTATTTTTAAAGGATCATTTCATAAATAAAAGAGAACAAGATTCATAAGAAAAATAGTTTATAAAACCTGAAAATGAACAAATAGAAACAAATTTCATTGTGTGAATTTTTACAAACTAAATATGATATCTTAGGGGTATTGTGAAGCTTGGCACTCGACCAACACCAGTGATAGTTAAGGAGTGGTTCCAGAGTCGAGCTGTAGCATAAGCATTGCCTCCTGGTCTTGTCTCAATAACGGCTTGAAACGTAACATGTTGTATTCCATGGTCATCAATAAAGTCCCACCCAGCATGCTCATGACCTGCAAAAACTCCAAGGACACACTGGTACTGATGTATTACATCCATAATCTCATTGTAATTCCATGCCAAGCAGACAGCATAGTCTCGGTACTGGCACTGTAAGGCAATATGGGCTGAGAGAGAAAAAAACAGGATATGTATTATTTAAACTATTTTTTATTATTAATGCATTGAGTTATTTGCGGGTCATTATCATTGCACTCCGAACATGTCCATAGGTGCTCAGATCTCCTTCTCAGCAATTCCCTCAGTGTCCAGCAACTGACAACTCCAGTTCTATGTTGGTTGATAAGTCTTCTTACACACCCACTAAGTTTGTCATTTCTGGCTGTGCCCATCTTAACTCCCATCTCTTTCATCCGAAGAAGTGACGTGGATCTGTGTTTGTCGAAGTCATGTGCTCTTCTCACATCTCGGAGGGCATTGATGATGTCCACTCGATCCATTGGTTGCTCGTCCTCAACGACAGCGCAGCTAGCCAACCTGTCCACTCTTTCATTTCCCCATACTCCCGCATGTCCAGTGACATAGACAAAGGTGACCATACGTATTTTGAATTTCTGCAATGACTCTACCCATTGCATGCGTACAGAGCCTGCCTCCACTTTTTTTATCATGCTCATCAAATCACTCAGTATACATGCAAGTTGATAGAAAACGTATTTTTGATTGCACACCAGTTTTATCAGACATTAACTTTATCTAAAGTGCACAGACTATTAAGTTATCTCTACAGCCTAGGAAAAATCCACACCAATGTATTGCCAACGAAGGGATTTTAGAATCAAGAACGCATCCAGGAATGTCATACCCATGCCTAACTGACACAAAATCTGCCCCAATTACAGAGACATACAACAAGAACAGTAGGGAACACTATTTTTCATGCAGTCTGCAATCATTCTTTAACTTTAGACCCAAGTCTGGTTCACACTATACATCTCTTTTTTTTCTACAGCCCTCCACCTAGATGTCCTTAACCTGTCTCTCTCTCTCGCCTTCCCTTTGAAGTCCACTTTGGCAATTCTGGTGAAAATGAAAATTTAAAACGAAAAAAAAAGGAAAAAAAATATTATGGTAATAGCTTAACATTGGTGAGAAACAAAACAAAAGTGGAATGACGTTTTAGCCCAGTAGGCCTTCAGCTGGAAGAATAAACAGCAATTCTGGTGACAGCTTCTAAACACAGATCTAAGATCACAGATCATTGATAACTTTGCTTGCTGTCTTCTGCTGTTACTATACTTCTCAAGTATGTGAATATGTTCACTGCTGCAAATACTAAGTTTACTATTTTTACCAGTGCAGATTTTTGTAAATGACTTTTGTCATTTTGATATTTATATTCACTCCAACTTTTTTACAGTATTTGTGAAATCTATTTTCATTGAAATTGTTAACAAGAATGGGTTAGTTATGCAACATTATCGGCGTAAATCTAACAACCAACTGTAAAGTAACCAGTTCAGCATATAATGGCAGAAAAAAACGTAAAGGATATTGATTTAAAAAAAAATGGTAAGCTGAAATAGCATTATTAGATTCAGGACAGCCCAGAACATGCTTTCTTTCAGTAATTTATCTATCTATCTATCTATTGACCTTTCGAGCCGTAGCCGGCCCATAGGGCGTAGACCAAGATACGCCTTCTCTTATCTGAATTTTTGTTCTAGCAGTTTTCAATTCTTTTTAGCCGGCCCATAGGGCGTAGACCAAGATACGCCTTCTCTTATCTGAATTTTTGTTCTAGCAGTTTTCAATTCTTTTAAAGATATTTTATCAAATCTCGCCATTTGTCTCTGTTCTGTGCAAGCAGCTCTATCTCATTGAGGTAGCCGATTCCTGCTGCTCTTGTGTCTCTCATCAATGTTTTTCTCAGTGTCTCTCTGGGTCTTCCTCTTTTTCTCTTATCTGTTGTTGCCCACATGAGGGCTTGCTTTGCTATTCGGTTATAATCTCTTCTCATCACATGTCCAACATATGACCATCGTCTTTTCTTTATTACTGAAGATATTAGTGGTTGATTAGTGATTTCTCTAATTTCCTCGTTTGTTTTGAATTCGTTCCACGCTATACCAAGTATTTTCCTTAGACATTTATTTTCGAATGCATTCAACTTTGTTTCTATATCTCTTGTTGTTTTCCAGCTTTCACACACATACGTAAGAGTTGATAGTACATTTGATTTGAATAGTCTAAGTTTTGTGTTTGTGCTGATGAGTTTTGATTTCCACAACTTTTCAAGGCTTCTGAAAGACATTGTTGCTTTAGCTATTCTGATTCTAATTTCTTTGCTTGTATCCCCTTCTCGATCAATGTGACTTCCAAGATAGATAAAGTGATCGATCTCTTCCACTGGTTTGTTTTCCATGTATATTTTGTCGTATGTTGGAATTAAGCTTTTCATGACTTTAGTCTTTTCATGATTGATCTCAAGCCCAATTTTACTGGCTATTGATGATAGTTCATTTGTGTTTTCCTGCATCGTTTTTATCTGACTGCTGATGCGAACTATGTCATCAGCAAAGTTGAAGTCCTCCAAATGGTCTCCTTGAATCCATTCGATACCTTTATTACCAGTGCAGCATTTCTTCATTATGAAGTCCATAACAACTCCAAATAACAAGGGCGATAAAATACATCCTTGTTTAACCCCAGTTTCTATTGGGAAACATTCGCTCAGTCCTTCCTCTCTTCGAACTGCACATGTGTAACCCATCATACATGTCTTTAATAATATTTATGATTTTTTATGGTAAGCCATATTGCTTCAGAATTTTCCACAAAGAACCTCTATGAATACTGTCAAATGCTTTTTTGAAGTTGATAAAGTTAAGTGTAAAAGGTTTTAGCTTTTCAATATGTTCCTCCGATATAAGTCGTAGAGTAAAAATGTGGTCAAGGCAGCTTCTCTCTTTTCTAAACCCAGCCTGTTCTTCACGCATTACTGTATCTATTGAATCCTTTATTCTATTTAGGATGATTTTGCATAATAACTTTGAGGCAACTGACAAAAGTGTCATGCCTCTCCAGTTGTTACAATCTCTAAGATTGCCTTTTTTTGGAATCTTAACAATGATTTTTTTTTTCCATTTATGAGGTGTCTTCTCTGTTTTCCAAATGATGTTGAACATTTTTTGGAGATGTATTAGATTATGGCTATCAATTGCCTTGAGTATTTCAGCTGTTAACTTATCCTCTCCAGCAGCATTGTTATTAGCCATACGTTTTAAGGTGGTTTCTATTTCGCTCAAGGTGAAGTCATCTAAATTTACATCTAATTCTGCTGCTGGTGTTTCAGCTTCAAAATCTATTAAACTGTGGGGTAGTGGATGGTTAAGAATTTCTTTGAAGTGTTCCGCCCAACGAGCTTTTATGTCTGCGCTTGTTGTTAGCATTAATCCAGATTTGTCTAGAATTGGTGTTCACTGGATGTATAGGTGTTTGTCAGCATCTTTTGTACAGAATAGAGCGTTCTGCTGTCTCCTGTAATTGCAGCTGTCTCTGCTTTCTCTGCCAAATTGTCTATATAAGCTCTTGTATCTCTTCTTGCTGAACTTTATACTTTGCTGTCTAATTCTTTGTATGTTGCTTTTGCCAGGACCTTTCCAAGATCTATCTTTACATTAGTCATGGCTCTCTTCGCTTCTCTTCTTTCTTTGATGTATTTCCATGTAGTGTCTGAAATTCAAGCTTGTTTTTCCATTTTCTTCAGTCCGGCATTTGCTTCTGCTGCTGTCATTAGTATTTTGCTCTGTGAGTCCCACATTTCATTGATATCTAAGTCTATTTCACAGAGTGCTGTATAACAATTACTTACTTCTATGATAAAATTCTTCTTGATGGCTTCATTTTTCAATTTACGACTATCAATTTTATGTGTAGTTGATCTTTTCTGTTGGCTTTTAAATTTTAATCTTATTTTCTCAATGCACAGGTTGTGGTCACTATTAACATCAGCACATGTATGCTCTTACATCTATTAATGATGATCTGAATTGTTGTT
Source organism: Megaustenia siamemsis (assembly GCA_032433765.1). NCBI lineage: Eukaryota > Metazoa > Mollusca > Gastropoda > Stylommatophora > Ariophantidae > Megaustenia > Megaustenia siamemsis. The sequence continues at coordinate 20,976,004 of JAVIAB010000073.1, read as the reverse complement.
TAATACATAGGTGGTCAATTTGATTTGAAGTTCTATCATCAGGAGATATCAATGTTGTTTTGTGAATATTTTTGTGTGGAAATAATGTCCCACCTATAACTAAATTTTCTATTAAACATAATTCTATTAATCTTTCTCCATTCTGGCTTGTTGTATCACAGCCTTCTCTCCCCATTACATGTACCACTCCTGCATTGTCTTTTCCCACTTTGGCGTTGAAGTCTCCTATTACAATTAAAAAATCATGTTTTGGTATTTTGTTTATTATAAATTGTTGTAGTTGGTTATAAAAATCATCCTTAACTTCATCATCAGCTTCATTTGTAGGCGCATAGCATTGAACAATTGAAAGTCTTCCATATTTTGTTTTGTAGCATGTTCATATCAGACGGCTATTTACCGGTTCCCATTCTGATAAAAAGAGTTCTTAAATGTTACATAGAGCCAGTCACATATGGATGCGAATCATGGACAATAGCACAACAGACAAGAAAATCACTGGAGTCTGTAGAAATGTGGTTTTACTGAAGAATGTTGAGAATACCATTAACAGCTAAGAAGAGTAATGAAAATGTTCTGAAAGAGGTCAAAGCAAAAAGAGAGCTAATTTCCAATATTAGGAAGAAACAATCATCATTTTTTGGCCATGTAATGAGAAAAGAACAACTGGAATATATTGTAACAACTGGAAAAATTGAGGGATGAAGAAATAGAGGGAAGCAAAGAGAAAAAATAACAGACAGCTTAAGAGAATGCTTGGCAGAAGGTCAACAACAGAAATGATAAATAGCTGCCGAGATCGAAAGTTGTGGAGAGACATGATCACCTACGCCAGTAGGCCCGGTACTTAACGATGATGATGATGACTCTAATAAACCTCTTGCAGCTATGTCTGCCATCATTATGCCTACTCCTTCACTGTGTTTTCCATCTTCCCTTCCAGAAAATCAGAAAAAAACTACTATTTTATTATCAACAGATTTTCTACCTGTTCCAAGCCAGCAGATTTCGCTTAATCCTAAAATATCTGGATCGTATCTATCCATCTCGCTCATGACCTGTGCTTGTTTCATCGGCGCGGCCATTGTTCGTACATTCCAGAATCCTATTTTTGTTGTTGTTTTAGGGCCGAAAAAACTATCACTATTATCTACTGCTAATCTACACATTCTGTATCAGGTCTACGTTTCATTAACAAAATCGTTTTTACGATAGCGGCTTTTTAAACCTCTGATCAACGGTTCTATACCGGAGAAAAAAAAACTAAAAAAAACTTCTAGCCTATTCTACTCACTTCAAACTTAGATTCATAACCTCTTCAAGCTTCTGGATTGAAACTGCTCAACAAATTCTGTTTTCAATATAAGCAATACATACTGAGTGACTTAAATGTGTGTTCTATGTCATGGAATATTGTTCTCACTAGAAATTTCAAGGTTAATTCAAGAATAATAATAATTAAATATGGATCTTATTGAGTTATTTGCAGGTCATCATCATTGCACTCCAAACATGTCCATAGGTGCTCAGATCCCCTCCTCAGCAAGTCCCGCAGTGTCCAGCTACTGACGACTCCAGTTCTATGTTGGTTGATAAGTCTTCTTACACTGCCACTAAGTTTCTCATTTCTGGCTGTGCCCATCTTAACTTCCATTTCCATCATCCGAAGAAGTGACGTGGATCTGTGTTTGTCGAAGTCCTGTGCTCTTCTCACATCTCGGAGGGCACTGATGATATGGATCTTAACTAAAGATTAATTCAATGTTAATCCAAGAATAGAAAATTCACATAAATCCATGAAGGTTCAGATCTTTATATATTCTCATTAAGGGTTAAGGCATAAAAATGCGAAGCTGCAGTAAAGCTGAATGTGAGGAAAAATTAACAAATAGAAAAAAAATGGTATGTAAGAAGCTTTACGTGATAAGTGGACGACATAGACTAAACGACGTTTCAGCCCAATAGGCCTTCAGCAGGAACACAAAAAAAAACACACACACAAAACTAATAACGAAACAACCAAAACAAAAACAATCGAAATATGTTAAAGAAAACAAAATTATCTATCCTGTGTGTAAACCGAGGTCAAAACGTTACAAAATTATCTATCCTGTGTGTAAACCGAGGTCAAAACGTTTTGACCTCGGTTTACACACAGGATAGATAATTTTGTTTTCTTTAACACATTTCGATTGTTTTTGTTTTGGTTGTTTCGTTATTAGTTTTGTGTGTGTGTGTTTTTTTTTTTGTTCCTGCTGAAGGCCTATTGGGCCGAAACGTCGTTTAGTCTGTGTCGTCCACTTATCACGTAAAGCTTCTTACATACCATTTTTTTTATATTTTTAAATTTTTCCTTATATTCTCATTACAAACTAGGATCAGAAAATTTAATCTTGAAATGTAAAAATGATAAATCAATATAAATATATAAAAAGTAAATCAAAATAGTGTATACATTTTGTCATAATTTTTAGCTGCAGTCAAGATCACAGTACTTACATATGATGATGACATTTTCCTCTTTAGCCTGGGCTTTCATCAAAACTTCAGAAAGCCAGGTCAGCTGTTTCTCACTGACACCACCATTGTAGGCAGCCCAGCGCTTCTCAAGTCCCTCCAGCCCAGTTACATCATTTACATCTTCGTTCTTGTTGTTCTTTTGAAGCCATGCCTGCGCTGTCTTGAAGTTCTCATCATCAGACTTATCTTTATACCCCAGTAAGCTAACTTCATAAGTGTCTATTGCAACAATCCTCAACTTTGGATGTGGAAGGAATGTGTAGTAAAAGTTGCCAACTGTGCCAATAGTCAATGACAGTGAGCTGTTGAGCGGAGAGGTGAGATAGAATGACCGGTTCATGTTATACAATTCATGGTTGCCAATCACATGACATAACGGAATGTGAAGTGAATCTAATGGCTTCAGAGCTGTGGCTAAAGCATTCTTGCTGTTTTCTTCACCTTCGTTTTTGTTTCTACCATCAATGAGATCACCCAATTGGATAACAAACACAACAGGATCTGCAGCTCGTTTCCAATCATTGACAGCATTTTTTAGAAGACTTAAAGAATTGCGGTAAAATCTTTCCCGAGTTTTAGAATAATCTGTTCCATCATCACAGTCTGCATACTGTACATCAGCAATAATTCCAAATGTAATATGTGGTTTTTCACGTGCGTGAATTGAGACAATAGCAGCCATCCTCATGAAATACCAAATCAATGAACCCTGTAAAACAAATTAAATTACATTTTTAAGTTAGTTTATGAAACTTGTGTATATGTGTATACAATACACTGTGTACACAAATTATTCATCCAGTATTGATGTAGATACTGTCAAAATTAAAACAAACTGATTTTTTTTTTTATTTTCACATTGATTATAAAGTTTTTATACAGGTAAGCTGCCATTTTGCACTTATTAATTTTGCTGTAGATCATTTTTGGTGAATCATATGATGCAATAACCACATGTGCTGTCATTAAATGAGCTAAGATTTGCATCACATCTATTTTGATTTGTAAAATTACTGTTTCAGCTACACATTAGTTTTGATACAGTCAGTGTACAAGATAGAAATGACTACCAGATCATGACCCTACAGGAACACACTGACAAAACTTAACAGGAAAGTGGGAAGAAGAGTTGGTTTGAGTATGGCAACTTTGAGTTAGCCACATGATCAAAACAAAAACAGAAAAAAACCAGAAATGTTTCACCACAATGAAAAGAGAAATTGTGGTTACAAGAGGGAAATAACAACAGTGAGGATGATTGCTCATTCACTATGTAAAAGTTGAAGACCCCTGCGAGGTGAGTGGTGCATTAAAATATGATTTGTGGAAGAAAAGAATAGAAGTCAGTTCTTAATAACTCCTGGAAGTTGAGGAGAAGGTATGACTGCCTGTGAAAAAAGCAATCCTTGACAAAAAGTAATGAAAAAGAAGCCAACTTCAAAATAACAAATAATATTATTATTGGTGTATTATTATCATAGTTTGGAGAACCTATTACTGATAAGGGACAACAAATGGTAAGATAGGTTGAACACTACTCCAACCTATACAATGATGACAGACCAGCAGGCACAGCTCTAGCACAATCAATACCCAAATATCCTACAATGTCCGAGCTGGATGTTGAGCCTACTATGAACGAACTTGCTGACGCTATAAATGCCCTCTCAAGAGGAAAAGCTGCAGGAAATGATAACATTCCCACAGATGTACTAAAGGAAAACTTAAATGTACTACTTGAACATCTTTACAAACTGCTAATCAAATGCTGGAGACAAGTAGAAATACCTCATGATATGAGAAATGCCAAGATCGTAACGTTGTACAAAAACAAAGGAGACAGGGGCGAATGCAATAATTACAGAGGCATTTCTCTCCTTAGCACAGCCGGCAAGGCTTTTGCTAGAGTTATACTTAAACGCCTGCATAGACTTGCAGAACGTGTTCTTCCCGAGTCTCAATGCGGCTTCAGAGCTGGGAGATCTACCATAGACTTGTAGAACATGTTCTTCCCGAGTCTCAATGCGGCTTCAGAGCTGGGAGATCTACCATAGACTTGCAGAACGTGTTCTTCCCGAGTCTCAATGTGGCTTCAGAGCTGGGAGATCTACCATAGACTTGCAGAACATGTTCTTCCCGAGTCTCAATGCGGCTTCAGAGCTGGGAGATCAACCATAGACATGATTTTCACACTTAGACAACTGCAAGAAAAATGTCGAGAACAAAATATGCCGCTCTATATTACCTTTGTGGATCTAACAAAGGCCTTCGACTCAGTAAACAGAGATGGGCTCTACAGGGTGTTAGAAAGCATAGGTTGCCCTCCTAAATTACTTAGGCTGATCATGTCCTTCCATGAAGACATGAATGGTAAAATCTACTTTGATGGGAGTTCATCAGAGAATTTCAAAGTCAACAAAGGGGTGAAACAGGGATGTGTCCTCGCCCCCGCCCTTTTTGGTATATTTTTTGAGGCCCTTCTAATTTACGCCTTCGAAAACAGCTCAGAAGATATTTACTATCGCACAAGATCAGATGGTTCACTGTTCAACTTAGCACGACTACGAGCAAAAACCAAAACAAATATTGCCCTATTTAAAGAATTTTTATTTGCTGACGATGCTGCCCTAGTCGCTCATGGTGAAGCCACCCTACAATCACTGATCAACAACCTGGACAAAGCATGCGACCTTTTTTCACTGTCAATTAGTGTTCAGAAGACAGTAATACTAAGTCAGGGCGACATCAAACCTCTATCAATTACTCTAAAAGATTGTCCACTAGAATCAGTACAGAAATTTACATATCTTGGATCCACAATTACGCAAACCATCTCTCTTGATGAAGAAATAGACAGTCGAATTGGTAAGGCAGCAACGACCTTCGGCAAACTCACTGAAAGGGCCTGGAACAACACGAAACTTACACTAAAGACTAAACTCTTAATATATCAAACTTGTGTGCTTAGCACACTATTATATGGATCTGAAACCTGGACAACATACCCAAACCAGGAAAAAAGACTAAATGTCTTCCTCATGCGATGTCTCCGCAAAATAATGCACATCAAATGGCAGGACAAAATAACCAACTTAACTGTCCTGCAATATGCTAAAACACCAACAATCATGTCGATGCTCAGATGCCGAAGACTAAGATGGCTGGGGCATGTCCAACGAATGGAAGAAAATCGCATCCCCAAGCAAATACTATATGGTGAACTAATACACGGAAAAAGACAAATTGGCAGACCTAAACTATGATATAGAGATATCTGTAAATCATCTCTGAAAGACTTCATCTGTGAAAATGACTGGCAACATCTGGCAAGTGATCTCACATCATGGAGAGCATGTATAAGGAATGGTATAACATCATTTGAGACTGTGCTAAGGCAAAACTTAGAAGAGAAAAGACTCATGAAAAAGGATGGAAAACCCTGTGGATCAGAGAGCCTGACTTGTTCATTATGTGACCGCTTGTGTTTGTCAAACATTGGTAGAATTAGCCACGAGAGAAGCTGTTCGACAAAAACAAAACCTCAAAAAATACACAATAGCCTCCACTAGACTGTCTGAGAAGATGAAAAGGGCCATATATTATTATCACTATTGCATAAGGAAAAACAAATGCTTTGTCATCAATGGCTAGAAAAATATGACTTAAAATCAATCAAGAAAAAAAAACGAATGTAACAAAAATCAAATTCACCCAGAAGAAAATATATACCTGAAAGGAAAAGTAGGAAGAAGTAGATCACTTTATACAACTAGGAAGTTGCATAGATCAAGAAAGATACATAAAGAAATTAGAACCAGAATAGCAAAGGCAGCAATGACTTTTCATGAACTTTGATAAAATATAAAATATGAAAATAAAAATTACTAAGCACAAAAACAAAGCTCAGGATTTTCATATCAAATGTACTATATACCCTTACTTATGCAGGAGAGGGCTAGAAAACAACTAAAGAAATTGAAAAAAAAAAGATGCATTTGAAAAATACCACAAGAAAATACTTCTTATACCATAAAATGAATTCAAGACTAGTGCAAAAATAAGAGAAGTGACAAAACATAAAAAAATATAATCTGGAGAAGAGGTTGGTTTTATGTTGGCCATTTGATGAGAAGAGACAACAAGTGAATTTCAAAGCAAGCCCTCAAATAGGAAACAGGGGATCAAAGAAAAAGAGGCTGATCTAGAGAAGCACTAAAAAGAGAACTGAGATGAGAGGCAACAACAGCAGACACCAGCTCCCTTGCAAAGATTGAGAGGCTCGCACAGAACAGGGATGTGTGGCGACATACAATCCAGGTCCTGGTGCAGGTCTGACACTTTACAATATTATATTTGAAATATTTTTGGAGGGAAAAATACAAGGTCAACAAGGCAGAGTTTTAAAAAAAGTGAACTGATATTATCAAAAGATGGAAAGGTGACCCTATGACAAGATGCACTATCAAGGCAAGAGAGAGAGTAAAATGGTGCTTCATGGTAGCCAACCTTTGATGCGGAGACTTCACCCAATAAAAAAATTGTCAAAATGATGAGTGAGAAAAGCTATTTATGTTACCAGAAATGCTATAAAGAGAAATGTAGAAAAACTAAACCCAGAATCAAATACAGAGAAAACAGAAAATAAAGTGGTACTGTCATAAAATGTCAATGATTTGGCTTCAGATTTCAAGGAAGACAAAAGGGCCAGAGGGATAGAAAATATCACAAAAATCATGCAAAAGACCTGGCTAATCAACACCTGCTGAAAATAGAAAACTGAAGCTCACCACGATTCACAACATATATTTTCTTCTTCCTTTTATATCCTTGGGAAACATTGGTCTCCAACAAATACTTTCCAAATCATCCTGTTTCATACCATCCTCTTAAGATTGTGTCATGTCTTCCCTAACATCTAAATCTCTGCTTCTACCAGTCTTATTAAAGTATATTATGCCCTTCCCATTTGTCTCCTCCTCTAGGGATTTAAAAAAAAGGCTTGTCATGTAATAATCTCAGTTGGTTTTTGCAGTGTGTGTCCTATCCAACACCATCATGTATTTCTTATCTCTTTGACCACTTGTATTTGTATAGTACTTTTCCATAAACTTAAGTTGGTGATTTTGTCCTGTAATTTCAATTATTTTATTCTGTGCAATATTCAATAATAAATATCTGTATCTTTATGACTGTCATTTTTGTTGTTCTCCATGTTGTACAACATTATAATAGGTTTGATTTAACATTACAGTTGAAAATTGTGAATGTTGCATTTAATCTATTTCTTTGGATTTTCATGTCTCCTAGAGCAAATGAAAGCTTTTCTTGCTTTCTGTATCCATACTCTCTGTTCCTCCTTCATTGTCTATATTCCTATCTAGGTATACATAAGGCACAATGTATGAGAATGAGACAAAATTAGATAAAAAGTATAACAACACATAATTTGGATTAGAAACTGCAACTAATCAACAAATTATAGTTAAACTAAAAGCAAATTCACAATAGTATATTTATTACATAGATGACCAATAACCCAATGTTGCAAACATTCAAATAAATTGACAAGAGCTTGAAACGGTTGATAAATTTAATTACAATGTCAATGATCAATGTCAGTGATGAAAGATTCTTCTTCTTCTTCTATCTTTCCTCCATTGCCGTTGGTGTCAAGGGGAGATACAATCTGCGATTCTTTGCTCTTCTGTTGGCCTTTTCTGGTGTTATTCCTCCTAGTGACTCTAGTATTCCCTTTATCCATCTCTTTCTCTGTCTTCCTCTTAATCTGGCATTTTCGTAGCGTTTGTTTATGGCTCTTTGAGTCATTGTTAGTTCTTTTTGTCTTGTTATGTGGCCGAACCAATTTATCTGTTGTTTCTTTATGTATTCGATGGCTGGTTCAATTTCGAGTTTCTTCCTCAGGTTGGTGTTTCTTACTCTGTCCCTTAAGCTGTTTCCTGTCATTCTTCTGACGCATTTCATTTCGGTGGTCGTTATCTTTCTTATTGTTCTAGAGTCCAGCGTCCAATTCTGGCACTGATAGCAAAGAGTTGGTAGAAAAATTGATTTGTATATTGCCCTTTTTGCTTCCGTAGTTATTGCTTTGTTTTTCAATAGTGTTAACACTTGGCCTATAACCTGGCATGCTTTGTTACACCTTATATCTATCTCTGTCTCTTGGTTATTGTCTTGTGTTAACGTGCTACCCAGATATTTAAAATTGTCTACTTGCTTCAGAGTCGTATTATATATTATGATGTTTAGTTTTTCTTTCTCGCTATTGCCTTTACTTTGGTTTTGTTTATGTTGATCTTCATGTTGTATTGTTTACAAGTGTTGTTTAGTCTGTTGATATGTTCTTGCAGGTCCTCAGTTGTTTCATGTATCAGAACTTGGTCGTCTGCAAATAGTATTTCATTTATTTCTTCCTCTCTTCTGCTATTTTCTGGTACGTATATTTCGTTCTCTTTTGTGTTATCACTTGTTATCATCCTTGTTGCTATATTTCCTTTGAATGGACATGCTAATTTGCATATATTGTCCATATATGTGATGAAAAGTAAAGGATAAAGCACGCAGCCTTGTCTTACTCCGGAGTTAATGGTGAAATGTTTAGAGTAGCCTGCTGAAGATCTTACTGTAGTGCGACTACTTTCATAGAGGCTCTTGCATATCTCTACTAGGTGGTGACTCACCTAGGTGGTGGTACAAGGGTAATACGGACCACAGTTGTTCCCTGTCCACCCTATCGAACGCCTTTTCTTGGTCAATAAAAGCTGTATATAGTGTTTTATTATGCTTTATTGTTTTATCCGCTAGTTGTTTTATGATAAATAGGGCATCTGTGCAACCTCTGTTCCTCCTGATGCCCATCTGAGCATCGCTTAGTTGTGGGTCTATAATTGGTCTCAATCTTTTTTCAACTATCTTGGCATATAACTTCCCTATGTGGCTTAATAGCGATATTCCTCTATATTGGTTGCAGTCTCTTCTGCTGCCCTTCTTTTTCCATATTGGTAATATAATGGATTGTTTTCAATCGTCTGGGACTTGCTGTTGTATCCATGCAGCGTTGAATATTCTGTGTAGCCATTTACATCCTGCTTCTCCTGCTGCTGCTAGCAGATGAAAGATTGAAATGTTAAATATCAGCTAAAATAACGCAAACTACAGTAGCACTCGTAAGGCTAAAACCTAAAACCTATTTGGAAATATAAAATATAACTCTTGGCTCTAAAATCAGACTGAAGTGTACCCTTGTTATATCAACTCTTCTAAACACTTGGAAAACATGGATCCTTACAACAGAATGACAGAATAAAATACAAGCAACAAATTTAATTTGTCAGCTTTCATCTCTGACGAAGTCTCTAGAGACCAGAACTGAATTTTGCATGTTAATCCATTTTTCCCTGGCCGCCGTGTGCGGTCCCTCACAGCACAGGCAGATAACTCCATCCATCTTTAGAGGTACTCATATTTTTCTCGTCGATGAGTAATTGATGTTACAAGCCAGGCCTCGCTGCTGAGACCAGGGGTGGTTGCCGCAGAGAGAAATCACAAATAAAAATCCCAACTGGTGCAACCGACATTTTAACTCACAACTATGTCTTGCCTAAAGACCAACCAGCTCCCCTAGCAATGGAAATGAAATCTTTTTTAAAAGGTTTTGGGCAACTCTTTCTTGGGGTGTATAAGAATGAAAAAATTTGCAAAAGGATACAACAAGCAACCAAACTATGTGATGATCTTTTGACCATTGTGAAAGAGTACAAATTAAAATGGTGTGGTCATGTATCTGGATCATCTGATCTGTCAAAGACCAACCAGCTCACACGGAATGGTCTGAAAGGAGGAAGAAGGAGATGAATTCAGAACATCAAAGAATGGACAGACGTAAACTTCACAGAATCATAAAGAAAGGCTGTGGATAGAGATCAATGAATATTGTTGATGAAGTCTGTCAGTAGTGCCCCAAAGACATCAAGGGTCATGGAGTGAGGAAGGAAGAAAGGAAAACTTAACATGGATTCATTTAACCAACACAGAACTGGAGTCATCAGTTGCTGGACACTATGAGACTTGCCTAGGAGGGGTTCTGAGCACCTATGGACATGTTAGGAGTGCAATGATGATGACCCGCTAATAACTCAATAACATGGTTATAGAAATTGAGATATTAAGCTTTGAAAAATATGACTTAACAACAATGATTAAAACAAAATTGTTAAAAATTACCAATATAAGAATGAAATGTAAAAATATAACAATTCTTCAAAAATTAATGAACATGTAAACACATAAATTAAACAGTGCAAGTTAAAACTATTGTTTAAAAATCCTTGTTGTCTTAGATAATAAAAATAGATAGTATAGTGATAGTAAAAATCAGCATAGGCTTTAGCAACATTGTCAAATTTGTGTGAAATGCGATACATTTCTAAAGAGAGCAACAAAAATTGTAACTGGCAGTATAAGATTAACAAATGCTACAAGTATAATATACCCTCAACTGGTCTAAAGCACAAGCAGAACACAACAATAAAGATGAAAATTTAAGAATCTGGTATGATTTTACAGTGATAAAGCACAACACAAAATGACCATCCACTGGGATAAAGACACACATAAATACAGTCACAAACTAGAAGAACTAGAACATTAAAAATACAATTAAAAAATAAAGATAGGAAACACAAATAATAATGAAATATGAGGCACTTACTTATATCTGAGCAACAAAGATTAAGCTACTAAAAAGTGGGCATATGGCAACAGTTAAGGCAAATAACATTTCATACAAGTACTTAATGTGGGGGAAAACAGTGTTTTATTTATATAATACAGAATATTCCTCACTTTGTGAATTAAAAAAGTCAGAATGTGCAACAAAAAGACCTAATATTGAGACATATAGAGATGTAAACAGTCCACTCCTTGCTAGTCGTATGGGGAATATGGTGTTAGTAACCATATTTTTCTATGACCACGGCACATTTTTGGGTGATGTGGTCAGTATCTCACCAGTTCACCTCTACTTCCCAGAAAAATCTCTGGTACCCATTTTTAGAGGCTGGGTGAGCCCTGGAGCCTTGTTAGTCTAAAAAAAAATCTGCAGCTGCTGGATCGAAACAGACCCTTCTGTTCAGGAAGTGAGCACACTAACCACCAAGGCTCCTATAGAGATGCACTACACAATTTCCTTATGGATGCATACATGAACCAGCAAAAAAAATGTAAAAGTTGTTCCTTATCTTAAGAAATTGCACCCTTAAAAGACTACTGAAATATAAAACTTCATCAAGTACTCTACCTACTGGGATAGGTGATCATGTCTTTCCACAACTTCTGTTTCATTTGTTTACAATTTATGTTGATTTTCTACCAAAACATTCTCTTAAACTGGTATCTTTTCATTCCATCTCCTCTTCCCTCAATTTTTCCTGTTTTCAGAAATTGTCCTAGCTGTTCCCAGCTCATTAAATGGCCAAATTATTGTTTCCTCCTAAAGTTGGTAATAAGCTTTCTTTTTACTTTGTCCTCTTTTAAAGTGTCTTACTTTTCTTTTTGTGTTCAATATACTCTCAACAATATGATAATACATTTCCATGACATTCAAAGACTATTGTCTGCTGTCTGGTTGTCGGGATTCTCTTCTTAAGATTGGCTCAACAAGACATATAAAGACTGAACTCCTGAAGTAGAATAGCAAAGAAAAAAAGCGTCATATTTTTTACGGAGGTCAGTAATCGTAGGACACATAAATACACACTTGAATATCTAAAGAGCAATATTCTACAAGCTGTGCCAATGATACAAAATGATTGTGAGTCAGTGAATCTCATTGCAATATTTCTGGATATAATAGGCTGATGCACTAACAAAAACTTGTTGTTAAATTATCACAGTCGTATATGATGAGTCCAAGATGTATGTAGGAACACATACATGAAAAATGAACGAAACATCAGGGTTTTCTGAGAAAAATCATGCTTACTACATTCAGCAAAAACAAACAAAAAATTAACTTGTAGACTTCAAAACAAATTAAAGTTTATGTTAACAGCAGAGTAAACAGAGAACAACTGTGGGAGATACTATACGGAGTAAGCCAACATCTAACCAACATTATTAAAAGTCTCTAGCCAACAGCAGCTGCAGGGTCAGAACAGAACAGGCTACACAGACCACTTCGAAGTTAGATCAGGTGTAAGACAGGGGTGCGACTATCCCCCCTACTGTTTATTACATACATGGACCATATATGCAAGCTAGCCAACCCATCAGAGACAGAGGAGATCAACGAGCTTCTATTGCAGACGACCAGGCACTAATACATGAAACAATAGAAGACCTACAAGAACACTTTCAACATCTTAGGAACAAAATACAACATGAAAATCAACAAACAGAAGTCATGAATGTCGCCAAAAATAAACAGACATAACTATAGAAGGCAGACAACTAAAACAAGTAGAGGAATTTACCTAGGAAGTCTAATGACAAACGACAATTCCCAAACAGCAGAGATAGAATCAAGATGCAACAAAGCTTGTCAAATCATCGGACAGTTATCACCACTATTGTCCAACAAGGAAATAACTCTGGAGGCAAAACGAGCACTATACATACAATCTTCATTCCAACGTTGTGCTACAATGCCAGACCTGGACTCTAGATGCAAGAACAATAAGAAAAATAACCTCTACAGAGATGAAATGTGTTAGACGAATGACAGGAAACAGTCTGAGAGATAAGATCAGAAATGTAGAACTGAGAAAAAAGCTAGAATAGCCCCAGCCATAGAATATATAAGAAACAACAGATAAAATGTTCGGCCACGTGACAAGGCAGAAAGAACAAAACACAACACAACGAGCCTTCAACAAACGTTGTGAGAACAACAGACCCAAGGGTCGACCACGAAAAAGATGGATCGATGGAATATTAGAAGCACTAGGAACATAACAGCAGCAGAGGCGAACAGAAGAGCAAAAGACCGCAAATTATATCTCCCTCGACGCTGAAAGGCAGATGAGGAAGGAAAGAAGAAGAAGAAGAAGAAGTTAAACAGAGGTGCTATTGTAACAGTGATGTCAGGATGTAGAGAAATAATGGATTTGGGGGGGCAGTGTAAGGAGAATTGGGAGAACCATCATGTGTTTAGGGAAAGTGACATTCACGGGATAGTTTGTGAGCTAGTTGTTTAGGTGAGTAGAGATAGGAAAATGTTGTGATTATGAGAAAAGGGTTAGAATCAAAAAGGGGTGATTACAGTTAAGAGAAGTGTTAAGTTTAAGATAGAGCCTATGACATGGCAAGATTTCATTGGCTGGGGGAAATGACGTAGATAGCTTTTATTGGTTGAGACATAAGATACTTAACAGCTGGTGCAGAGAGAAAACAACAGAGACCACATGTAAGCTAAGGAGGGAGCAAGGTCGATCCATGCCACTAGGGCATGGGTCCATATTAGTAGTACCGAGCAAACGCTCTTTTAGTTAGAAGTGTATAGGAAGAGAGATGACATGTAAGTTAAGCAAGTAGGAAGACACAGTCGAAAAAAGTTAGTAGAGAAGCGGATCTTTCATGTTAGTTAGAAGTGTAAAGGATGCAGTGTTCAGAAAGAGTCGTAGAGGCAATTACCTGTAATCCAAGTTATTTGAGAAGTGGATATATTTTAGTAGTAACAGGGCAAATGCTCACATCGGCTAGCTGCGTGTAGGGACAATCATAAAAGGACATTTTGTTTAAGAAGTTGAATGTAGTTAAAGGAATGAGTGAGACTGAATCCTTTAGTACAAGAAGCTGGATGTTTTGTAATCATACTGTGGAGTGACAGTGAGCAGACCAGTGAGGAAGTGACTGTAATGAGATGTTCCATGAGATGGATCTATGATGTGACATTATGTTGGTTGTTATGTTCTGTACACTGTTCAAGGAATGTGGACAGAGATAATTGATTCAATGTGTGATGAGAGAGCCCTGAGATTAATTACAAGAGTTCAGACTTGACTGGAACCACCTTAGCATTTACTTTGAAACTCAAGTGGTGATTCCATGCCACTGGGCTGTTTATATTGATAACCTTAGTTAAGTGGATTATGTAAATAAAGTATTGCTATTCTTTTGTACAAGAGACTTGTGTGTGTGCAGTCAATTTCATGTAGACAGGTGTGACATATTCTGACCCAACAGATTTTCCCAGAAACACAATGCAATGTATGAAGATTGACAGTTTACACTAATGACCGAGCACATTTTAAGAAAGGAGCGAGCGGTCACAGTTCAAAAACACTCCAAGTCATAACCTTGCACACTATATACACATACACACACACAGATATATAGAGGTTGTCATGAAAATTGAGGTGACTAATAATTTCCCACTTCTTAGTGATGTTTGAAAATGTAGGCAAAATAATAAAAGCAGGAAAAATTAATTGAAATTTAGTATATTTAATTTTTTTTTTCTAAATTATTTTGTTCAAATTTTCAAATAAATGAACAAAAACTTGGAAATGGAATAAAAAAAAAAACTCTGGTGCTCTTCACTAACAGAGAAGAGATTTAGTACAACGAGGGTTGTTTATAAAGTTCCAGGACTAATTTTGTTTCCAGGAAATTATAAGTGCTATTGAGAAAATGTATGCGAAAAATATGTACCAATATGCATGCCAAATTGGAAGCCATTATCTCTGTGCAGTATTGGTATCTAGAGGTGAATACACACCTGTAAATTTAATCAGATTTTTAAAGTGGACATCTAATAAAGCTATGTGTGCAAATTAATTTAAGCATTAATTTAGGAAAAATTGATTCTGAGTCTTTTAAAATACTCCCTCCAATCAGCTTTTGGAGAGTCCTTCCTAATTCTTCTTCAGCGGTCAGTTGTTGCTATACTTTTAGACCAGCCTGGATCACGAGCAACATGGTGCGTCTGAGTTCATCACCGGTTCCCTATCAAAAGTGGATGTCAATCTCTGAAAAATCACCTCTGTGAAGGCAGATCAATCACTGTTCACATTAAGACAGGTGCGGCACACATGGAAAAAACCATCACACTGTTCAGCATCCGATGTCAGAGAGGACACAGAGTATGTTAAAATATTTATCAGTATATGCCATACCGTCCATATATTTATCCATATATTCCATATTCCTTCAGGGTTCATACCTTCCATATCTTTTAGAGGTGAACATATACAGCAAACCAAAAAGGCCGTACAAACAGAGAAAAAAAACTTAACATCAATTTTAAGTGTTAATTTATAATAATAATAATAATAATAATAACAATAATAACAATAATAACAACATTATTAAGATAATAATTTCCACAAAGTTTCAACTGGACACAACATCGCCAGATTGGTTTCAGATTTTACAGTTATCTTATTTTTAAATTAGTGCTAAATTCAAAAATCCATTTTATTTTAAAAACATCCAATAAACTATTTATTAAATATATACAAATGCAAAGTTATTGAGAGAAGCTAACAATTTGACTATAAATTATTAAATGGCTCATATCAAGCTTCCTTATTAAGCTGTTTATCTGGATGCGACATAATCAGTAGATCTCTTTTCATAATTATAATTAAATGGACACGGATTTAAAAAATCTTTTTGTAAAGATTAAACAGCAAATTAATATTTAGTATTAATATCTATTTATATTAAACATATTACATAATATGTATTAATATATAGGAAAAATCCAATTTATTACAGTAAGGTACCTAAAGATGCTTTGTAAAGCACATGCATTCCAAATTTTTTTTCAGTTAATCAAAAGATTTTTATCTAGATTTTTTTTTTTTTTTTTGCACTCGTCAGCTTTCACCTCTGGCGAAATCCCTAGAGACTAGGAACTGAATTTTGTGTGTTAATTCATTTTTGCCCTGGCAGTGTGTATAGGGGTCCCTTGCCAAACAGGTAGATAACTCCATCTTCGGAGGTACTCATATTTTTTCTGTCGATGAGTAATTGACGTTTCAAGCCAGAACTTGCTGTTGAGACCAGGGTGGTTGCCGCAGGGAGAAATCACAAATAAAAATCACAACTGATGCAGCAAGGATTTGAACTCACAACCTCTCTATCTTGAGACCAGTATCCCGCCTTGAGACATTTTGAGGGATATAAAACAAATTAATCAAGTAGTCTACTCACTAGCTCGAAAAAAAAGAAAAAAGAGGTCAGTCCCAGTACATTTTTAAAAAAACCCTCGTGTAAAGCGGTAAAGCTTACCTGAAGACATAAGTAAACAATAGACAAAAGCAAAAATTGCACTTTGACAGAAAACCACTGAGACCTCTGTTTCAAAAAGTTGATGGATTTGATCTTAATTAAGAATCTGCCATTACTGCTTAACAGTGACATTTGTTTTTATCTGAAAATAAGTTTTTAAAATGTATATAAGAAAAACATGCATCCGGATGTTTGTATAGGGGGTGCATAACAATTGTTTTAGATATAAGAATCGTACAACAAGTTTCCACAAAATAATAAAAGAGATGTTGCAAATAAAAGAAAAAGACAGCAGGTATTTCCGGCCAATATTTATTTAGAGCGTTACATAGTTTTTTAAAACACTATAACAGTTACATGGCCAGTGAGATGTGGGTAGGCGGTTCTGTTACACTTAGCATTATTGGGTGTATGGAGTATAAATTTAAATCTAAACACCGAGTGGTTTGGTTTAAAATGCTGTTACGTTAAATTGAAATGTTAAAATAATGCAAATTAAAAATACTTCTTATCCTCTGTTAGGTGAAAGGAAAAAATATGAAAAAAAAAAAGGTATGGTAACAGCTTTACATAAGTGAAGGACAACACAATCAAATGATGTTTCAGCTCAATAGGCCTTCAGCGAGCAGGAACAATCAACAATACAAACAGATATTTAAGCAAATAAACTAAACACAATTTATTAAAATAACATCTAAAAAAGACAGCAATATTAAAATGAGTAAAAGGGAAACTTCTCTGCAAGCTTGCTACCAGCTGGGTCACGAGGGAAATCAGCTTGGGTAGTAGTGACTAGGCTAGCCTGTTATTCGGAAACCCTTATCCGCTGTTACATTCAAGATTTGTAACCCTAGATACGATAGCAGCATAAAAATTACAAAAACTACCAAATTAATTTTTTTTTTAATTTAACAGATTTTCATGAGCAAACATCCCCCTTCTTACTAAATTAAGCAACTTAAATCCTAGTAAATTACACACAATTTTTATTTTCAATTCTGCCAATTTTAAGAACATTTTTATTTTGCCTTTTTTTTTTCTCATGATGTGGGAAATCACCTTGGCTGTTGGTGTTGACATCAAAGAAACCTTTGTAAAACGGGAGAGCCAGCGAACAATGCCAACCACCGAACATACAGGCTAATCTGATATTTACAGCCACTGTATGAATAGCCAGCAAAAACAAGGGTGGGGGCATGCGGTTGCATTTCTGGCTAAAAATTTACTGTAAATCAGGGAATGATTACTGCATCAGATCTCCGTGTTTCGTCTTGGATAAACATTGCTATATAGCGAAAGGTCAAAGAAAATTTGATTCTCCAAAATCAAAATGTTACATTTAATAGGTAGTACTTCAGTATTAAAAACAAGTGAGTCACACACAGGTTTCATAATTAAGAGTTAATGTGTTTAAAATATTGTAATTAAGCTGTCTTTTAACATCGTATCAATTCTGCTGTTGACTGTTTTCCATGCCATGACACCAAACTATCTAGTATTTTCTCTCTTTGTCATTTACAATCTCTATTTCCCTGTATTTTGCCACTTTGTAACCAAATATTTCAACTTTCCTCTTCCCATTATGTGCCCGAAAAATGTTGATTGTTTCTTTCTGATGTTTTTTAGCAGCTCCTTTTTTGTGTTGGCCTCTGAGAATTCCTCATTTGTCTTTTTAGCTGTCCAGGGAACTTTAAACATCTTCTGAGAAATCTCTAATCTCTGGCCTCTAATTGTCTTTTCATTTCTTTATCTACTGTCCATGATTGCTTCAATAAGTCAAAATTTGCACTATATAGCACTGATGAACTCTCTTTCTCACTTCTATTGACATAGATTTGTTGCATAAGATGTTTTGCATTTTATGAAATGCTATTTTGGCCTGAGTTATTCTGCTTTTTATTTATGTGGTGCACCTTCCATTTGATGTAATTATTGTGCCCAAGTATTTGACATGTTGCACTTGTTTCAGATTTGTCATGTTTATTTTGCATGCTGCATTATGGTTTTTTCATTATGACCATTACTTCTGTTTTATTATAATTTCAGACTGAGACCTTTTTGTTGCTTTCTGGTAATATTATGTCTATTAATTCTTGTAGTTCATTCTCTGTCTCTGATATTAAGACTGTGTCATTCGTATATTGCACATTGTTTATGTTGTGACCATTGATTTCAGCTCCTTTTATATCTACTATTGGTCGCAAAATAATTTCGCTGTAAAGTGAAAATAAATCTGGCGACAGAACACAGCCTAATCTGGCTCCTTGTTTTATATATTGGAACTATCCTGTTTGGTTGCTAATTTGTATGGCTGCTGTTTGTTGCCAGTACATGATTTTTATGTTTCGCAGATTTTTGCTATCAATGTTTAATTTCTTCAGCATGTTAATTACTTCCACATACTTTACTTTGTTAAATGCTTTGGTGTAGTCTATAAATCACATATAGAGATCTTTCCTTACCGCTATAGCTCTCTCCTTCTATTAATATTCTCAGGATGTATATTGCATTATTGGTGCCTTTTCCTTCCACAAATCCACATTGTTCCTCACTTATTTCTGGTTTTATTTTGTGTCACATGTCTTGATGATTCTTTGTAATATTTTCATCATATAACACATGAGTATTATATTACTTAAAAACTCTATAAATTAACTGCTGGAAGGGTGAAGCATTTATAACACTGACTGACTGTCACAATTGTTTACAGTCTCATCCCAAGCATCAATCATTACGCTCAGCGTAAAATGTAGTTATGTACTCCTAAACGCAGGAGTTCTCTATTCAACCTTCACTAAATGGACACCATTGGACCGTAATATTTTTTTTTTCAGTTTCTGGCAGTCCTGATTACCATGGGACTGAACGCAAAAAATTCTATAAAGGATTACTGGTCCACTAAATCAAACAAATGTAGTCCTTGGTTTAGGTGCATGTTTAGTCAGACCAGATTTTTACTGACTTAATAATTTAAGCTCCTGTTCTGTGGCTGTTCCTGGCACTGCTGGAAAACGTAAAATTGAACAGTTCATCAATTCACTGAAAGAAAGTTTTCAGGAAGCATTTTGGGGGGGGGGGGGGGGGGGGGGGATACATGCAGTACAATGCCAGCAAGCAAAAAAAAAATATATAAAATCATATGACTCTGAGACTCAATCACTTGATACGTTTTCAACCTCCTGGTATATTTTAGTGTGGACACAGATTACAGGCCTGAAACAGACCCAAATTCATCACATGCTGTCAGAGTTTTTGACAAGCCACTGGAAGGCGTCACATCATCATTTGTTTGCTGACCAATATTATACTTCCCTGCTACTTGTTCAATTTCTGCAGCAGAAAAACCACAACTACACTGGAACGCTATATTCGAACAGATGCAGATTTCCAGCAGAAGTTAAAAATAAAGAAATATCAGTGAGTGATGCAAAGTGGTTCATCAGTGATGAGGAGCAAATTATGTGTGTCAGCTGGAGGTGTAAACAAATCCAAAAAGCACTGCCAACCAGTCACAACACATGGAAGTGTCACATATGAGGTCAAACTGATGGTAGGAGTCAAGTAAGGAAGCCATCACCCATCCATAGCTACAACCACTCAATGAATGGATGTGACAGAGTATACTAAATGATCTCATATTATGGGAACCACACAAGGAAGACAGTCAGGTGCTGGAAGAAAATATTTATGTAGATAATTGAGATCACATAACTCAATGCTCATATATATATATATATATATATATATATATATATATATATATATATATATATATATATATATATATATATATATATATATATACCTTTAGCTGCCCTGACACCAAGCAAGAAGCCTATGCCATTGCGGATTTCAAGAAGTTGCCTATTGATGAATTGTGTAGCATAGTAGAAACAGAGGCATCTAACAACATTCTTCAGATTGTTTTATCCAAGCCGTGGAGAACATCTTGGAACATAAAACTGGAGAGATAAAGTGCCATCTCATTGATTTTGAAGGGAAAATCTTGCAGTGTGTTCATTGTTCTGCACGGAGACTAAGAAAATGAAGCAGCCATTATTGTACAGGTTGTTCGGATAAACCACATCTGTGTGCCAAAACATGCTTTAGGATTATATCACACAAAATAAGTCCAGTTGTGTAAATAAAAATAATAAACTTGACTTGTAAATAATATTGTTGTGACGTAACATAAATTTGTCATATTTTTCATCCTGGGGTCATTTACAAAAAATGTACATAATTTCGTTATTTGCAGACATAAATTCATCAAATAAACTGTATTTTTGAGCAATTTGGATTATGTTATGTAATGTTTCAAGACAAATGGATAGCAACACTTCTAACTATGGAAAACGGTAAGTGAATTACAATATTTTGAACTAAAAATTATCTACCTTGAATATTTTATATTTCAAAAATATATTTATTCCTTCAAATAATCACATATCATAAATATATTGTTATTTTCATTTTCTGTAATCATTTCCCTTTCCAGTGATGTATAACACATACCAGATTTATCTAAATTATTGTGTGAAGTAGTCAAATGAAAAAGGTATATGGTGACATTTTTGAAACATGAAAATTAATATGGTCCAAACCTAAAAATAATGTGTTTCTTGTTCTGGTCCTGAAAGAGTTAATAAATACCTCCTTAGTCCTGTCCAAAGCTCTTCAGAGATTCAGAATGTCATTATTATTACTTTTTTAAAATTATAATTTATAGCAATGAATCAGTAAAACGTTTTGTGCCACTGTGTACTCTAATCATACCATACACATAATGATTGATATGTTTATTAATAACCTTTACTTTTTCTAAAGAAGCTATTTTTAATTTTATGACACTACACTCTACAGTACAGGACACAACACACTGACTCAGTTACTAAAAAGGAGAAATGACAACAAAACAAAATTAGAAAAATGGTATGGTTAAAGTTGTACGTAGGCAGTAATTCTTCTTTCCTTCCTCATTTGCCTTTCAATTAAAGTTTCAGCGTCGAGCGGGGACGTAGTTAATGGATAACACAAATACGAACAACGTTGCGGCTCATTAGGCCTACTTCAACCGGATAAATGAAAAACAAAACACATGTCACATATAGTCACTATACTATAGTGTATTATACTATTATACACAGACACCTAGGATCCGAGTCTGAGGGATAGAAGTGAAATAATATTATTATTAAGAAAATTATTTTTACAAATATAATATTGTATATATATATATAATATATTGATATATATATTTTATTTTTGATTATTAAATTATATAAATTATTATATTTAATTAAACCATTTTTTTTACTTATTTATTTACATTTAATAATTTAATAATTTTATACTTTTATATTCATTTAATTTATTATTACAAAACTTATCTGGAATTTAAAACAATACTTAAAAGCTTACCGTAAATAAGGCTTAGTCAAATGACGATTACGATGAGAGAATTCAAACAGTAAACAGGTATCCCTTAATTATTATCACACGATCATAACAACGTACTCTCAACCGTAATCTTCCTCTGGTCAGTGATGACATTGACGACACACCACACAATCATTCCAGAGTGATGTCCCGTTCCAGATTCCGGAAGTCTAAAACCGTTTTTTTTTTTCCATGACCGGAAGTTCTTTGTCTCATAGTCTCATTGTAGTTGTAGTAGTTTTCTCCTTCTTTCCTTCATGAATTGACTTTCGCGACGAGGGGAGATTTGCGGTCTTTTGCTCTTCTGTTCGCCTCTACTGTTATGTTTCCTAGTGCTTCTAATATTCCATCTTTTTCGTGGTCGTCCCTTGGGCCTGGTGTTCTCGCAACGTTTATTGATGGCTCGTTGTATTGTGTCTTGTCTCGTGGCCAAACCATTTTATCTATTGTTTCTTTATATATTCTATGGCAGGTGTTATTCCTAGCTTTTTTTCCCCTCAGTTCTTCATTTCTGAAATTGTCTCGTAGGATGTTTCCTGTCATTCGTCTAACACACTTCTTCTCATGACAGGTTATTTTTCGTAATGTTCTTGCATCTAGGGTCCAGGTCTCGCATTCGTTGGGATGAAGATTGTATTGTATAGTGCTCGTTTTGCCTCTAATTTCCTTGTTGAAAAATAGTGGTGATAACTGTCCAATGATTTGACAAGCTTTGTTGCATCTTGAGTCTATCTCTGCTGTTTGTGTTTTTTTTTTCACACAATTGTCGTTTTTGACTAGACTTCCTGTGTATTTGACTTCCTCTACTTGTTTTAGATGCCTGCCTTCTATAGATATGTTGATGTTCTGTTTCTCTTTTGCGACATTCATGACTTCTGTTTTGTTAATGTTGATTTTCATGTTATATTTTGTGCATGTGCTGTTGAATCTATTTAGGTATTCTTTTAGGTATTCTATTTTTCCAATGAAATATATGCCTGATCGTCTGCAAATAGAAGCTAGTTGATCTCCTCTGGTGGGTTGGCTAACTTGCATATATAGTCCATGTATGTTATGAACAGTAGGGGGGATTGTAAGTATTAAAATGTGTTGGCATTTTAGTCCTTCATTACTGATATAGCGGCCAACATTAATCCACGAATACAAATTTAAACCTGAACAACTGAGAATCAACAGGCAGACAATTTTGGCATGAAAAATTAATACTGACGAAACGAATAAAATAAACATAATTTTGGCATGAAAAATTAATACTGACGAAACGAATACTATAAACATAATTTTGGCATGAAAAATTAATACTGACGAAACGAATACTATAAACATAATTTTGGCATGAAAAATTAATACTGCCGAAACGAATACTATAAACATAATTTTGGCATGAAAAATTAATACTGACGAAACGAATACTATAAACATAATTTTGGCATGAAAAATTAATACTGACGAAACGAATACTATAAACATAATTTTGGCATGAAAAATTAATACTGACGAAACGAATACTATAAACATAATTTTGGCATGAAAAATTAATACTGACGAAACGAATACTATAAACATAACTTTGGCATGAAAAATTAATACTCATGAAACGAATACAATAAACATCTCCAGAGAAAGACAGAACATCAATGTAAAATGAGCGATACGTGTAAAGACAAGCAGGCGAATTAGTACATGAAACTATATTAAAAACATAGAGAATCACGTGACATATAACAACCAAAAAAAAAAACAAATAAGCTCAAGATATATTAAAACTTGTAAGTAATTTCAGATTGTTGGCCAAATGGCGTCAATATTTGATAACAAAGAAATCACAACAGAAGCAATAAAAGCGGTATTCTACACAGTCTTCATCGCCGTGCTATCAATTTCAAATTCGAACGCTAGTTCCTAGAACATTCAGTAAGATAAATGATCATCATCATCATCATCAAGTACCGGGCCTGCTGGCGTAGGTGATCATGTCTCTCCACAACTTTCGATCTCGACAGTTATTTATCATTCCTGTTGTTGAGCTTCTTCCAAGCCAATCTCTTAAGCTGTCTGGGATTTTTTCGCTTTGCTTCCCTATATCTCGTCGTCCCTCAATTTTTCCAGTTGTTACAATATATTCCAGTTTCTCTCTCTCATTACATGGCCCAAAAAATGATGATTTTATCTTCCTAGTATTGTAAATCAGCTCTCTTTTTGCTTTGACCTCTTTCAGAACATTTTCATTACTCTTCTTAGTTGTCCATGGTATTCTCAATATTCTTCTGTAAAACCACATTTCTACAGACTCCAGTGATTTTCTTGTCTGTTGTCCTATTGTCCATAATTCACATCCATATGTTAAGACTGGCTCTACATAAAATTAAGAGCTCTTGTTCTTGTTTCTATTGTCAAAAATGGATTGCATAGTATCTTCATAATTTTTTAGGAATGCGGTTTTTGCCTGAGCCATTCTGCATCTCACCTCTATTGTACATCATTGGTCTGAGAGTAAGATAAATACCGACCACATAAAATATATTTTAACTGCATGATGGGAGTCAACTTGAGAGGCAAAAGTGTAGAACTAAAAAAAAACTGAGAATTAGACCGCAACAGATTACGTGTATGTAAAAGAAGAAACTAAATTGTTCGGCCACTAACAAGACAAGCAACTAGACACAAACAACACAGCTATCAACAAATGTTAAGAAAACATAAGACCAAGAGAACATTATCGAAAAAGATGAAATACTGGAAACACTAGCAATCATGGCAGCAGACGAGGTTGCCTAAACAACAATAGACTGTAAATTACTCTCCCCTCAACAATTAAAACCAAAAGAGAAATATAAGAAGATACTTTGCTCATTGTTACTCATCATCATTATATGCTGGGTCAGCTAATGTTACTCACATTGCTCATTTGGCTTTTTACTTTTACGTAACGGTGGACTGATGACTACAAGCCAATGTTCATCTTCTCTAGTAAGTTCATCAGTGCTATATAGAACCAATTCTGACCTATGGGAGCGAATCATGGACAGTAGACAAACAAATGAAAGACGATTAGAGGCCACAGTGATATAATTTCTCAGAAGAATGTTGAAAGTTCCCTGGACAGCTAAAAAGACCAATGAAGAAATTCTCAAAGAGACCAACACAAAAAATGACTCCTAAAAACATAAAAAAGAAACAATCAACATTTTTCGGGCACATCATGAGAAGAGGAAAGTTGGAATATTTGGTTACATCTAGCAAAAAAAAAAAAAAAAAAGAAAAAAGAAAAAAAGGGAGATCGCGGACAACAAAGAAAGAAAACACGGGATAGCTTGGTGTCATGGCATGGAAAACTGTCAACAACAGAACTGATACGATGCACTGTAGATAGAAGGACACGATCGCCTACGAAAACCGGTATGGCACTAATTGATGATGATGAGTAATTTCATACGTTTTTACTTCGTCCAGCTTCATCTCATGGCTGACTCTGACAGATTTTGAATGGCAGATCCTGTAGCTGAATGAATAGTTGTTTTTTTAAATGTCGCGCCTATTTTCTCGCTAGCATCTTTCATCTTCTAACTTTATTAACTTACTTTGTTTTCAAAAGTTTTTACACATTTTTAAAGACTATAGAGACCATGTCAAGTAAATAGGAAGTATGTAACAAACGGAAACGATCATCAGAACTATTTTTTTTTTTAAAGTAGCACGTACTCAATGTAAGATCTACAGACTTGCCAAGACAATGACACAGTACAAAGCAAATTAAGTTAATACGGACAAAGGAAAAGGTGGGAGAACAACACCAGAGAATGAACAGGATTAATATCCGTCACATTTCAGAAAGATGCTCGTATCGTGAAAAGTGTGACATTGTCAAGAGTGCACCAACGACCGACGTTGTTACGGGGCTAATGAATGACCTTTTATACCTTGTTCAGCAATCAGAAGATCGACTAACGAAACAATCGGCTAAAGAGAAAATATAAATAGGCAAGTGTATATCATCAGTAGTAACTGCCTGGCCCTGTTTGGGTTTGCCAAAGTAATTCTAATTATAGAATACGTAATATAGTTTTAATTCGACTGATTTCACGTCGTTACTTTTTGTCTTCTTTGTATAACTTTGATTATTAATTTATTTGTTTTCTCGAAATGTTGCTGCATCTTATTCATTTCTTCATTCTTCTCCATGTGCTGCGATCATATGTTAGCCTTTCCTATTTTTTTTAAAAAGAGAATTCAGAAAAATGCAACGTAACGTATAGACAACAAATGAAAAGACGATTAGAGGCCACAGAGATGGGATTTCCTAGAAGAATGTTGAAAGTTCCCTGGACAGCTAAAAAGACCATTGAGGAAGTTCTCAAAGGCCAACACAAAAAGGCAGCTCCTAAAAAACACCAGAAAGAAACAATCAACATTTCTCCGGGTTCATGAGAAGAGGAAAGTTGGAATACTTGGTTCTATCTATCTATTGACCTTTCGAGCCGTAACCGGCCCATAGGGCGTAGACCAAGATACACCTTCTCCTATATGAATTTTTGTTCTAGCAGTTTTCTTTTAAAGATATTTTATAAAATCTCGCCATCTGTCTCTGTTCTGTGCAAGCAGTTCTATCTCATTGAGGGAGCCGATTCCTGCTGCTCTTGCCTCTCTCATCAATGTTCTTCTCAGTGTCTCCCTGGGTCTTCCTCTTTTTCTTTTACCTGTTGTTTCCCATATGAGGGCTTGCTTTGCTATTCGATTATTATCTCTTCTCATCACATGTCCAACGTATGACCATCGTCTTTTCTTTATTACTGAAGATATTAGTGGTTGATTGGCGATTTCTCTAATTTCCTCGTTTGTTTTGAATTCGTTCCATTCTATACCAAGTATTTTCCTTAGACATTTATTTTGTGTTGACTTGGTTACAACTGGCAAAATAAAAGGAAAGAGAGATCGCGGATGACAAAGAGAGAAAATACTGGATAGCTTGGTGCCATGGCATGAAAAACAGTCAACAACAGAACTGATACGATGCACTGTAGATAGAAGATTGTGGAAGGACATGATCGCCTACGCCAACTGGTATGGCACATGATGATGGTGAACGTACATAACTTTTCTATTTAGCTGCAGACGTTCATAATATTCTATTTTTGGGTATCTTCTGATGTGTTTAACTGCTCTTGCATATTTTCTGTAGCTATATCTTCTTCCGTTCACTCCCATTTACATTAGCTTTTTTTTTCCTTCCATATTTTGTATGAGATGTAGTGCTCTTTCTTATATACTTCTCAAGGGGTGATGTTTTGAGCTGACGAAATGAGAATATCTCCTGTGTATCTGGCTAAATCGTCTAGTCACGTGTATTCTTATACTGTAACCAATAAGTAAAATTTGTTTTGTACTTGGATGTTATACCATTTTTTTAAAAGTGACATTTCACTAAAGCATAATGGATGCGCTCATATCAATACCTTTTAAAGCATTATTTTGAAATCTCCCATTAGTAGTTCACGACCAGAGTCGCCGTCCTGTCAGCCCGCATGTCTTTGTAAATCTATGGATTGATATGGGCTAAACATATAAATGTAATACATTTTATAAATTTAAAAAAAGACTAAAACTGTGGTCATAAACAAAAATAGTACTCAAAACCTACAAGTGGATATCAAAGTTGAAGGAATAGACCGGGAGACTGTTCAGAGATACAACTGCCTTGGGCACGCTAAAACCAGTGACGGAAAACGTAAAACCGAGATGAACAAAAGAACAGGAATGGCAAAAAGTAATTTAATTCCATGAAAATATATTAATATCATAACAAATAACACGAGGGCTAAAACTAAGCTTTGCAAAATGTTATATCTTCTCAACATTGCAGTATGGTGCAGAAATGGACGTTAGACAAGAACTCAGAACATAAAATGGAAGCCTTTGAAATGTGGATTTATAGAAGAATGCGAAGAATTGGATTGAAAGAAAAGAAAACAAACGATGAAGTCTTGTTGACGGATTGATTGCCACGAGTTGATGCGAGCATGTTGCTCTTTGACTCATAAGACTTGGCGGGTCGTAGTGGCTTTCTTGACATTCTCTTACATTGCTCTTACTTCTTACCGTTAAAATACAACATGAAAATCAACATCAACAAAACAGAAGTCATGAATGTCGCCAAAAATAAACAGAACATCAATATAACTATAGAAGGCAGACAACTAAATCAAGTAGAGGAAATCAAATACCTAGGAAGTCTAATGACAAACGATAATTCTCAAACGGCAGAGATAGAATCAAGATGCAACAAAGCTTGTCAAATCATTGGACAGTTATCACCACTATTGTCCAACAAGGAAATAACTCTGGAGGCAAAACGAGCACTATACAATACAATCTTCATTCCAACGTTGTGCTACCAATGCCAGACCTGGACCCTAGATGCAAGAACAATAAGTAAAATAACCTCTACAGAGATTAAATGTGTTAGACGAATGACAGGGAACAGTCTGAGAGATAAGATCAAAAATGAAGAACTGAGAAAAAAGCTAGGAATAGCCCCGGCCATAGAATATATAAGGAAACAACAGATAAAATGGTTTGGCCACGTGACAAGGCAGAAAGAACAAAACACAACACAACGAGCCTGCAACAAACGTTGTGAGAACACCAGACCCAAGGGTCGACCACGAAAAAGATGGGTCGATGGAATATTAGAAGCACTAGGAAACATAACAGCAACAGAGGCGAACAGAAGAGCAAAAGACCGCAAATTATATCTCCCCTCGACGCTGAAAGGCAGATGAGGAAGGAAAGAAGAAGAAGAAGGTAGCCAACCTTCGATGAGTATACTGCACTCAGTTATGATGAATAAATTGTATAAAACTAATATTAATATAATAAATATGTTAAGATAATATATAATAATTTGTAAGCACGTAGCGCGCTTAATTAATAATTTGTAAATGTTATGCTGCTGTATTGAACGTTATATATCTTTTGTTTGCAGTTGTAAGATTTATATTTTTATAATCCCAAGCGGAGATAACTCTAAATTTGTCAATCTTGCGTGCGATCTGCCAGATTCTGCCAAGTTAGTGGATCTTGTCTAGAAAGTAAGATTGTACACTTAGCACAGTGTCGATCTTACATTGTTGGTTGTCATCAAGTCTTGATCCATTTCATAAACATGGCAGTGTGAGTATACTGTTGGTATAACGATCTTTTTTGTTTACTATGATTTTCATATTATGATTTATATATCATCATATGTGCTATACATACACCGGATGATCATGTCCCTCCGCCACAATCTTCTATCTTGAGTCACCACACAGTGCATCGTATCGGTTCTGTTGTTGACTGTTTTCCATGCCATGACACCCAAGCTATCCAGTATTTTCTCTCTTTGTCTTCCGCGATCTCTCTTTCCTTTTATTTTGCCTGTAGGCTGTTGTAACCAAGTATTCCAACTTTCATCTTGTCTTCAGTCTTCTCATGATGTGCGGCACATTTCATTATTATTGCCCAAAGATTAGGATCTTGATTGATTTATTATTATATAATAAAAATATAATATATTAATATTCAATTGTCACCCACGTTTTATCATGATTATGATGATTATTTATTGTTATTTATTATAATTTATAATAATATATGTATTCAAATTTATTGAAATATTGAATGATATTCACATATACAGTAAAGTCTCGATTATGCGGTACTCAATAATCCGGAATTCTCAATTTAACGGACTTTTTTTTTTTTTTAATTATTATAGGGAGAAAGCTTGAATCATGTTTTGTTCAGTTAAATTAAATGCCTTTATCCGGAAATCGAAAACGCTACAACACGGTTTGTGCGCTGCGCTTACTTCTACAGGCTCTATCATTACACAATATTGCGTTTACAATAGTGTATTTACAGTAATATACTTCAAATAGGAGCGAACATATTTTATTCAATCCAGACATTGTGTCTCCAAATATTCCAAGTAAAAGCGACAGACAGTCTATATCTTCACTTTTTCCCCCGACTAAATGTTTTTGTCGGGAAATCTTAGTCGTGCCAAAAACACTTATCTACATGATTTTACAAATTTGCTTAATTTTCTCATAGCCTGCTTTAGATCTAAAGTTGGTCATGAATTTGTCAAAAATATGGCGTTTGACAGTCTGACCGAACATTAGAAGCAGACGTATTGTTTGTGAAAATTGAAGAGCCCATAACTTTGATGATTATAAATCAAAGGTTGAGCAGCCGGCGTGCAGTGACATAGAGATGGTGAGAAGAAAGGGGGAGGGGTTCAAAAATTACCGACTGGAAATTCAAAAAGAGTAAGATACAGAGTTTGACGTTAGTTTGTCTCAGACATTTGTGCAAGCTGAAATTCGTTCCATCAGTATAAATTATACATGATATGCTATAAACGCATGTGTGCATACTTTTTAACGGAATACATTTTTGTGTTAAATAATGGCCTCTGCGAGTGCAAACCACACCTCAATATCCCGCAAAGGTAAACGCAAGCGAACTGTATTGACACTGAACCAGAAGATTGAAATCGCTAGTAGACTTGAAAAAGGCGTTAATCGCAACGTTTTGATGACTGAATTTGGCATAGCCTCTTCAACATTATATGACATACGAAATCAAAAAGATGAGTTGTTTAAGTTTGCGTCGGAGTCTGAAAGCAGCAACAATATACACCAGAGACGAAGTATGAAACGGCCAAAATTTGAAAAACTCGACGACGTCCTTTATGTGTGGTTTTAAGAAAGAAGAAGAAAAGGAATGCCAATATCAGGACCCATGTTGATAGAGAAAGCTAGTGAATGTCACACGAATTTAAATATTTCTGAGCATTGCAATTTTTCAATCATGTTTTTTCATAAATTTTGAGTTTGGTTTTCTTACTCTCGATTATCCAGAAAAATTCAATTATTCAGAATGGGTTCTTCCCCGAGCATTCCGGATAATCGAGACTTTACTGTATAATATTGATAAAGTAAATGAATGATATGATAATCAATGCATGATAAATAGAATGTAAAATATAATATATAATGATTACACATTATACAATATTTGGGAAAATACAAGGTAAAAGAGGCAGACCAAGACTAACATGGACGAGTAACATCAAAAGATGGACGAATCAGTCTATGACAACCTGCACCATCAAAGCAAGAGACAGAGCAGAATGGCACTCCATGGAAGCCAACCTGAACCTTCATTGTGGAGAAGGCACCCGATGATGATGATGAATGCTTACACAATTTACATTACTCGGAGAGAAGAGGACAATAAAAATCGACATCATATATCAATAATAAATGATAATGAATAATGTAAGCTGGACAGGATACATCGTCACTACAATGACTAAAACCACAGTAAACCACATGTCAAGTGGCACTTGAACACTTGAAAGTTAAATTGTCATCAGAACTTCGGTTAGGTACTGTTTTTGGTAAAATTGTCAACGTTTTTTTTGTCAAAATTGTAATTGTAATAATAAATAATATTTAGATACTACTAACTACCCCTTAAAATTAAAATGAAAACAATGATTAAATGATAGATTGTCATCATCCATTCTTCATGTTATTTGTTCATGTCACAAAGTGTTCCCTCCTTTGATTTACATGTATAAACAGTAGCATGCTGATATGATTATGATAACTTTCAGAATTATTAGTTTGCACAACTTTTATATAGGGCAGAAACTTTTTTTTTATCTCACTTGGCGACTTTCATCAGGAAAAAATGTGTTTGACAAGGCAAAGAGACCTTATATTATAGTTACAACCAATTATAAATCATTTTTGTTTTATCCGTATACTAGGTGATTGGTAAAATGTTTTAAAATAGAGAGATAGTGAAATAGTGAGAGAGTAAAAAGTAGTAAAATAAAGAGACTCCATCACGCCAAGTGGCGTATAGGGAATATGGTGTTAGTGACCATAAATTTTACAGACCTTCAGCACATGATTTTTGGGATAATGTGGTCGGTATTACACCTGTGCCGCTTTACTTTCCCAGAAAAAAAATCCGGTACCCATTTATGGCTCGGTGAACCCGGAAGCCGTCGGTTGGGATTGAACCCTACCTCTTGTCCTTTGTAGTCCAGTTCACTAACCACTGAGCTATCGCAGCTCCCGAAATAGAGAGAGTGAGAGAAGTAAAAATGATTGCCAACACCACTTTGTCTGGCAGCTGATGATTCATTCAGTTTCAGTATGTAAGGTTTTTATCAATGCAGAGGAAGAGATTTCAGACACAATTTTTCATGGACCTTATGGTTTTAAATATAAATCTACATTCTTTATCTTCATCTAAAACATAACATATTGTATATGAATTGCTAGATAATTGAAGGGAAAATTAAAAAATAGAAAAAAATGGTTTGTAAGAAGCTTTACGTGATAAGGGGACAACACAGACTAAACAACGTTTCGGCCCAATAGGCCTTCAGCAGGAACAAACAAAAAAACACACACTCAAAACTAATAACGAAACAACCAAAACAAAAACAATCGAAATGTGTTAAAGAAAACACAATTATCTATCCTGTGTGTAAACAGAGGTCAAAACGAAAAGGAAATAGCAACCAAGTGCAGTTGTCGTGAACGTACAGAAACGTGCAGAAATGTGCGCAAATGCACACAGAACCAGAGGAGTTCACACAGGGGTCAGTGTGCAAACACAAAGGAGAAAGAAAAGAACAGCAGATCAACAGGTGCTCAAAAGGCAGCAAGAGTGAGATGTCAGAGAGTGGGGTACAATAAAAACAAATAAGGGGTAAGGAGCACAGAAAAAAGGTATAGAGAAGAACACCAAAGTGTCTCATTAGGGACTCGAGGAGGAGAACTATAAATAACATGGCATAGTAAGTAGACCAAAGAACCCAAATATGTGCAGTAGAGAAGGCTATGCAAAAGGGAAGGAACAACCAAAAGAAAACTATGTGTATGAGTGTGATACATGAGTGTGATCATGGGCTGCCATGACATAAATAATTGAACAAGGAATGAGATTTCACCATTAAAAATATACTACAAGACATGTAGAAAGAAAAGTAGGGGATAAATGACCAAAACAGAAACAAAAATTAAAACTTAAAATTATGACCATAATTGCCAACTTCCCATCATAAATATTAGGTCAAAGTAATCCTATATGAATTATTTTATGTAAAAAACAATTAGCAATATGTCTTCAAGCAGCCTTGGAAGTTTTAAGATGCATCATAAAGATAATTTATCCTTTGCCATCAACGATCAGAATGTATCAAATTCCTCTTCATTGTGATTTTATTGATTACAAATATCCAACACAAGACTTTTTTTTCCTTCTAAATCCACATTCAACCTGCACCATCAAAGCCAGAGACAGAGCAGAATGGCGCTCCATGGTAGCCAACCTTCGTTGCGGAGACGGCACTCGATGATTATGATGAAATCACTCAAATAACTCGTTCCGTTGCTGCTTAGATATTTTAATAATTTGAAACATTTAAAAAAAGTTAATTTGCTGATTTATTCATCTATTGAATTGTAGCATTAAAATCAATGCCATTTTGATGCGCTTATTTTGTCGACGATAAATGCTGCGAATCCAAACAAAAAATGACTCTTTACATGGTTTCTTTGTAAACACTATTGAGTTTATGGAGTATGTAATGATTTTTTAACAGAAAACCTGGGTATACAAAATGTTGTTGCAAAGTTCGTTCCCAGGTTCTTGACACTTGGTAAAAAAATAGGCATCTTGACTGAGGTGGCTAACGATGATGAAACTTTCATCTTTATCATTTGTGATGAAAGTTGAATTTACATCTATGATCCAAAGTCAAAACAACACCCATCACAGTTTAAGAGCCTGCAATCAAGACCAAAGAAGGCAGATCCTTGGTGCAAGATAATCTCTATCTATCTATTGTCCTTTCGAGCCGAAGACGGCACATAGGGCAGAACTACAATCTGAAAAGCAGAAACCTTGCATGCCAAAATGGCACATATTGCAGAGATCACTGCTTCTAAAGGTTAGGGTTCTGTTTCCATAACAATACTTTTTACAATGACAGCTTGTCAAGCCATCGATCAACTCCCTTAGTCGCCTCTTACGACATGCCTGGAAGGTCACAGTGTCACTATTCTTTACTTTGCAAGATTATGCACAGTAATAATTATTTTCAAGGACATAATTCATCTTGAATTGTTCTTTATTGCACTATGGTGAATTCTAAATTCTTTGCTATGTTCTGAAACACTTGAGAGAAGATTTTCAATGAAAAAGACCGTAATCATGCAAAAACATGACTGGCTGTTGCATCATGATGTGTAATCTCACATCTCATTCAAAACGATGCAATTTTTAAAATACAAATCAACATGCTGGTAGTCCTAAAATCTCTCTGCTCACCTGATCTAGCTTCCTATGACTTTGAGTGTATTGCTCACTAAATTTAAATTGAAACTGAAGTGTGCCACCTTGACACCTTAGATAACATATTGGAAATATAATTCAGCTTAAGGAAATGGGCTGCCATGGTTTTTTTGAGGCAACTAAGAGGCACTGGGACTGTTGTGTTCCCAAGGGGACTATTTTGAAGGTGATGGTGGCAAAATTTAAATAAGATAATCCTGTAATTTTTTTCTAGGTGGTGTCCAGTACTTTTACTATAGCCCCTCATATACTTTATTGTTATTGATTCCTAATGCTTAAATTTGATTTTTGTAAATTTATATTTTCAGAAGTGACAGACAGATTGTAGACAAATTTATTGAAGAAGGAAATATTTGCAAACTGTTGCATCTTCCTGAAACCCTGGATGATTTCTCTGAAGCCTGTGTCACAAAAAGCATAGAATATTTCATAAAGTAATTATTTCTTTTCAACCTTCTTTTCAACATCTTTGTATGTTATGCTTTTGTCCTTTAGATATATTACAATTTCTTAAAAGTTTAAAAAAATATATGTAAAAGATTACCTAATAAGGAAAATGTTGAACAACTGAACCAATTAACCACAATTAGAAGTGGCACATTTTTTTTCAGACATGGTTTACTCAACCTCTGAAAATCTATCTATCTATCTATTTATGATTTTATTCATTTATAAAATCTATAGTTCCATAACAATACTTTTTACAATAACAGCTTGTCAAGCCATCGATCAATAAAGTTTATTAACCTGATAAAAACAATGTATGAAGGAACAAAATGTAGTGTGGTGCATGAAGGACAGCTTACAGAAGCATTTGAAATAAGAACAGGAGTAAGGCAAGGATGCCTTCTGTCTCCATTTCTCTTTCTACTGGCCATAGATTGGATTATGAAAATAACTCAAAACAACAGAAATGGGATCCAGTGGTCACTGACCAAACAACTTGATGATTTAGACTTTGCTGATGACATAGCTCTCCTATCACACAGCCACCAACAGATGCAAGATAAAATGAGTATATTAGATGAGAGATCACAACAGCTAGGACTAAAGATTAATAGAGATAAGACCAACATTATGAGAATTAATGCAGTTGGCAATAACCAAATAAAACTAGGAGAAATACCTCTACTAGATGTACAATCTTATATATATCTGGGCAGTAATATAGATAAAGAGGGAGGAACAGAAAACGATACCAAAATAAGGATATCAAAAGCAAGAGGAGCTTTCATTGCACTGGGAAACATATGGAAATCCAAAGAAATTAGGCTAAATACAAAAATACAAATTTTCAACTCCAATGTTAAGTCGGTTCTATTATATGGCTGTGAAACATGGAGAATAACAAAATTGACAATCACGAAGGTACAGACTTTCATTAATGGATGCTTGCGCAGAATAAAGGGATGGAAATGGCAGGACAAAGTCACAAACGTGGAATTATGGAAATGTACCGGTCAAATACCAGTGGATAAAGAAATACAGCGAAGACGATGGCGATGGATAGGACACACACTACGGAAACCAACTGAGAGTATTACACAACAGGCCCTTTTTTGGAATCCCCAGGGGAAAAGACAAAGAGGAAGACCAAGGAATTCTTGGAGAAGACAGATTGAAGCAGAGATGAAGATGATGGGGAAGACATGGAATGATCTTAAAAGAATTGCAAAAAACAGAACGACTTGGAAAGTGTTTGTTGAAGACCTATGCTCCACTGGGAGCTAAAAGGTAGAAGAAGAAGCCATCGATCAACCCCTTAGTCGCCTCTTACAACATGCCTGGAAGGTCACAGTGTCACTATCTGGTACCAGAAAATAGGTACCAGAAATTTTTCGGGGAAAATGGAGTGACCTAGCTTGATACCAACTACATTGTCCATAAAATGTGCCATTGACAAACATGGGCACTAACACCATATTCTCCATTTGTTTAAGATGTGAAGGAAACAAAGCTTATTTACTTTACTTAAAATCCAGTAGGTAATTGCCCTTTGTGGCATAGAGAGAAATTAGGAAGCTGGAAAATTTGTACAAGAAGATACTAAGGTGGAATTATTCTGACACAAATTATCTCTAAAAGAAGCTAATGAAAGAAAAATGAAAATACTAGAGACTAAGAACAACTAGCATATTTAAAAAAAAAAAAAAAAATTCAGATGGAAGATGTACAAAAGAGGTGAGATGCAGAATGGCTCAGGCAAAAGCAGCTTTCCAAAAATTGAGGAAAATACTATGCAATCCATTTTTGACAATAGAAATAAGAAAAAGAGTTCTTAAATGTTATGTAGAGCCAGTCTTAACATATGGATGTGAATCATGGACAATAGGACAACAGACAAGAAAATCACTGGAGTCTGTAGAAATGTGGTTTTACAGAAGAATGTTGAGAATACCATGGACAGCTAAGAAGAGTAATGAAGAGGTTCTGAGTGAGGCCATAGTAAAAAAAGAGCTAATTTCCAATGTTAGGAAGAGACCATCATAATTTTTTGGCCATGTAATGAGAAGAGAACAACTTGAATATATTGTAACAACTGGAAAAATTGAGGGACGAAGAGATAGAGGGAAGCAAAGAGAAAAAATAAGATACAGCTTAAGAGAATGGCTTGGCAGAAGGTCAACAACAGAAATGATAAATAGCTGCCGAGATCGAAAGTTGTGGAGAGACATGATCACCTATGCCACTAGGCCCGGTACTTGATGATGATGATATTTCAAAAAGAGTTCCTATTATACTTAAGCAGAAGACAACAGGCAATTAAAATTGGCGGGAAGTGGCATCATCGTTATCAGGTTGCATGTTCTTTGCAGAATGTTGCATTCACCACAGCCCATCTGAAGGAATCTCTGTCTCTAGCTAGATCACCCACTTTTTCTTTTGTCATATTCAAAGTCTCTTTTATGCCCTGAAATGATCTTCTTTTTGGCCTGCCCCTGTCTCATCTTCCAGGAACAATGCCTTCCATTATTGTTCCTCCCAGTTCATTGTGTCTTTTGACATAGCCATAGTATTTTAATTTCCTCTGTAGAACGTTGTTCTTAAGCATGTTCTTTTCAATGTTTAAGTCTTAAAATGTCTTCTGTGTTCTTTTTTTCATTATCCAAGTATTTTAAGAATTTTTCTGCAGCATTTTGTTTCAAATGAATCAATTTTCTTTGCTGTTTGCAAGATTGTCCATGATTAACAACCATATGTTAGTATCAGGAAAATACATGCCCTCAGTAATTATAATTTTACACCCTTGCTGATATAATGCAACATGTTCTTCATGGCATTTAATTTTTTTGTTGTTATTGCTAATCTTTTTTTGATCTCTTTCTGGCAGTTTCCATTGTTAGTTACAACAAATTCCAAGGTATTCATAGTTAGTTACAATTCCAAGTTCTTTACTGTTGATTTTGGGTTGGATTTTTGCCATGTCAATGGACATTATTTTTGTTTTCTGTATATTTGAATAGAGGTTTTGCACTTCACTGTGATTTTAACACACTCAACTATCTCCTTTAATCCCTTGGCAGCATTTGAGAGGAAGTGGCATATGTTAAAAAAAAATTGAGTATGTTGGATTACTTTAAATAAAGAAGTTCATAATGGAACCATGTTTAAGACCAGGTAGGTTTTATCAGAACTCTTCTTTCATCAGGTTAAGTGAAGAGCAACTGAAATCTGCAACACAAGATCTGCCAGAGACAGAAGTTGCTAAGGGTGTTCCTTGGGTTAAGAATGGCATTGAGTCTCCTTTCAGCGACAGAAAATGTTATATCATGTATCCTTTATAATATATCAAGCGATTTTGTATAATTATCTTAATGTTACCAGCGATGGTTGTTTGACTAATATACATGTACACTCATTCATTCACCCACACACACACTGAGAATTCATTGTAACAAGATATAAACTAGCCTGTGTGTAATTCACATTATTACTGTTTCTCTGGCAATGTGAAGTGAACTTGAAATGTTAGTGCTGGGCACAAGTTTACACACCCCAGCAGTAGAATGAACAATTTTGTCATTAACTGAAGGTAAAAGTAAAGTACAAGACTTGAACTGGCGTCTTAGCACGCGAGTTTACACCCATATGTGCTCGCCGCCTATCCAGAAATGTTTGGAGATTTCTGTACAGTGTTGCCTCAAGCATCGAAACTCAGATGCGAAGCAACATTCCTCACCTTCCCAGGGTAATTACCCTGGTACCCATTTCTGCGAACGGCTGGGTTGACTGTGGGGGTAATTTTTTATTTTTTTTCAACCATGAGTACAATTCACACTGCTCCCAGCGGAATCGAACACGGGTTGTCCAAACGTCGGTAGTCCAGTCGGGTGGTTTTCCCAACTAGGCTACCGAAAATAAATTTGAATAGCAATATTTTTTGCTGACAGATTTTTTTAAGTTAAAAAAAAACGTTTTATGCTCTTTAATTCTAGCACAAAGTGACGTTTTTCAGACTTTCACTACCTTTTGTTTCTTCTGGTGACAGATGATGATTACTTATGTATCCTAAGCCTTTATTGATACTGATTGATATGAAATCTATCAGCAAAATCTATTAACCTTTTAGACTTTTGCTGACACAATTATGCGGTAGTCTGTGAACATAAATATAAATTAACATTTATGATGATGATGAATTGGGGGAAAGGGGGGGGGGTGTGTTGACCATCTTAGGTATCTATGATTTTGCGATTGCACAAATTTAGTATCAACATACAGATGTAAAACGTAAAATGCAAAACACACGAGCATGAGAAAAAAAAAATTATTTTTGAGACACATCCTTCCTATCTTCTACAAAAGTGTTTATTCTACTGTGAAACATTGTAAGTATGAGACTTGAACCGGCATCTTAGCACGCGGGTTTACACCCATATGTGCTCAGCCGCCTATCCAGAAATGTTCAGAGATTTCTGTATGGTGTCGCCTCAAGCATCGAAACTCAGATGCGAGGCGACATTCCTCACCTTCCCAGAGTAATACCCTGGTACCCATTTCTGCCAACGGCTGGGTCGACCGTGGGGTATTTTTTTTTCCAGCCACGAGTACAATTCACACTGCTCCCAGCGGGAATCGAACACGGGTTGTCAAAATTCCATATCATGTATCACATATATGGTCAGGCTGCTTTTCCTTAATAGACCGAAGAATGTGATGTTATGTCAGCGATTCAGCCCACAATTCCTGCAAGAGGAAGTCAGACTGATGGCCTTTGATTGTGTTTTAGTAAGGAAAAAACACATTTTACTTTCTTTTATTTAGCAACATTAACATTTGCACCAAAATTGCAATTATTGTATCATATGAGAAAAATTTTTCAACAAATATGCTTGCTTTTAACACAGGTATCTTTAATTGCATTTCTTCTGCATTTGGCAGATACTAACCATCATCAATGTCATTTCTAATACTAAAGTAACTAGAAGAGTTTAGATGCACTGTTTCACTAGCTTGCTGCAAGCCAAGATATCTGCACCTTTTGATCAAACATAAACATCTTCGACATAGCATTTTTTAGGGATGCTTTAGGGATTTTTTTTTACAGGATTGTCTCCCCACTTCTAACCCCTACTTGCTTGTCCAGGCTGGTTTCCAGGGTCACCCTTTGGAGTCGGAGTAGGACCTTCATCAGTTGCGCTGGTGATTCTGACGCAAGCAGTCAGCTATGAGTTGGTAACTGCTTTAATCACAGCCACTGTGGACATCTTCACCTGCCATGATTTTTCTGATTATGCTTGATGGCAGGAATGAAATGAATATTTGATAAGTTATTTTTATTGACATTGAAATTTTACTTTAAAAAATTCTTATCTGCAAACCTGAAATTTCCTGTTTTATTGTACCTACACCACCTTTGTGGTGTGATACTGACAACACTAGTCACAAGATGTAGCATTAAATTGTTACGAAATAGGGGTTTTAACACCATATTCTCCATATTCTTTAAGGTCAGGTGGAAACCCTTAATCAGCTTTGTCATGGCCCTTAATAGTTTTAATGTCTATTTCCAATATGATCTTTAATGCTCTAATTATCAGTGAATGTGGTTTTATGTCATGTAATAGTTTTAATATCTATTTCCAATATGATCTTTAATGCTCTAATTATCAGTGAATGTGGTTTTATGTCATATCATAGTTTTAATGTCTATTTCCAATATGATCTTTAATGCTCTAATTATCAGTGAATGTGGTTTTATGTCATGTAATAGTTTTGCTAAACAATCATCATTTTTGGTCCTGTAATGAGAACAACTGGAATATTTTGTAACAACTGGGAAAATTGAGGGACAAAGAGATAAAAGGAAGCAAAGAGAAAAGATGCCATACGGCTTAAGAGAATGGCTTGGCAGAAGGTCAACAACAGAAATGATAAATAACTGTCAGGATCAAAAGTTGTGGAGCGACATGACCACCTACGCCAGCAGGCATGGTACTAGATAATGATTA
The DNA here is from genome assembly GCA_032433765.1 of Megaustenia siamemsis. Taxonomy (NCBI): domain Eukaryota; kingdom Metazoa; phylum Mollusca; class Gastropoda; order Stylommatophora; family Ariophantidae; genus Megaustenia; species Megaustenia siamemsis. The sequence goes on along the minus strand of JAVIAB010000073.1, from coordinate 20,934,917 downwards.
TGATTATGAATAATTTTGCTAATATTTGTGTGCAACATAGCCATATTTCACTGAATATAGATTATGACTGATAAAGCCAGTCTAATGTTTTCTCATAGCTTGATGTCTACTATTGATGCATTTGCTTTGAATTTTAATTATACTCTGTTTATATTACAGAGCCTCACAAGATACTTGCATTTCTTACTGTCTTTGGCACCAGCAGTGTCAGATCCTGATCTGTGTGTGCCCTCTTTAGAACAGGTGAGTGTGAGAAAATACAAGTTCTATCACAATCTAGACTGCCAATAATTTTCTAAATTTTGTGTCTCTAAGCCTTGTTCAATATTTTTAAAAATAGATTTGCTTCTGGGTGCTATTTTAAAACCTGCTTAGTTTTCCAATTGATGAGTATAAAGCCTCGAAATTTACTATATTTTCTTACTACTAGTTTCAATAAATATCTATCTATCTATTGTCCTTTCGAGCCGAAGACACATAGGGCAGGACCACAATCTCAAAAACAGAAACCTTGCATGCCAAAATGGCACATATTGCAGAGATCACTGCTTCGAAAATCTATGGCTCTGTTTTCCATAACAATACTTTTTACAATGACAGCCGGTAACACACAGGATCAATAAATATACTAATATATATTTTATTTATATTATATTTTTATTAATTATATATATATATATATGAATTCTATCTATCTATCTATTGACCTTTCGAGCCGTAACCGGCCCATAGGGCGTAGACCAAGATACACCTTCTCCTATATGAATTTTTGTTCTAGCAGTTTTCTTTTAAAGATATTTTATCAAATCTCGCCATCTGTCTCTGTTCTGTGCAAGCAGTTCTATCTCATTGAGGGAGCCGATTCCTGCTGCTCTTGCCTCTCTCATCAATGTTCTTCTCAGTGTCTCCCTGGGTCTTCCTCTTTTTCTTTTACCTGTTGTTTCCCATATGAGGCTTGCTTTGCTATTCGATTATTATCTCTTCTCATCACATGTCCAACGTATGACCATCGTCTTTTCTTTATTACTGAAGATATTAGTGGTTGATTGGCGATTTCTCTAATTTCCTCGTTTGTTTTGAATTCGTTCCATTCTATACCAAGTATTTTCCTTAGACATTTATTTTCGAATGCGTTCAACTTTGTTTCTATATCTCTTGTTGTTTTCCAGCTTTCACACGCATACGTAAGGGTTGATAGTACATTTGATTTGAATAGCCTAAGTTTTGTGTTTGTGCTAATGAGTTTTGATTTCCACAACTTTTCAAGGCTTCTGAAAGACATTGCTGCTTTAGCCAGTCTGATTCTAATTTCTTTGCTCGTATCCCCTTCTCGATCAATGTGACTTCCAAGATAGATGAAGTGATCGATCTCTTCTACTGGTTTGTTTTCCATGTATATTTTGTCACTTGTTGGAATTAAACTTTTCATGACTTTAGTCTTTTCATGATTGACCTCAAGCCCAATTTTGCTGGCTATTGATGATAGTTCATTTGTGTTTTCCTGCATCGTTTTTATCTGATTGCTGATGAGAACTATGTCATCAGCAAAGTCGAGGTCCTCCAAATGGTCTCCTTGTATCCATTCGATGCCTTTATTACCAGTGCAGCATTTCTTCATTATGAAGTCCATAACAATTCCAAATAACAAGGGCGATAAAATACATCCTTGTTTAACCCCAGTTTCTATTGGGAAACATTCGCTCAGTCCTTCCTCTGTTCGAACTGCACATGTGTAACCATCATACATGTCTTTGATAATATTTATGATTTTTGATGGTAAGCCATATTGCTTCAGAATTTTCCACAAAGAATCTCTATGAATACTATCAAATGCTTTTTTGAAGTCGATGAAGTTAAGTACAAAAGGTTTTTGCTTTTCAATGTGTTCCTCCAATATAAGTCGTAGAGTGAAAATGTGGTCAAGACAGCTTCTCCCTTTTCTAAACCCAGCCTGTTCTTCACGCATTACTGTATCTATTGAATCCTTTATTCTATTTAGGATGATTTTACAGAATAATTTTGAGGCAACTGACAAAAGTGTCACGCCTCTCCAATTGTTACAATCTCTAAGATTGCCCTTTTTTGGGATCTTAACAATGATTCCTTTTTTCCATTTATGAGGCGTCTTCTCTGTTTTCCAAATGATGTTGAACATTTTTTGGAGATGTATTAAATTATGGCTATCAATTGCCTTGAGGATCTCAGCTGTTAACTTATCCTCTCCAGCAGCCTTGTTATTGGTCATTAGCTTTAAGGTGGTTTCTATTTCACTCAAGGTGAAGTCATCTAAATTTACATCTAATTCTGCTGCTGGTGTTTCAGTTTCAAAATCTATTAAACTGTGAGGTAGTGGACGGTTAAGAATTTCTTTGAAGTGTTCCGCCCAACGGGCTTTTATGTCTGCGCTTGTTGTTAGCATTAATCCAGATTTGTCTAGAATTGGTGTTCCACTGGATGTATAGGTGTTGTCAGCATCTTTTGTACAGTATAAAGAGTTCTGCTGTCTCCTGTAATTGCAGCTGTCTCTGCTTTCTCTGCCAAGTTGTCTATATAAGCTCTTGTATCTCTTCTTGCCGAACTTTTCACTTTGTTGTCTAATTCTTTGTATGTTGCTTTTGCCAGAACCTTTCCAAGATCTGTCTTTACATTAGTCATGGCTCTCTTCGCTTCTCTTCTTTCTTTGATGTATTTCCATGTGGTGTCTGAGATCCAAGCTCGTTTTTTCCATTTTCTTCAGTCCAGCACTTGCTTCTGCTGCTGTCATTAGTATTTTGCTCTGTGAGTCCCACATTTCATTGATATCTAAGTCTATTTCACCAAGTGCTGAATAACAATTACTTAGCTCTATGTTAAACTTTTCCTTTATTGCTTCATCTTTCAGTTTATGACTATCAATTTTATGTGTAATTGATCTCTTCTGTTGGTTTCTAAATTTTAATCTTATTTTCCCAATGCACAGGTTGTGGTCACTATTAACATCAGCACCTCTGTATGCTCTTACATCTATTAATGATGATCTGAATTGTTGTTTAATACATAGGTGGTCAATTTGATTTGATGTTCTATCATCAGGAGATATCCATGTTGTTTTGTGGATATTTTTATGTGGAAATAATGTCCCACCTATAACTAAATTTTCTATTAAACATAATTCTATTAATCTTTCTCCATTCTGACTTGTTGTATTACAGCCTTCTCTCCCCATCACATGTTCCACTCCTGCGTTATCTTGTCCTACTTTGGCGTTGAAGTCTCCCATTACAATTAAAAGATCGTGTTTTGGTATTTTGTTTATAAGTTGTTGCAGTTGGTTATAAAATCATCCTTAACTTCATCATCAGCTTCGTTAGTAGGCGCATGAATTATATTATATATATATGAATTATATTTTATATATATATATATATATATATATATATATATATATATATATATATATATATATCTGATAATAAATACTATTGTTTCTAATTCAGTCACATATTTATTAATATATCAAGTTGTCAAATCCTTCCTTGTTTTAAATTGCCATTTTGTTATAAATAGAAAGATTTTTTTCTAGTTTCATGTTGTTACTTTTTCAGGAACACAATCCTTTACATTACAAATATTTTTACATTGTTATCATGAAAGGAAAAGGAGAGCTAATTTCCAATATTAGGAAGAAACAATCATAATTTTTTAGCCATGCAATGAGAAGGGAACAGCTGGAATATATTGTAACAACTAGGAAAATTGAGGGATGAAGAGATAGAGGGCGACAAAAAGAAAGATACCAAACAGCTTAAGAGAATGGCTGGGCAGAAGGTCAACAACAGAAATGATAAATAACTGCCATGATCGAAAGTTGTGGAGAGACATGATCACCTATGCCAGCAGGCCCGGTACTTGATGATGATCATGAAAGGAACCTTTCTAATTAATGCATTGGTGCTTTTTTTTTTTGGCATGAACATAATTTTTTCCAGTTTATACATTTCACACATAAAATTATAGAATGTTATTTTTAATGTGTAACAGAATTTTTAGTATAATCAGTGTTATCATAAGAAATTTAAATTACAATAGTAAATCAACATGAAAATATTTCAGTTTGCTATAGCTCATATGGTTTATAGATTGAATAAAATAATCAATGCATAAGGTATGATACATGTAAAGTAGATCACTGAAGATCATCTATTGTTACACTTGCTGCAATATACACAAGATAGAAACAGAAGATATAAATTTTGGAATGTCAAGAATCTAACAACATTGGTGGGTTCTAAGTTTTGAAAAAGAAACTGAAATAGTCATGAAACCAGTGAAAGACAGGAGAAAATCATCAGGAGCTGATAATAATTTTAAAACCCCAGAACCATCAATTTGAATCTGCTTGTCCTAGATGGTAATGAATCTTGTCTTATCTAAATCAGGCATAGAATAGGAAAATACATTGTCAAATTTAAAACTATGATCTTATTTAAATCAAGCATAGAATAGAAAAATACATTGTCAAATTTAAAACTATGATCTTATTTAAATCAAGCATAGAATAGAAAAATACATTGTCAAATTTACAAGTGTAAGTTTTATATTTTTCAAACACAAACACATAAAGTTGGAAAAGGTTTTCAACATTTTATTATAATTATTACTTTGTAATAATAAATAAATGATACGTAGGGTCATGAATTGAAATGCTATGAATAAATTTTTATGATATTCAGAGCCTTTGTGAAACTATCAAGGTAATTCGAATGTGTATATGTAATGTTAACTTTATTAACTTCCATTCTGCATGTTTCATTCCCAGGTAATTGACTGGTTAAATGCAATTCTTGATGGGCACTTCCAGCAGCTGAAACTTGCAGATGATGCCAACAGTATCATTGAAACTCTACAAGAGCAAGTCAGCCTCATGGTATTAACATTTTTCTGTTTGCCTAAATAATTTATCAGAATTATGAATCTCAATTTCCGTCTTTCCTCAAGAATTTTCTAGCTTCTTAAAATTGAAAATAAATCCACAAAAATAATACACCTGAACAAGAAATATGAGATTAACCCTGTGAAGCAAATTTCTGAGCATAAATTAATTAGTAAAATTGTATTATAGGAAATAATGTTAAAACAAGTTATCACTTGAATTGAAATAAAAAAAGTTTGAGCAATTAATTTGTATGTGTTCCTCATTACTATTTGGTCCACAAAATGTACACTTTGAGCAAGTTTGAAAAAATAGAATTAAGGATCTTAGAGTGCCTGCGTTTTAGATAAATAAGTAAAGTAAAGGTTCCCTCCACGCCTTGCTAGTCGTGTGGGGAATATGGTGTTAATGACCATATTTTTCTATGACCACGGCACATTTTTGAGTGATGTGGTCGGCATCACGCCAGGCCGCCTTTGCTTCCTAGAAAAATCTCTGGTACCCATTTTTAGAGGCTGGGTGAACCCCAGAGCCTTGTCAGTCCAAAACAAAATCCCGCCACTGCTGGGGATCAAACCCAGACCCTTTTGGTCAGGAAGTGAGCACACTAACCACTCAACCACCGAGGCTTAGATGAATAGAGTACATTTAATAGAAATAAAAGAAAGAAAATGTTTTAGAAAGAAATAGTTATAAAGTTTGAGTAGTATATAATATATTAGTCTGCGTTTCCATTTAAAATAAGTGTCTTCAACATACCTCATCTAGAAGGCCGCCTTCTTATTATTCCTTTCGACTCCCTGTGGAGCATAGTTCTTCAACAAACACTTTCCAAGCTGTTCTTTTCTTTTAAGATCATTCCATGTCTTCCCCATCATATTCTTCTCTGTTTCCACCTGTTTTCTCCAAGAATATTTTGGTTTTCCTCCCTTTGTTTCTTCCCCTAAGGATTCCAAATAAAAAGGTCTGTAGTGTAATACTCTCAGTTGGCTTCCGCTGTGTGTACTCTATCCAGCACCGTCGTCTTCATTGTAACTCTTTGACTACTGGTATTTGAATGGTACTTTTTCATAACTCTATGTTAGTGATTTTGTCTTGCCATTTCCATTCTTTTATTCTGTGCAAGCATCCATTAATGAAGGTCTATATCTTCGTGATTGTCATTTTGTTGTTCTCTATGTTTCACAGCCATTTAATAGGACAGATTTAAATTGAAGTTAGAAATTTAAATTTTGTTTTTTGACCTAATTTATTTGTATTTCCGTATGTTTCCTGGTGCAAAGAAGGCTCTCTTGCTTTGTGTGTCCTTATTTTGTATCAATCTCTGTTCCTCCTTTGTCTATTTTATCGCCCAGATATATATATATAAGCTAGTATGTCTAGTAGATGTATTTCTCCTATTGTTATTTGGTTATTGTGAACTGCAGTAATTCTCATTATTTTAATCTTATCTATTTATTTTCAGTCCTAGTTGTAATCTCTCATCAAGTATGCTCATTTCTGAAACAAAAATAAAATGTAAATAAAAGAACATGAAGTGTAATTAAATGAAAAATTAAACAAGTGGGCTACATGTTGATTCTCTGAAGCAAATTGACTGCATTCATTGAGCAGTATGAGATATAAACCAGTAATAGAGAAGATATAAACCAGTAATAGAGAAGATATAAACCAGTAATAGAGAAGATATAAACCAGTAATAGAGAAGATATAAACCAGTAATAGAGAAGATATAAACCAGTAATAGAGAATGTTGTCAGAGTAGTCAGGAGAACTGAAGTAGACTATCCAGAAGTACCAGAATTATGTGAGATGCTTAAGAAAAAAATAACCTAAATATCTACCCATCTCAGCAATGTAGATCTTTTCCTGGCTGTTGATTGCAAATATAATGTTACACAGGTAACTTAGTTGTCTTCTCTAATAGTAATTGTTAGGTTTAGGGAGGTGTTCACCAATGTTTCTTGTAAAGAGAAAGTCTATAAAAGTTAATGCCAGACACAACCACAAAGTGGTTATGCTTCGTATAAAAAAAACTGTTTCATTATTGTATACACAACTGGGAAAAATGCTAACCACAGCTTACCTTAAGTTTAAGTTTTAACCTATTTATTTAATAAAATAAAATGTATTCTATTGAACCCTCTACTTCTGCTGTGTTTGCCTGACTATAATTACTCATCTTCACCACCTTAACATATGTTTAATAAGTTGTGTTGTATCATGATTCACATACACAAACATGGAAATACTGCTAAGATAAAAAATTCTTATTTCTTGTTTATTTCGTTCTCTTCACCAGATTTATGTCTCTAGCGAAGTCCCAAGGGACTGAATTTCGTGTGAATATCACTTTTTCCTATTTTTCATACTAGCATCCATGTGCTCTGGTGTCCCTCGTCTTACAGGCAGATATTCTCCAACTTTCTTTTTATCATTGAGCATTTTAACATTTTTGAGTAGATTTTTTGTTCTTTTTAATTTTGCCCAGGCAGTTGCCATTTTTGGCCTACTCTTTTTTCAATTTCCAACTGTCAAGATTATATGTACATAAATCTAACTACATGGTGATAATATTCTAGATACTCAAGAAAGGAAATAAAAAAAGGTCGCTTCCCTGTGGTCCAGAGGGCGGTCAGCTTCTGAATGAACTAAAATAAGTGGGCAGGCTGACTAACTATGTATCTATGCCCTGAAGACATAGGGCACCTTGTGAAATATGGTCACAAAGTACTCAAAGTGAAGGAACTTTGTTGTTTTCCTATTGGATGCCACAAAATATGCCATCCACAGGTTGTTTTGTTGGTCTGTGGCCAAGAAGGGGAAGATAGAATAGAAATAATATAGAGGATTTTATAATGGATACTTTAACTTAAGATTGATGTTGTTACTTTTCTATGATGAGATTTTATTTTGACTGTTTCATTATTACTTAAGCAACCAAATCCTTTCCTTGTTTTATCACAGACAAAATGGCAGCTAGAGACGAAAACTTTGCAAGGAACTTTGTGTGAGCTGAATCGTCAGTTTGAAAAACAGCAGAAAAACACAAAAATGGGAGATTATTGCATTGAAGTCATTTCATTTTAAACCTTTTAAACTCATTTTATTTTAACCTGCTGATTTAATTTAACTTGTTGAAGTCATTTCACCTAGAAAACTATTTGGTTATCATTAAATATGTAAAACAATAATTCTTTCTTGTTATTTTCTTTATATTTAGAAAGCTAAAAGATAAGACTGAAAGTATGTAGTTATTTGTGACGGGGTGGCTGAATCAATACAAACCAGGAGAGTGTGATTTCAAATCCCGGTGGGGTCAAGCGTTTTTTTCTGTCCAGGATGAAATAAAAGACTTAGATTAGATCCAAACACCTTGTAGCAAATGCTCAGGGTAAGCTGTCTTTATTCCCCAGTCATATATATCATCTCTGGTGCGATTGAATGCGATGATCATTGCACAATAACCTTTATTAGTCACATGACTAAGAAATTACTAAAAATCATCATGTGAAGAGTAAAGTACCCCCTGTAACACCAAGTGGTGTATAGGGAATATGGTGTTCATGACCATAAATCTTACAGACCTTCGGCACATGATTTTTGGGGTAATGTGGTCGGTATTATGCCCGTGCCGCTTTACTTTCCCAGAAAAAAATCTGGTACCCATTAAAGGCTGGGTGAACCCGGAAGCCGTCGGTTGGGATTGAACCCTACCTCTTGTCCTTTGTAGTCCAGTTCACTAACCACTGAGCTATCGCGGCTCCCTATCATGTGAAGAGTGCGAAACAAAATCAGTCCAGAAATTAGTGATGAACTGTGTAGTTTTGTTAGAGGTAAAGAAACGAGCAATGTCATATACATCATAAGATCTTTAGTAGAAAGAGCCATAGAGGTGAAAACAGATCTATGCCGATGTTTTATAGATTATACTAAAGCATTTGACAAAATAAAGCACCAAGAAATAATCACAATTTTAGAAAGCATAAATGTAGACAGCAAAGATCTAAGAATGATGAAGAACCTGTACTGGCAACAAATAGCAGCCATAACTGGAAATCAATTAGGAATGTTTCAACAAATAAAACAGGGTGTTAGACAAGGTTGTGTGCTGTCACCAGATTTGATTAGTATGTATAGTGAGATCATTTTAAGATCCATAAGGGACATGCCTAGAATAACAATCAGAAGTCATAATATAAATTATAATTTAAGGTATGCTGATGATACAGTCTTAATCGCTAAGAGTGAAAATGAGTTACAAGAAATGTTGGACATTATAGTGAAAGAAAGTTGATAGTGGAGGATATTGTGTATTTTTTTGAGGTTTTGTTTTTGTCAAACAGCTTCTCTCATGGCTAATTCTACCAATGTTTGACAAACACACGCGGTCACAGAATGAACAAGTCAGGTCCACAGGGTTTTCCATCCTTTTTCATGAGTCTTTTCTCTTCTAAGTTTTGCCTTAGCACAGTCTCAAATGATGTTGTCATATGGATGTGAATCATGGACAACAGACAAGAAAATCACTGAAGTCTGTAGAATTGTGGTTTTACTGAAGAATGTTGAGAATACCACGGACAGCTAAGAAGAGCAATGAAATTATTCTGAAAGAGGCCAAAGCAAAAAGAGCTAATTTCCAATATTAGGAAGAAACAATCATCATTTTTTGGCCTTGTAATGAGAAGAGAACAGCTGGAATATATTGTAACAATTGGGAAAATTGAGGAACAAAGAGATAGAGGGAGACAAAGAGAAAAGATACCAGACAGCTTAAGAGGATGGCTTGGCAGAAGGTCAACAATAGAAATGATAAATAACTGTCGAGATAATAATTCTGTTGTAACATCGGTGCTGCGGTAAAACTCGTGTGCAGGGAATGTGTATTGTTCTCATGTTTAAAACTGTCATCATATCCTGTGTAACTCGTTCCATGTAAAAACACTTGTGTGCAAAGTTATTGGAGAGTATTATATAAGTAGCTCGGAGGCATGTTTGGAAATTTGGCGTTCTACATTCATGAGAGATACCTTGCTAACATCCATCTTGCTGTTCATCCCTAGAACGATCACCATGTGAACTTCACCTCCACAAACGTGACCAATATGTTAAAGAACCTTCCTGAGATAACACTTTAGTTTTCTAAAACCAAAACTTGAACAAGTGATGCTTTGGCAGAAAATAAAAAAACAACAATCCTCTACTTTGATGTCCTTCCATGTTATGTACGCACAAATAGCCAGCTCGCGAGAATGAGAAGGGAAGAAAGATCTCGATGGCCTGGTTTACGGTAAGTAAAGTAAAGTACCCCCGTTACGCCAAGTGACGTATAGGGAAATATGGTGTTAGTGACCCTATATTTTATAGATCATCAGCACATGATTTTTGGGGTAATGTGGTCGGTATTACGCCCGTGCTGCTTTACTTTCCCAGAAAAAATCCGGTACCCATTTAAGGCTGGGTGAACCCGGAAGCCGTCGGTTGGGATCGAACCCTACCCCTTGTTCTTTGTAGTCCAGTTCACTAACCACTGAACTATCGCGGCTCCCCTGGTTTACGGTGCAAAAATAAAATATTGCAGCAGCAGTAATGATATCATCATTGAGTGCCATCTCCGCAACGAAGGTTGGCTACCATGGAGCGCCATACTGCTGTCTCTTGCTTTAATGGTGCAGGTTGTCATAGGCTGATTTGTCCATCTTTTGATAGTAACAATACGAGTAGTAGTTATATTAATAGTAGTAGTAAATGTTGTTGGTCTACCATTCGTGGAAGTAGTAGTAACTGCAGTAGTTGCTGTTGTAACAATAGTTGTAGCAAAAGAAGTAGTATGTGTAGTAGTAACAACAATAGCAATAACAGTAGTAGCATCAATGTTAATAACATTGGTAGTTACACCAGTAGTAGTAATATGCTTGCTCAGTGGAAGAAGAGAAGGAAACTATTCTGACGCAAAATTAGAGCACACACCGGAAAATAACATGACAGTAGAATAAGAATTATAAAAAAAAAAATAGAAGACAAACATCTTTAACAGGTCTTTTATAATCGCGAGTGACAATTCTATAGGTAAAACCAAATAAGTTCGGAGGACAATGGTGTTTGTAATACTCGGGGGGTGGGGGGGACTCAAAAATAAACAACAGAAAACACACTGTACGATAGACAGCCCGAAGCAGGATATGCGTTTCAGCACACTGCCAGCTAAACATCCTACTAGAAACTATTATTCGTGCTGTTTCGTCCTCTACCGGTTGTCAATAGCACAATTTTTTTCAGTCTGTTTGTATTTGAGGTGTGGCTATGTGTGTTTAAAAAAAAGCAAAGATATATAATTGCCGTAAATGTATTCTCTAGTCACTAATGACGCAAGCATGAAATACATCGCTATTGATAGCAATCATTTTATTTCGTTTAGCTGGCAGAGTTTTGAAATGCAGGTCTCTAGGAATAAGATGTGTTGAGGATAACACGAGTTAGATCCATTTCCGTCTGTCGCTTTTTCTGTTGTTTATTTGTGAACTTGTCGGCTAACAATATAGACAAACAAAAATCATATTTGACTAAATGGCTTTCTTTAACTTTCACATAGGAGGTCAAGTCGCATTAAATCATGTTATATTTATTGTTAGTGGAAGTTAAACTTCACAATTGTTAAACTGCCCATGCCAGTGTAATCATTCGAATTAACATCTCGAAACATTACATCTTATTAACATTTCAAAAGGTAAGCACCACATCATTTTTCTAATCTTCTAATAAACATAGGAACATAACATTATGTACACTTTAAATATTTTATGTGTCGATTGTGTGTACCAAATTGCATTGCAATTGACCAAATAATAAGACTGCAATAAACCGCTGAATTGGAGCATGTTAGCAACTTGCGTTAAAAGCAGCCAATTGTGGTGGATCTTCCATCCACCACAAAAGCCCTGATTTGGCACCCTCTGGTTTCCATCTCTCTGGTCCACTTAGATATGCCCTCTGTGAAACACGTTGATAAGATTATGAAGGGGTCATTCATGCAGCGAAAACATGACTGCGTGATCTAGATAAACACTCTTACGGGTCAGGATTACGGAATACGTGCGCTTATTGCGCACAAGTGTAAAGCTATACTGGTGAATGGGGATTATGTTGAATGATACCGCTATTTACACGACATATCCATATATACTGTGTAAAAATGTCATACTTCTTGTAATTTAGTGGTTCCAGGAAAAGCCGATGTGGTGCATTAATTTCTGAATGCACTAAGTATATAAGACGGCCTGTGTGAAAACGAAGAGCACGAAAGTGGTTTATGAGATACACTTGCCTTGAAATAGACCGCCACAGAGGTTATTCGAATTATTGGAAGATGATCCATGCCTCTCAAATAGTGCTATTCATAGTCGTTGAGGTGGCCAGATCTTACACGACTCTCAGTTTCTGAGCCAAATATGCACAACAGTTTCTAAAAAATTATCTTGGTCTAAAGCTGTTTTACAAAAAAGATAAGTAGAAAATACAAGCGGTTTAGAAGTTGTTGGATTTGTTCTTTCCTTTCACGACCCAGCCATTGCTTGTGTATCGTTGGCAATGTTTACACTTGTTGGATTTTGGTCCTCACCTCCTCTGTTTACTGAGGAAAATATTTATTACCTTGTTGGTTTTCTCATATTTATCATCGTAGTTAATGACGGGCAAGGAAACAGTAATAACATGCGATATATCGTTACAGTGAAGTGTGAACGCTGTCGTTGATTATATGTCTAAGCTTAGATCCTTGATTACAATGTTTGTGTCGAGGAGGTGTTTCCCTGCGAAACATGGGTAATAAAGGGTATTGACAATTTCACGTCTGACAACACAGATAGAAATTGCTAACGCAAACTGAAAACTAAGCTATTCAAGCTGATGTAGCAGAAATATGGCCCTGATAAAATCCATCGAATGTTATTGAAGAAGAAATGCACAATCTGTAACTAAAATACTTTATCTTGAAGTCGGATGCATTGGGGTGAAAGACGCTTATATCGCTGCCAATTGTAACCAAATACTAAACTAAGCTACTCGGATTTAACTCCGCTTTAAAGCGATAGAAAAATAGAATAGATTCTTTGAAGAAATGGTGTGTGTGATGCATAAACTATCATTGTTGTGTCTTAACGTTATGTGGTGTCTAAAACATCGAGAGAATGTATCAAGTAATAGATGAGACCAGAAATGTATTGTTGACCTTGTAGAAATATATTACATTATCAAACGTATTAAGCTTAGTAATGGGTGTCACACGGAGGAAGCAAGAACGGATATCCTCTAGTGCATGTAAAATGTTTTTAAAAATCCTTTGTTAATCTAAATAATATCACCATCAAGTACCATGCCTGCTGACGTAGCTGATCATGTCTTTCCACAACTTTCGATCTCGACAGTTATTTATCATTTCTGTTGTTCTCCTTCTGCCAAGCCATTCTGTTAAGTTGTCTGGTATCTTTTCTCTTTGCTTCCCTCTATCTCTTTGTCCCTCAATTTTCTCAGTTGTCACAATACATCCCAACTGTTCTCTTCTCATTCATCATCATGTGCCATACCGTTTGGCGTAGGCGATCATGTCCTTCCACAATTTTCTATCCACGGTGCATCGTATCAGTTCTATTGTTGACTGTTTTCCATGCCATGACACCAAGCTATCCAGTATTTTCTCTCTTTGTCGTCCGCGATCTCTCTTTCCTCCTATTTTGTCAGTTGTAACCAAGTATTCCAACTTTCCTCTTCTCATGATGTGCCCGAAAAATGTTGCTTGTTTCTCTCTGATGTTTTTTTAGGAGTTCCCTTTTTGTGTTGCCCTCCCTTCGCATTACATGACCAAAAAATGATGATTTTCTTCCTTATATTGGAAATTATCTCTCTTTTTGCTTTCGCCTCTTTCAGAACGTTTTCAATACTCTTTTTAGCTGCCCATGATATTCTTAACATTCCTGAGTCTTTTATTGTTGCTTTCCTTCTCTATAATGTCTAACTATTTTGTAACTCGTTTTCACTTTTAGCGATTAGTACTGTATCGTCAGCAAACCTGAGATTATTTATATTAAAAAAAACTTCGATTGTTACTCCAGGCATGCCCCTTATGGATCTTAAAATAATCTCATTATACATATTAAACAAATCTGGTGACAGCACACAACCTTGTCTAACGCCCTGTTTTATTTGTTGAAACATTCCCAATTGATTTCCAGTTCTTATGGCCGCTGTTTGTTGCTAGTACATGTTCTTTATTATTCTTAGGTCTTCTCTGTCAACATTTATGCTTTCTAAAATTTTAATTATTTCTTTGTGCTTTACTTTGTAAAATGTTTTGGTATAATCTATGAAACATAGGCATAGATCTGTTTTCACCTCTTTGGCTCTTTCTACTAAAGATCTTATGATGTATATGGAATTGCTCGTACCTTTACCTCTAACAAAACCACACTGTTCGTCACTAATTTCTGGACTGATTTTGTTTCGCACTCTTCGCATGATGATTCTTAGTAATATCTTAGTCATGTGACTCATAAGGCTTTTTGTGCGATGATCATCGCATTGAGTCGCACCAAATGTCTTTGGTAGACTTATGAATATTGATTTTAATACGTCAAATGATATATCCACTGTTGTAGATATATTTCAATATTTTTGTTATTATTTCTATTCCAAAATCACCCATGGCTTCAATCTCTTCTTTAGTTATATTATCTAGTGCATGGGGTTTTTCTGCTTTTATATTGCGCAAGGCGTCTTCCACTTCTTCTTTGAGTATGTCTAGTCCTTCCTCGTTATCCTGAATATTTACGCATGTTCGTTCATCATCATAAAATCATCTTCAGCGTTTCTTTTATCTTTATTCTGTTTACAGTAGCTTGATGACGATCAGGTATCACTTGTAGCACATGATTTCCCCTACCGAATGACTGTATTCAAATATAATCACCACGTTGTTGCGAATTCTAAAATTGTGGCGACCCAAGACTGTACAAAGAAGTTGCGACGGTGGTTTTCTGTTGCCTCCCATCGATTTATTTACGGTTGACTCCTCTAGCCTTTGAGTAAAAAAAAGTCTCACCCGTAAGACAGAAGGGTTGTTTTACCTTCTTTAGCTTTTTACTCTCTCGAGGATACAAGCAAAGCAGAAGATCAACGGAAGGTTGTACTGTCTTCTACTTGTACTGTCTACTACTTGTACTGTCTACAGTAGCAGGTAAAATTACCTGACCTGACATTTAATCTAAATAACGGTTGCAGTATACAAATAAAATCAAATGAAGTAACCATTAGTCGTGCACACTTTCAGAGGCACCGTATTAGTGTGATTACTATGAAGGGGTAAAAAATAACACATCAAGACTGTTATAATTTCATACAGATTGTGTTTAAAAGCATTTTAGAAAAACCTTTGTCGAAAAAAGTCCGGTATCATCAACTTCTCAAGTGGTGAATACAAGTGGTAATGCACATCGAGATAACAAATATACATTGGAGCTGACTATCTACTACCTGAAACAATGCCTCTCAGACTGAAAAGTCATTAATGAAGTCAATGACAACTTCAATATATCCTCAAGCCACCGCTCAAGAAATCATCACATAACTAAATCAGCTGCCACAATCAATATAGATACAGGAAAGAAGTTAAGAACACACATGCAGTTAGTCTAAGACCATCATACAAAGGAAATGGAGAAGAAACTGGAAGCAAAAGTTGCAAAATAAACAACATGCAAGATTCCATACACCTGATGCGTTGAAGTCATCATCTTCTGCCTCAGAGCAGGCAACTACTGACTTCCGAAGCCAAATTTACAACTTTGGAATAGGCCACACTAGAGAAGCCACTGTGCAAAAGAAAAGGAGGAGGGGGCAGACCTGGAAAACATTCTACAGTTGATAATCTTCATGCTTCAGGAGTGGGGGGGGGGGGGGGGTCAGACCTAGAAAACATTCTACAGTTGACAATCTGCATGACTGAGGAAAGGGTGGGGAGGGCAGACTTAGAAAACATTCTACAATTGACAATCTGCATGCTTGAGGAGAGGGGGGGGGCAGACCTTGAAAACATTTTGTTATTATTTCTATTCCAAAATCACCCGTGGCTTCAATCTCTTCTTTAGTTATATTATCTAGTCCAGGGGTTTTTCCTGCTTTTATATTGCACAAGGCGTCTTCCACTTCTTCTTTGAGTATGTCTAGTCCTTCCTCGTTATCCTGAATATTTACGCATGTTCGTTCATCATCATAAAATCATCTCCAGCGTTTGTTTATCTTTATTCTGTTTACAGTAGCTTGATGACGATCAGGTATCACTTGTAGCACATGATTTCCCCTACCGAATGACTGTATTCAAATATAATCACCCCGTTGTTGTTGTGAATTCTAAAATTGTGGCTACAGTTGACAATCTGCAAGCTTGAGGGAAGGGTGGGGAGGGCAGACCCAGAAAACATTCTACAGTTGACAATCTGATCAACTGCTGATATTGTTCCTACTATCTGTCAGGAAAGCTTCATTTTCTGTTCAGAACTAACTTTCCTCATAATATTAATAATAATACAAGAAAAAAAAAAACTTTCATCAAGTGGAGGCAATGGAGCCAGAAACATAAAAAGGGGGACTGATTAAAACCTAACACTATTTTTGTTGAGTTTGCAGAACTCATACTGTAACAGTTGTTGCTCAAATATATATAAATAAGATGAATAAACGAAGTCTCCAGTATCTACCTCTTCAGCACACTGGTTCCTACATATCACAGTCCTGAAGATGCTGAAGTTTGCGTGCCTGCTCCTTCTACTTTGTCAGGTTGTGACCTCTCAGGTAAGGAAAATTAAGTAAAATAAACAGACCATAATAGTTCAAACGATATAAATAAATAAATAATGTTAATATGTTGTTTTATTTGAAGTGAGATTTATTAAGTAAATTTCTAAATACTGAATTGCACAAATATTTAGCACAGATTTGCTCTTTGAATTATTGTCATGTGACGACATACATCGCCGTAGTTGAAAATGAATAATCATTGCTATGTCAGGATTGACTAATTCTCTGACAGTCTATCGCCAAGAATAATTTATTTCATTTTTGTTATTTTATTTTTACAGCAACTTTACAATGGGACACCGGCAGAGCACAGGTTAGAAAACTGGTCTACATAGACAAGAGTCCGGGTTCGATTCCGTTTGACGGCTTCTAATGTGACCATGTCTTAAATGGGATGCGGCGGGTCAAGCGATAATAGCAACACAAGAAAACGAATTAAGGCATCATCTAATTAATCTAACTAAAATAAATCTTGCAATGAACACATTAATTCATTTTGCATTGATAAAACAGAAGCCATGGTAGTAGCATGAGAAAAGTGTCTTATCCAAAGGGAAATTTAGCGTTAACTTATATTACAAAACAAAATGAATGGACAATTCGATCTAAGATTACAAAACAAACATGTAAAATGTAATGCAAAGAAGACAGCATTTATCACTATAATCCTTCCATAACATTTTCTATTAACAGGACCAACGTGAATTTATTTCAACAGCCATAGAATAAAGAAATGTTGGCTCTAGAGCAGAGAAGCTTAAGACGAATACTGAATATGACAAGAAGAGACAATGCGAGAAATAGGATGTGAAGAAAAGAGTTTGAATAATACCAGTGCTAGTTCATATAAGGAAACAATTCCACTGATTTTAACATGATCACCATCAGATAACAACCCCAGAGAGCCTTTAAGAAGCAACGAAAAACGTGGAAAAGCTAGAACTAGAGGATAAAGGATTAACTGAATAGGAGAGAGCGTGATGAGCACGCCATACAGGAGACACACTATAGATGATTGATCTTTAACATTCCCCCCCCCCCCCCCCAACGCTGCAAGGCAAAAATTCCAGGTTAAAGTAAGTATGTAACATTATGATGGCGGATTTGCGATAAATCCGCGCAATTTTTTTTAAAGAGTACTGCCAATCTATGAGAATTGCAACCAACATGGTTTTTGTAAATGATATTTTATTGTTGTATATAATGGAAGCAGTGATCTCTACAATACGTGCCATTTTGGCATGCAAGGTTTCTGTTTTTGAGATTGTGGTTCTGCCCTTTGTGCCGTCTTCGGCTCGAAAAGACAATAGATAGATAAATAGATATATTGGATATGTCCTGTTTGTTTGCCAATTCTTATGGCTGCTGTTTGTTGCAAATACGTGGTTTTATGATACTAATATCCTTGCATCAATGTTTAATTTTTCCAGCATTTTGACTACTTCCACATGCTTTACTTTGAAAAATGTTTTGTATAGTCTATATAGCACATATATAGTCCTTTCTTTAAATCTTTAGTTCTTTCTATCAATGTTCTCAGGGTGTATGTTCATTATTGGCGCCCTTTCCATCCACAAATCAACACCGTTCCTCATTTATTTCTGGTTTTATTTTGTTCTTTACATGTCTCATGATGATGCTTAGTAATACTTTGGTCATGTGGCTCATGAGATTAATAGTGTGATGGGATTCACAATCAGTGACGCCTAACTTCTTTGGGATAGCTATAAAGATATATCTTAGTAGATCTTCGTGTGTCCACTTTTATAAATGATCTTGCATAGAGTAGCTTGATGAAGATCGAGTGTCACCAGTAGGACATGACGCTCCCTACTAGACGAGGTGGCCGTGGAGTCACTTTTAAAGTCGTTAGCTGGAGATATTGAATTTGTTATTGACAATATTACTCGGCAATATAAGAAGGTAATTTGTTTTTCCTTTCCTTCTTGGCAGTGACTGTACTAGCCGGAGTCATCGTCTCATATTTTTTTTTTATTGTACCATAACCAGCTCTATTTGTCCGACATTCCCTCAACATCATCCATCAGCTGCTTCAATGGTCTCACGTAACCCTGAATAGGGCTTTACACTGGTACCCCACATTGCTAAAGGGTGCACTGTAGACTAGGGGAGAAAACAAACGAGACGCCTTACACTCCTTTGATTGGGGATAACCCTATCCCGCTAAGCTAATTGCAGTCTAGGCTGTCTTAATGAAATAATAGTGAAGTCTACAGAATATAGTCAAACGTCCTTTAACTTTTTTTTTACAGACAACTGGAAGAAGACTGCTCCTGATCTTTGGTAGAAGTTGCTAGATGCTGCTGCTGATCTTTGGTAGAAGTTGCTAGATGCTGCTGCTGATCTTTGGTAGAAATTTCTAGATGCTGCTGCTGATCTTTGGTAGAAGTTGCTAGATGCTGCTGATCTTTGGTAGAAGTTGCTAGATGCTGCTGCTGATCTTTGGTAGAAGTTGCTAGATGCTGTTGCTGATCTTAGGTAGAAGTTGCAAGATGCTGCTGCTGATCTTTGGTAGAAGTTGCTAGATGCTGTTGCTGATCTTAGGTAGAAGTTGCTAGATGCTGCTGCTGATCTTTGGTAGAAATTGCTAGATGCTGCAGCTGATCTTTGGTAGAAGTTGCTAGATGCTGTTGCTGATCTTAGGTAGAAGTTGCAAGATGCTGCTGCTGATCTTTGGTAGAAGTTGCTAGATGCTGCTGCTGATCTTTGGTAGAAGTTGCAAGATGCTGCTGCTGATCTTTGGTAGAAGTTGCTAGATGCTGCTGCTGATCTTTGGTAGAAGTTGCTAGATGCTGCTGCTGATCTTTGGTAGAATGTTCCAGATACTGCTTTCTTTCACCCGTGGCTGATTCTTTAATTATTGCAGTAACTGTTGTCGACAGCAGAAGGGGCAAGTCAAATTTATTGCGTAGGCTCTCACATCTTTTCATTTTTGTCTATGTCAATACAATATATTGTTTTACCTTATTTTATTTTCTAATGGTTTGCCATTCTTATATTAATTCTACATGTGCCAAAATAGCCATGCAGACATTCACTGTCATTTGCACCTTTTGAGAAGTCTTGCAGGGATCCTCGCTGTAATCTTTAAACATTAAATTCAGTCCACCAACATACTGCTTTTATTATGTACGTTTCTCATACAATATTTCTTTGATGATGCGTTTGCTGGTAATTAATATAACCTACTCCAGACACTGTAATCTTTGGCTGGTTATTGACATAATGAATGGAAGCCTCAAATGCCACCCGACATACGAGAACATCGGCATGGTAACAAATAGTTAATGTATGAGTCGCTGATTAACATTTGTACTTACGAAACTAAAATATCAAAGTCACTGAACATAATCTAACAACTACCAGAAGCTGGCGTGGTAAATAAACACTTGCCTACATTGTATGAAACATGTTCGTAATCTCTTTACAGTATGCTTCTACTGTGGGTGACTGCTGTACTTCAGATTCTGACTGTGCCTGCGGTGAATGCTGCTTAACTTCCTATAACTGGAATTATTACAAGCGATCGGAAGGGGAAGCAGAGTTGGATAAAAGACAATATCGATCACAAAGAGGTAATATTTTAACCTTAATCCGGCACTTTACTTTCTGATATACCTGAATTTATGTACAAGGACAATATACTTGTTATTGAAATGTTTTTTTTTTTTAATAAGCACAGAGAAATTAGTTTAGTTTGGTGGAAAGATCATCTACATTACACAACGGGCAACTGGATAATGTGATGAGATCTCCTCCTCAACATGTTTCCCAATCTGACGCACTATCGATGCACACTAGGGAAATCACTGAAGATGACTGCGTCTCAGAAGCACGAACTCCGTAGCACCTGCAAAGTCCTTTGTTCCCAAAACCTCCTCACTCGCCTCTTACAACATTCGTACCAGATAACATTGGCTACATTTGTTTCTCCACTCACCGTGATCAAGGCCCCGGTAGCGGTAGAGATACATTCACGTACACACACACACATCCACAGACATACACATCCACGTGCACACAAATAGACACACACTCACATGTCAAAAGTATTATCTGTTTTTCTTTTCCTAATTAAACTCACATTTGGTGGGTCAACTATTTTCCTCTAATATCTTCATTACTGATATTAAATCATACAATCATTACGGTTCCCCAGTTAATATTTTTCATTTAAATTCTACCAATTTATGTCCATGTTTGGCACTGATAAAACAATATTAGGAAAAAAATAGAGTGACTTAGTGTTCTACATTTTGTAATAATCTCTAACGATTGTCCTTTCCAGTTGAAGACAGCAGATAGTGTACACCTTCTAGACTCTCCATGAACAATTTTTGTTTGATGCTTGGCATCAGACTCTTTACATGATTCTCATTTTGTCTAGCCACAGGTCCCTGCTCTGTGGAAGCCTCTTAATCGCATAAAGGGAGTTGATGCCTACTGTTGTTGTCTTTTACCTAGTGTAAATTTTAGTTTTCTTCTAGGTCGACCTATTTTTCGTTTGCCTATTGTTTATTTTATAATAATGCTACATATTTATTTTAGTAGTTAGTATTAATTACTATTTAATCTAAACTGCTTTTTACTCTTTTTTTATTTTTTTTTTCAACTTCATTATTAATTATATGCTCTGATCACGAAGAAAGTCAAAACCTATTTCTATTATTACCATCTATCAGCAACACATAATGTGGACATTATCCCATCACAAACAAAATCGCAACTTTTAGAGGCTTACATTGCTGTCAAGGAGTAATAACTCTCAACACCTGATTAATATACAGATATTTTCTCACTCTCTAGGTTCACATTGTTCTGCGTCTGTAGATATTGTACAAGATCTACTGTTAACTAATTATGCTATGTATCGCATTCTCTTTCATTCGATTTGGTCATTGTTTACATTTTTCGATCAGTTCTTTATTTATGGTATTTTATACTTTTATTCAGTCCATCTATTCTACATAGACATCATTTTATGATCTCCATTGTTGTGATTGGTGTTTTGTCTCATCATCATCATGTGCCATACCGGTTGGCGTAGGTGATCATGTCCCTCCACAATCTTCTATCTACAGTGCATCGTATCAGTTCTGTTGTTGACTGTTTTCCATGCCATGACACCAAGCTATCCAGTATTTTCTCTCTTTGTCGTCCGCGATCTCTCTTTCCTTTTATTTTGCCAGTTGTAACCAAGCATTCCAACTTTCCTCTTCTCATGATGCGCCCGAAAAATGTTGATTGCTTCTTTCTGATGTTTTTAAGAGCTCCCTTTTTGTGTTGGCTTCTTTGAGAACTCCCTCATTGGTCTTTTTAGCTGTCCAGGGAACTTTCAACGTTTTGTCGCAGATATAAGTAACTAATAAAAAAACAAACACCATTGAGATGGATTAGCCAAATATTAAACAAACAGCTGAATATGAAATTGGGAACTCGGTTGCTCTATTTTCACTCAATTTCTGTAAGGTACAGAATTGAAGAGAAACTAGAAGCCATGCAATCCATGAGTAAGTTGCTATACATTTCACAAACGAGACAACATTATACAAACATGTTAGTGGATCATCATCATTACCATAGGTCCACATGGAAAGCTTCTTACTTCGGGAAGGTTAATTAATTTGTTCTGATATAAGAATATGATAATATTATAGAATAAATGACGGAGAATGTACAAAAAGAGGTGAAATGCAGAATGGCTCAGGCAAAAGCAGCTTTCCAGAAAATGAGGAAGATACTATGCAATCCATTTTTGATAATAGAAACAAGAAAAAGATTTCTTAAATGTTATGTATAGCCAGTCTTAACATATGGATGTGAATCATGGACAATAGGACAACAGACAAGAAAATCATTGGAGTCTGTAGAAATGTGGTTTTACAGAAGAATGTTGAGAATACCATGACAGCTAAGAAAAGTAATGAAAATGTTCTGAAAGAGGTCAAATCAAAAAGAGAGCTAATTTACAATATTAGGAAGAATCAATCATCATTTTTTTGCCATGTAATGAGAATAGAACAACTGGAATATATTGTAACAACTAGAAAAATTGAGGGACGAAGAGATAGAAGGAAGCAAAGAGAGAAAATACTAGACAGCTTAAGAGAATGGCTTGGCAGAAGGTCAACAACAGAAATGATAACTGTCGAGATCGAAAGTTGTGGAGAGACATGATCACCTGAGGCCCGGTACTTGATGATGATAATAAGAATATCCTACGGTTTAACGGCCAATAAACACAATCTTACAGGAAAAATTAACAGATTGATGAGAGGAGTAGACGAAGTAGACAAATAAATATTCTTAGACTTCATAGGGCAAACAGTTGGAGCAAAGCCAGATACTTGAATAAAGCAGGAAAGAAGAGTAAAGTCATGGACACATCATGGTGTGGGACAGTACACATAAACACATTAAATGAACTAATCTAAAACTATTAGGAATGCTGATTTCAATGTAATTGGAAGAGAGTATGTCAGTATCAAATATGAATACAACCACAATCGCTTTGTTTTCCTCACCTCACGAGTTTAGATCAAGTGTGGATGTTGAAATATTTGTTTTCTCTATTTCATATACAGGTACCTGTAGGTCACTAGCAGGTTATGGGGAGGTGTGTGACTATGACAACTGTTGTGGGTGTGCAAATGGGCTGGTACGTAATTACCAAGAATATACTGATTATTCTCAACCGAGCAGTTACGACTATAATGGCAATCCCATTAGTTATAATACTTATTGGGCTTACTGCTGCAACTATCCATACCTCGACTATATATAATATAGTATATAAATAAGACTTCATTCTGACTACCTTGAACGTTCTTTATCAGAATGAGGACCTGCGACCACGACTTCCGTGACAAGAACTGTGTTCCTGGGACTCAATGCTTCAGATGTGTTAAATTATTTAGAAAACAATAACATAATTTAATTTATTTTGGGCAAGTAAAAAAAAAAAAACTATAAAAAAGACAATAAAACACTGAAGCTGAAAATTCATTATAGTTTTTTTTTAAATTGTCTCATTATTGTTTTTTTTGACGTAATTGTTTGTAATGAAAAACTTGTTTCTCCTGAATCTATGTAACTCCTGTTGTTGTTAAGCATATATCGTCTTCAATTCTGATGCCTTTATACAACTACACAGTTTGTGTATCTACTTGTGAATTTACATGTTTTACATAAAAAATGCGGTAATCAATTCGCACCACAATCACTCATGGAAACAAATAATATTAAAAGTTTAATGTCCAAATGAAGATGGTTATCTCCCTTATCTAATAAACGTAGTTTCAGTCATTATAATATTGCCATATCAAACAAGACGAGCCTGAAGGCAACGAAATAGACTTCCCACAACTTTGTGCAAATAATTTGTGAGTTAGACTATCCCAGAATATTTTGGCTTCTTTCATTCCTTTGTTTTAAGGTTTTGACAACTTTTTGGCGAAGGAGGATCTGTTAAATGTTAGACTAAATCTTCCAGATTATATTAGACTTCAACTGTCATCTAACATGTTAGTGAAGACTATTTTATTTGGTTCGCTTGCTAGATACATGCTTCCTGTCTCTTGTGTGAAACTGTTTGCAACGGGTTAAGGTTTTAACTCATTTATCTCTGTGGTGCGATACCGCTTTGGTACTGTTGGTTATTGCGTCTCTTGAGATTTTACATCTATCTATCTATATTTCGCTCGCCTGAAATATTGTCTATATCTGCAATGTCGTTTCCTGTATAAATGTTACAGTCTTTTGTAATTCTTGCAGCGGCCCATATAGTTTTGTCTGTAGTGTTGTATCTATGGGCCAATGGATTTTCCTCAGTCTACTATATTCAGTGCAGACTTGAAGTATGTGTTCAGCAGTCTGGGGCGCCTGTCCACATGTACAAGTAGTTGAGGTGCCGATCTTGAATTTTGTATATATGTGACTGTGGAGTCGATTGTGTCCTGTTCTGAGGCGTATAATGATAACTTGTTCATATCTATTCATATTATGAAAGGCATCCTGATTTGGGGCTTGCGGTCTTCTGATTGATTTGATTATCTGTTTCTTATGGTAGTATGTTAGCGGTGCGTCTAGTTGTGTGCCTGTTGAACCTTCCTTTGCCAACTGATCTGCTTTCTCATTTCCTGGTATTCCACAGTGAGATGGGATCCACTGCAGGGCAACCCTGTGGTGCTTGCAGAGTTCAGTCAATAAGGTCTGCAGATGTTTTGTAATTTTCTGGATTGTAGTGCCTGGAGTACTGATCTTACATCTGTCAAAAACACTACAGGCAGTGGGCTAAGATTACTATTGAGCAGTTTTTCTATTGCCAACTTTATTGCTTGGATTTCTTCATCATAATTGTGACTATATTTCCCTGTTGCTTTTTTTATTCACATCCCTAGTGTTATTTGGGTACTCTATATTTGCACCTGCTCCCCCATTCTTTACTGCATTCTGTGCTGATCCATCTGTGTACACACAAATCCATAGGTCTTGTGGGTATTCTTCATCCAGGAAACTGAGAGTTATTGTTTTACTCTCTATACTATTCTGTCCCTCTTTGTCAAGTATTCCTTTCAATTCTGTTGGTATTTGTATTGACAATCCTGATTCCTCTGTCCAGGGAGTCTATTCTGGTATGGGCAGTAAAGGGTTGTCATGTCTGGTGTTTGTCTACAAATACGCTTGGCTTGGTGGATAAAACTGTTTCTCTTAAGTCGTCCCAATGCATGATTTTGGAATCGGTCCTTCATTGGATGTCTTGGCATGCATGACAATTTTTCTGTCTGTATCAGCACCTTTGTGTCTCTCCGTTCTCTCAGTGCTGGTATCCTCCACAATTTCTCCATCTCCAATATTGGTGTTGATCTCATTGCTCCTGTGATGACCCTAAGTGCCTGGTTTTGTACTTTATCCAGTCTTGCAGTGTGGTGTTTGATGCTGAGCACCATGCAGATGATCCATATTCTAAATGTGGGCGTATACTCTGTTGGTAAACTTTATTGAGTATTTTCCCACTCACACCCCATGTGGTTCCACACAGCTTTCTTAGAATAGCCAACTTCCTCCTTGCTTTTTGGGTTGCCTTATTTATTTGCTGTTTCCAAGATAGTTTATTATCAAATGTAACTCAGAGATAGGTAGCTTGTATATCTTCTTTCACAGACTCATTGTTTATTATGGCTCCTGCTTTTTATTTTAGGGAGAGAGTGATAAGTATAGTACTGCATTTGCAGAAAATCACTCTGCAGATTCCTTTGCAAATGACAATAATATTGAAATTAGCCTAGAGAAACGACAAGAGACCCGTTTAAAAAAAATGCAAGACAAGAAGAGACCGCACATGAAGTCATGGAAATACCCACTACACAAAGAGAGCTAGAGCTGGCTATATCCAAATTAAAAATGAAAAGTCACCAGGCAGTGATGGAGTGTCCAATGAGATAATTAAGAACTTGGGAACTGCAACTAAAGCAAAACTACTGCAGATCTACAACATTTGCTGGACCACAGGTAGAGTGCCACAGTCATGGATTGAAGCAATTACGATACTATTACTAAAGCCAGGAAAAGATACTTCAACGACATCCAACTATAGACCAATCAGCCTTACAAGCTGTGTGTGTAAAATAATAGAACGTATAATCAATCTCAGACTGCAGTGGTACCTGGAAAGTGAACGCCTCCTTGTCCCACAGCAAGCAGGCTTTAGACAGTGTTACTCTACCGAAGATCAGGCAACCTATCTTTCCCAGGAAATTGAGGATGCGTTTCAAGAAAAGAAACTGGTACCAGCAGCATGGATAGACTTAAAGAAAGCATTTGATAAGGTATGGAAGAAAATACCTTTGAAGAAACTGAGAAAGTATGGAGTAAATGGCAGGATGTACAAATGGGTCAAAGCATACTAGCATAACAGGAGAGCCAGAGTACAACTGGATGGTCTTAAGAGTAAGAAGGTCTTACTGCGCCAGGGCGTTCCACAGGATGGATCTCCAACACTTTTTCTAATCTACATCAATGACCTAGTTACTGAACTATAACAGGGTATCAAAGTGGCAATGTGTGCAGATGACTTGGTAATGTGGTGCACAGAGGAGTATGCAACAGTGGCCTCCATTTTTTGCAAAGTACTGTGAATGCACTGAATTCATGGAGATATAGATGGTTTATCAGCATCAATACAGAGATTTTACATAATTTGCCTCCTGTGTGAAACTTTTTAAGCGTTCACTTACTTCTTTCTATGATACGATTTGCTTTTTCAAATGTGTGAAAGCTTTCACAAAACAGGCAATTTATATAAAACTTCAAGAGAACCAATGACTGCATTGTGCAACTTCATTGTGTCCACTCCTTTTGAATGTTTCTTGAGTAGTGTCCATAGTAGTAGGTTTTCAATTGGATTTAAGTTGAGTTTGTCTCTTCAGTTTTGTCACATTTTTCTTTTGCAGCAATGCTTTCGTGTCTTGAGCTGTAAGATTTGATTTATTGACAAGTTGAAATTTGGGTGCGATACCCTGCATAAATAACAGAAGGTGTGCCTCTAATATGTCGATGTAACTTTCATTCTTGAGAAAACTTGTGAAAATACACGAGTGAGGTGTATTCTAGAAAAATTGCTGATTCTCTTTCCCTGAAAAAGCAATTTCTGAATAAGATATAATTACTGGTACACACATTTTACAGTCTTGAACCTATCTAAATATTTACTTGAGCAAGATAAACCAAACTGCCTACAACTACACATATGCAAATCATATACAAAATTAACCACCATGCCACAGAGATAATTATCCATAAGGAAACTTACATTTATTAGATTGAACAGCGATGTCTGACCACTTTACATATTTTGTTGATATCCTATATAGGCAACGAATAAAATGTTTTTTTTTGCCAAATTTCTTTGCGTTATCTATCGGTTTTTTTTCATATTTTTCTAATATAAACATTTGGGGTGGCAGAATTTTTTTTTCTATACAAAACCGGGGTGGGGGGGGGGGCGAGACAAATCTAGCCTGAAGACCCATACTCCGCTTAAAAAAAACTCGACCCTTTTCATATTTTCTCTACATATCATATATATTCATCTCTGACTGTGACTTTGAATATTTTCTCTATATAGTCCATTTAACCAAAGGAAATATTTTTTTTTTATTGGCCATTGCAACAGTGTATTTTCCTATAATAAGCCTTCACATTAGGCAAATATAACCTGAAAATCTACAAACTCCCTAAAAAGAGCTCGACTACTTTTTTTATTATATTAATTATATTATATTATATTAATTATATTATATATTAATTATATTATATTATATTAATTATATTATATTAATTATATTAATTAATTATATTATATTAATTAATTATATTATATTAATTAATTATATTAGTTAATTAATTATATTAATTAATTAATTAATTAATTAATTAATTAATTAATTAATTAATTAATTATATTAATTATATTAATTATATTAATATATAATTATATAATTATATTATATATATTATATTATATTATATTATATTATATTATATTATATTATATTATATTATATTATATATTATATATTATATATTATATATATATATTATATATTATATATTATTATATATATATATATTATATATTATATAATATATAATATATAATATATAATATATTATATATTATATATTATATATTATATATTATATATTATATATTATATATTATATTATATTATATTATATTATATTATATTATATTATATTATATTATATTATATTATATTATATTATATTATATTATATTATATTATATTATATTATATTATATTATATTATATTATATTATATTATATTATATTATATTATATTATATTATATTATATTATATTATATTATATTATATTATATATATATATAAATAAATATATATATATATATATATATATATATATATATATATATATCTTTAAGCAAGGGGAATATTTAAGTTATATATCTTTTGCAGCAATCTATTAGTTTTATATTTTCCTATATAAACTTTTGCGGCAGGCAAATCTAACCCAAAACCTCCAAACCCGCCGAAAAGTTCGTCCACTTTTCATATTGTCTCTATATATCATATATGCGGAATACCTACACCGATTCAACTACAAACCTACCTTGACTCCATCGTTTTTCATCGGACAGATTTGACTCATTAATATTCTTATAACATCTTTTCTGCCTTTACCACACCTACTCACTCCCTCACTGTCCGCCCTTAAAATCAGTAGGAATTCATTTAATAAGTCATTAAAACGCATTTCGAACGGTCAGCTTTGGGTTAGCTCTTTTATTCTCTTAGCTATTTATCGGCCAGTCTTTTTATCACAGCGTTCCAACACCGCACATACCATCCCGCCACTTAAAAACATATTAAATCCATTAAAACAAAAAAAAATGCAATCTATTGTTCGGCTTAGACCTATTACCACCAGTTCCCGACCACCCCCGTAACATTCCGGAAATCTTCCACCCCTTAATATTCCATTAAATTACAATTAAAAAAAATAATCGGACAGCTATGATTTACCTATTACCATTTATATCCGGCCACCGATTCTTCCCTTTCGCCCACAGCAATCACCCATTCTTCCCTTTCGCCCCAGCAATCCGGCCACCCCTCCGATATTATTCCGCCCCCTAAAATCCATAAAAATCTAGTGAAAAAAAACCCACAGTCAGTTATTTTACTATTTATTCTTCTACTAAATTTATCGGTCAGTTTGAATTCAGCTTCTATCTTTACCACGCCTAAAGCCATACCATGTTCCCCACCATTTCCCGTTAAAAACTCATGGTCTCCCTTTACAGATTAACTCACCTTACCAAAAATCCACAAAAAAATCACAGCAAATTCCCCCAGAACTAGACAATTCTCGCCAAAATTCGGCCCTCTTTGGGTTACCGCCTACCTATAATTTCCGCGCAATTTTGATCAAACAATTTAAAATATAACAAAGAGTTCTCTACACCCATTGATATAAAAAGAGGAGTAAGACAGGGATGCATCCTATTACCATGCTTGTTCAATCTATACACTGAGCAAATCTTTAAAAACATCATAGAGATGCCAGGCCTACAAATTAATGGAAAGATAATCAATAACCTAAGATATGCTGATGATACTGTACTACTAGCAGAAAATCCTAAAGATCTACAACAATTACTCAATGAAATAAACATGACTAGCAAAAAATATGAACTAGATATGAATATCAAAAAGACTAAAACTATGATCATAAACAAAGAAAATACTGAAAACCCACAAATAGATATCAAAATTGAAGGAATAGACCTGGAGACAGTTCAGAACTACAACTATCTTGGACATACTATAACCAGTGATGGAAAATGTACAACTGAAATAAACAAAAGAATAGGAATGGCATAAAGTAATTTTAATGTCATGAAGAACATACTAACATCAAAACAAATAACACAAGGGCTAAAACTAAGAATAGCAAAATGTTACATCTTCTCAATATTCCTATGTGATGCAGAAACATGGACATTAGACAAGAAAACAGAACAGAGAATTGAAGCCTTTGAAATATGGATATATAGAAGAATAGGTAGAATTGGATGGAAGGAAAAGAAAACAAACGATGAAGTCTTGAAACAATTAAAAATGAAAACAGAACTACTAAACACAATTCAAACAAGACAATTGCGATTTTTGGGCCATGTTAAAAGACACAACAGAGTACTAAAAGTAATCCTGGGTGGGAAAATACAAGGTAAAAGAGGCAGAGGCAGACCAAGACTAAAATGGACGAGTAACATCAAAAGATGGACAAAGCAGCCTATGACAACCTGCACCATCAAAGCAAGAGACAGAGTAGAATAGTGCTCCATGGTAGCCAACCTTCGTTGCGGAGACGGCACTCGGTGATTATGATGAAATTTGATCGCAAAAGTTAATGGAGAGTAGATGCTACTTGGAGGAAGAGGTGTGTTTACAACACTCGGAAAAAATGACAAATTATAATCAACAACAGAGAAAAAATTAGAACCATATATTGTTTTTTTTTATTTGTCCTGTTGATTATTTGTCATTAAGTATCCAAGTGCTGTAAACATACCTCTTCCTGTGAACTGATTCGCTGATTATCGCCTCGGAAGTTTCCCTCTATAATAATGTCCATGTATTATTATTTGTCTCCAGTCTAAACAAATGGAAACTACTATTCGTGCTGTTTCGTCCTAAATGTCTGTCTGCAACGCAAGTATTCAGCCCTAACCTATCCGGGAGATACTTGTCTTAATAGGAAAAAATACAGATACACAATTTATTCTCCAGTTGTGATCGCAGCCTTATGCTATAGTCATGAGAACACCTGCGCGAAAGACATCGCCAGCGATGGCTAATTTGTTAATGAATGTTTTTTAAATGATTACCGTATGAACTTCTCCACAAACTTGACCAATAGGTTAAGCAACCTTCCTCACATAACACTTTGGTTTTCTAAAATCTTCGACCAAGTGACGCTTTGGCAGGAAATAACAAAAAACAAAACAAACCTCTACTTTGGGGTCATTTCATAGTTTGTGTAGACACAAAATTAAATCACTACCATAATATCAGAGAAATGTTGTCGATTGCTGGTTTTTATGGAAGGAGAAGATTATAGTAACAGTAATAGTACAAATGAGCCGCGATAGCTCAGTGATTAGTGAACTGGACCACAAAGGACAAGGATTAGGGTTCGATCTCAACCGATGGCTTCTGGGTTCACCCAGCCTTAAATGGGTACCGGATTTTATTCTGGAAAAGTAAAGCGGCACGGGCGTAATACCGACCACATTGCCCCAAAAATTATGTTCTGAAGGTCTGTACAATTTATGGTCACTAACACCATATTCCCTATACACCACTTGGCGTGACGGGGGCTCTTTACTTGAACTTAATAGTAGAAATAATAATAAATGTAATATTAATACTAGGAGTTGCTGTAACATTAGTCGCAATGGAAATAGTAGTAACTGTAGTAGCAATAATTATTATAAAAACATAAGTAGTACAAAAAATAGTAGATGTAGTAGTAGCTACAGTAGCAGCCGTATTGGTAGTTGTTTTTGTTGTAATGGTAGCAATAAGAGTAGTATCAAAAGTAGCGACAACAATAGATTTAAAAACATTAACAACAGTATTTGTAATAATATTAGCAACCGTAAAAGTAACATGGGTAGCAGTGATATCATATGATATGCTTCCTGTAGCGGTAGCACTAGAGGAATAAGAAGAGTAAAACTATTATGAAACAAAATTAGAGCAAAAATGGGGAAAATACGAGAAATTCGAAAAAAAGAATAAAAGAAAGACGTCTCTAACATGTAATGGGAAAGTCTATAGGTAAAAAAAGATAAGTTTGGGATGCAATAATATGTTTACAGCACTCGGAAAAAACCACAAATAAACAACAGAAGACAGTGAGAACAATAGACAACTCGGAGTAGGATCAAACACGTACTCCTCCACACAGCGTTTTGTCCCTTTAGACCTACATTTCAGCACACTGCCAGCTAAGCAACCTACTGAAAGAAAATAGTTTCGTCCCTTCTGTTTGTCAACAACAACAGTTTTTCAATCTACTTGTGTATGTGTAACTATATTTGATTAAATAGGAAACATATGTATTTTAAAAAAAAAGTAAAGTGTCCCATTACTTTCTCAGAAAAAAAAAATCAGGTACCCTTTTATGGCTGGGTCAACCTGGAAGCTGTCGCTCAGGTTCGAAACCGACTTCTTGTTCCTAGAAGTCCAGTTCACTATGTAGAGTCCCCCTCCCTTCTCCCCCTCCACCAACACAAATGCAATTAAACGAAAGATAAAAAAAAAAAAGTACAAAGGACGGCTTTTGTGAGAATCAAGAGTATTAAAGTAGTTTCTGAGATGCACCCAACTTTAAAATAGACTGCCAAGGGGGATTATTCTGGGTGCTTTTTGTTGTATATTGAGTTATTTGTGGGTCATCATCATTGCACTCTAAACATGTCCATAGGTGCTCAGATTCCCTCCTCAGCAAGTATCGAAGTGTCCAGTGACTGATGACTCCAGTTCTGTGTTGGTTGATAAGTCTTCTTACACACCCACTAAGTTTCTTTTTTCTCGCCGTGCCCATCTTAACTCCTCCCATCTCTTTCATCTGAAAGAGTGACGTGGACTCATGGTTGTTGAAGTCCTGTGTCCTTCCCACTTCCCGGAGGGCATTGATGATATTCGCCCGATCCATTGGTTGACCGTCCTCAACAATAGCGCAGCTAGTCAACCTGTCCGCTCTTTCATTTCCCAGTAATCCCGCATGTCCAGTGACGTAGACAAAGGTGACCTTACGTATTTTTTACTTCTTTAATGACTCTACCAATTTCATACGTGCAGATCCCGCCTCCACTTTTCTTATCATGCTCATAGAATCACTCAGTATAATGGCGTGAGTGTACGCTTGTGACTCTAACCAGATGAATGCCATCTTTTGTGGGATTTTGTTATCACATGGTTGACGTGGTCCCGAAAACACAGGCTGCGATCAAATTTAACTCAGAAGTGCGTCATAACCCTGTCCCTGGTCACCTCATCAGCTCCCATTCGATTCACCGGTGTTTCCATGTTAACGATATACCTGATGCCTTATTAGGATTAACTAAAGCATCTGATACCCCACACCAGGGAGAGATGCTATCGAGTTCGTCTTGCACTGTGAAGTCGATTTCACTTCTGTCTTTTCCATGTAGATATACCAGAATATTAACAGTAAAAGTCATAGTTCTTCCCCTTCCATCCAGCTGTTGTTCCGTGATCCTTGTTGTGTACACGTCAAATTAGAACTGGTGACAATGGTGAGCCTTGTGGCAGCCCTGGAAAAGTGGGTATTGGCTCGGATGACCAACTTCCACATTTGAGTATCACCTTCCTTTGAAACAGTGCTACAGCGATCCATCTAATGAGGAAGGGGTGCACCGCCAGTTTGAGAAGCATATGCATGAGATATTCAAATGGTACCCTGTTGTATGCATCCTCCAGATCTATAACAGCAGCACATGTCTCCTCTCGTCTGTGGAAACCGTCGAAGACGTCATAGGCGAATACTGCCGCATTGAGCCATATCTCTTTGTTATATCTATAACATCCGAGTGTGGATGGGAACGCGTGTTTCTGTTCAAGGTGACAGGTGAGGACACGGGCAACTATTTTCTCCAGTAGCTTGCCCGTGGTGTTCTGCATCGTGATGATTCTGTAGGCACTGATCTGAAAACGGTCCTTGTTTTGGCTTCGGTAGCGGTAGTAAGTAGCTGTGAAGCCACTCCTCTTTAATCTGGCCAGTCCGAATACTGGCATTAAACTCTTTGGTCAGTTTTTGCAAGTCGTTGTAAACTAAATCGCCTATGTCGCCGTACCGAAAACCATCTGGACCAGGAGCAGTGTTGTGTGACCTTTTAAGTGTTTTGCTAATGGTATCAGTTGTGATTGTGAGATCTTCTCCCATCACTACATCCTCACACAACTCTGAAAAGGACCCCCGTATCCTCATAACTTACAGCCTCATTTCTTTGGTCAGTCTGCTCAATGTAGAGAGCAAGCAGGGCCTTCCCTTTGCTCTCATAAAATTTGTGCCATATCTGGCCTGTGTTCTGGAGTGAGTCTGTGTCGTGATGTGCCACTCATGCTCTGATGAAGTCGACAGAATGTGGCTAGGGATTTTTCTGAGCGCACATATTACAGAAATCATTTCAACTGACAACATTAGCCTGCTTAAAGTATAGTTTAAAGTGCATCATTTTTTTGAAGATGATCCGTGCCTCTGAATTAGAGTAATCTTTATATTCATTGAGGTGGCCAGAGCTTACAAAGTAAACGAGTCTCAGCGCTGGGCCAACAAATTTCTAAAATATTATCCGTGTCTACACCTGTTGTACAAAAAGTAAATAATAAAACAAACATTTAAAAATTTGTTGGATTTGTTCTTTGCTGTCATATCCCATCCATTGTTTGTGTTTTGTTGACAATGTTGACACTTGTTTCACTTTGGTACTCAGGCCATCTGTGTACAACGAAAATATTTATTACCGTGTTTGTTTTCTGATATTTATCATTGTAGTTAATGATGGGCTAGGAAAAAGTAATAAAATCTGATAGATCGTAACGATGAAGCGTGAACGTTGTCGTTGATGATAGGTCCCCAAGCTTGGATCTTTGATTACAATGCTAGGGTAGAGTTGTTTACCTCCAACACAAGGGTAATAAACGTGATTAGTTTCAGGTCTGACAATACAGCCAACAATTGGCAACGTGAGCAGAAAACAATGAACTATTCAAGCTGATGCAGCAAACACATGGTCCTGACAAAATCCATTGCGTGTGATTGAAGAAGGAAAGCAAACTCAGCAGCTAAAATGCATTTTTCTAAAGTCGGATGTGTTGGGATGAAAGACGATGACGTCACAGCCAGTTGTAAAAATGACGCAACGCAACTACTCCAATTTAACGTCACTTTAAAGCGAAAGAAAAGAAGAAAATGAATCATTGTTAGAAGATGTTGAAGAAATGGTGTGTGCAATTCATGAATAGACATTGCTATGTCTTAACGTTGCGCGGTGTCCAAAAATCGTGCGAATATATCAACTGATAGACGAGAGAAGAAATGTATTCTTGGATTAGCAAACATACTAACGTACGTGTTAGGCATAGTGTGACGTCACATAGGTGAAGCAGGTGAGCAATTCCACAAACGGATGTACAATTTTTGTAATTGAGTTATTGAGTTATTTGCGGGTCATCATCATTGCACTCCGAAAATGTCCATAGATGCTCAGATCGCCTCCTCAGCAATTCCCTCAGTGACCAGCGACTGACGACTCCAGTTCTATGTTGGTTGATAAGTTTTCTTACACGTCCACTAAGTTTCTCATTTCTGGCTGTGCCCATCTTAACTCCCATTTCCATCAACCGAAGAAGTGACGTTGATCTGTGTTTGTCGAAGTCCTGTGCTCTTCCCAAATCTCGGAGGGCATTGATGATGTCCGCCCGATCCATCGGTTGCCCGTCCTCAACAACAGCGCAGCTAGCCAACCTGTTCGCTCTCTCATTTCCCCGTACTCCCGCATGTCCAGGGACATAGACAAAGGTGACCTTACGTATTTTGGATTTCTGCAACGACTCTACCCATTGCATGCGTACAAAGCCCGCCTCACCATTTTTTATCATGCTCATCGAATCACTCAGTATACATGAGTGGGTGTAGTCTTGTGACTCTAACCATTTGAATGCCTTGGTCACTGCCATCACCTCCATTGTCATGCTACTCGTGGTCATGGCGTATGCACCACTGTCTTCCTTGGCTATTCTGCCTGCCGAGCGTGCTGTAAATGCCTATGCACTTCTTTCGTGTCGTCTTATAGATCCGTCTGTATAGATGACTGCATCTTTCTCATCGGTGTTATCGCAGATGAGACCGTTGACCTCAGCAATTTTTGTAAATTCGTTGCTAATCAAAAGAACCATCAAAGTATAAATGTAGAGCCAAATTAAATAACCGTGAGTTGTACACACTTTCCTATCTCCCATATAGTGTGATTGATATAAAAGGGCAGGAGATATTATCTTTAGACTGCTATAGTTTCATACAGATTGTCTTTAAAATATTTTAGGAACACTTTGTTCAAAAATAATCTGTCATCATGAACAGCTCAAGAAGAGCAATGTGAAAAAAAAGAAAAAAAAACAGATGAAAAACGGTATAGTAAACGCTTTACGTAACAAGATGACAACACAAACCAGAACACCGTTTCGGCCTTCAGCAGGAACAAACATACATGATACAATGACTGAAAAAGTCATTAATGCACACTCTGGCAGATTCAAAATATTCTGAAGCCTGTGCAAAAGAAATTATCTCAGAATTAGATGAGCTGTCACAATTTTGAAGATTACCTTACAAAGGATACCCATCTACTGTGGGGTTACCGAAAAAAAGATTTAGTTGAGACCCTCTTTAAAGTAAAAAGCAGATAAGTCAAGGACACACATTCAGAGAGGTCAAGACCATCATACAAAAGAAATGCAGAACAAACTGGAATCAAAAGCTGCAGATAAATGACTTGCTGAATCCCGTATATTTCCTATCCAGTCAATGCACGTTCAAATCATCATTTTCCGCCTCAGGAGAGGCCACTATTGACTCCAGAAGCCCTATTTACAACTTAGGAATAGACCACGCTGATGAAGTTATATTGCGAAAGACAAAAGAGGAAGAGGGCAGACCTGAAACAACTTCTACAGTTGGCTACACACATGTTTAGCTTGGGCGTTAAATCTGGCCAGCCGAGATCGACATGGAACAAAAACTGTCGATGCTGTGAGCCTCGTCCTGGGTAAAGGGGAAAGGACAAACCACGACCAGGAAATCCTCAAACGCGGAGAGAACGAAAGATAGAGAGAAAGTTATGACAAGCAGTTGACTATTTTTGTGACGATGAAGACGAGGTTCAGAGAAGGTAAGAGACAGACCAAGAGAAACATTAAAGTTCTCAAATTGTTAGTCACTTGAAAGAGAACACAATAATTGTTCTATCTTTCAGAAAGTTGTTCTTTACTTCAAGTTTATGATGAGCTAGACAAGTCTCCTGTTAGTGGTGGTGTGGCGTCTATTGCTCACAGCTGATACTGTTCCTAACATCCATTAGAAAAGCTTCATTTTTTGCTCAGAACTAACTTTCCTCATAGCCTTTATAATCAAAGAATAAAAAAGCTTTCATCAACTGAACGCGATGGAGCCAGAAACATAAAATGTAGACACTGATTAAAACCTAGCACTATTTTTTCCTGAGATTGCAGGACTCATAATGTAGCAGTTGTTGTTCTAAAGTGTATATAAGATGAATCAACAAAGCCTGCAGTATCGTCCTCTTCCGAGCTCAACACTGACGCGTGGTTCCTACATATCACAGTCCTGAAGATGCTGAAGTTTGTGGTCCTGCTGCTTCTACTTTGTCAGGTCGTGACCTCTCAGGTAAGGAATATCCAATACAATAAATAGACCATTACTCTAGTAGCATGTAACAATAACATAATATTAATATGTTGTTTTCGTAGAAGTGACATATGTTTAATACATTTTTAAATGCAGAATTACATCAATTATTGTGTACAGACCTGATCTTTGAATAAATTATTGACAAGAGAGGCCTTACAGCAACTAAACTGAAAATGATTAGCCACTGCTCTGTCTCGATTTACGAATTCTTTGAGTCTATCTCCAAAAATATGTTATTCAATTTGTGTTATTTTATGTTTATAACAACTTTACAATGGGGTTAGAAAACTGATCTATGTAGACTAGAGGTCTGCTTCGATTCACTTAAAATGGCTTCTAATTTCACCCCGTCTTAAATGAGATTCAGTGGGTCTAGCGTTTCCCCGTGCGCTGCCGGGGCCTGAAAGGGGAGTAAAGAACAGCGGCGCTGTACCCTACCAGGCATGTTTGTAGGAGGCGAGAAAGGAGGGTTGGACATAGGACTGGCTATCCCATACTGTAAAAAAAAAGCCGAAAAAACTTCACACACATAGACAAGTCAAAGAGAGAAAAAGTAAAGACCAAGGAATTCTTTGCGAAGACAGATAGAAGCACGCAAGTTATTTCCATGTTACTCATTAATGTGAAATGCTTCGTCAGCCGCAGTTTTATCTCTTTAGGGAATTTGCAACGTGTTCTATTCGTCGTAGGCTAGCATTCACTAGAGTAATCAGGATTCTAAAGGGTGCGTCATTGCAGTGCGTCCGACATTATTATGTATGCTACGTCATCGTAATGGCTCATCGTGAATCCCTGGACCGGCCGTACGCTGGTCTTACGGTCTGTTGTTTGATGTGCGACGGGGATAATATGACGACTGACTGTGTGTTTATATGTTCGAAATTGGAGTCAACAACAATAGCCTAACATCATCGAGCGCTATACATTTTTAAAGAAATATGACGATCATCACTTTCGGGAGGACGTGAACTTCTGGTATATGGTGGATAGGCGGCAGGAACCATTGCAAGCTATGCATGAAAAGTGTTCCTTGTTGCAGTTTCCTCATATTCCAAGTCCACTGGGTACTGGTTGGTCTCGAGGCAAGACGCCGGCATCGGGTACAGAGAGGTTGTGGGTTCAAATCTCGGCTACACCGGTTGGGATCTGCATTTATGATTTCTCTCTGCGACAACCACCCCTGGTCTCAGCAGCGAGGCCCGGCTTGAAACGTCAGTAACTCATGGATGGAAAAAAACATGAGCACCTCCGAAGTCGGAGTCATCTGCTTGTGCGGCGAGGGACCCCTGTACACATGGCTGCCAGGGAAAAATGGATTAACACGCAAAATTCAGTTCCTAGTCTCTAGGGACTTCGTCAGAGTTGAAAGCTGGTGAACGCAACAACAACAACAACAAAAGAATGGCAAAAAACAGAACGACTCGGAAAGTGTTTATCGAAGACCTATGCTCCACTGGGAGCTAGAAAATATAAGTAGGGTCAAGCGTTAATAACTACACCAGAAATCTAACTAGAAAAATCTTGCAAGGAGCACATTAATTCATTTTGCATTGATAAAACAGAAGCCATGATTGTAGCATGAGAAAAGTGTCTTATCATCCAAAGTGAAATTTAATAAAAAAAATAAATATCAATTTATAATGGTAGTAGTAGTAGTGGTAGTAGTAGTAGTAGTGGTAGTAGTAGTGGTAGTAATAGTAGTATTGGTAGTAGTAGTAGTAGTAGTAGTAGTGGTAGTAGTAGCAGTAGTAGTGGTAGTAGTAGTAGTAGCCTCCGTCAGTCATAGTTGATTACGTATTTTCCAGCGCCCCTAGTTTTTTTTTCTTTCGCCGTGTATTTTTTCTATGAATCTGTCTGCTTCTTGTTTGAAGTGGAAGTGAAGTGAAGTGGAGCTTCAGAGAGCGTTTCCAAAGATTGCGGTCTGCAGCTATTTCTTCCCAGGCTGCAGGGTTTATGTTTAGAGTCTTCATGTCACGTTTACACACGTCTACAAATCGATGTTTTGGGCGCACTCTAGTCCCTTTGCCATCTGCCAGTTATTCGTACAGTATATAATTTGGTATGCGGCCTTCTTTCATATGGTGTACGTGGCCAAGCCAGCGTAACCTTTGCTGTTTGAGTAGCATGTAGATGTTCGGAAGATGTGTGACTTTATTAAAAACAAAAAACAAAAAAAAAATGTAAAATGTAAAGCGAAAAAGTCGGTATTTATAACTATATTTCTTCCACTATATTCCTTCCACACTGTTATCAGTACCAAATGTGGAAATCAACAGCCATAGAATAAAGGAAAGTTGTCACTATAGAGCAGAGAAGCCTAAGACAAAATCTAAATATGACAAGAAGAAACAATAAGAGAAATGAGGATGTAAAGAAAAGAGTATGAGTAATGCCAGTGCTAGTTCATATAAGGAAATAAATTAAACGATTTAAACATACATCACAGTTACCATCATATTAACCCCAAGTCTTTGTATTAAAAAACAACGAAACGCGTGAAAAAAGTAGACCTAGAAGATGGCAGATTAATTAAATAGGAGACGGCACAATGAACACCCTACCCTACAGGATACGCACTACATAACATCGGCCTCTAACTTTCATTGTGTCCTTCTACTATGAAAGGCCATTCTTATATTAATTCTATACGGGCCCACTTTTTAATTCCTATAATCAATGTCATATTCACCTTTTACATAGCCCCATACAATATTTCTTTGATGATGCATTTGCTGGAAATTCGTCTAACATACTCCAGGCACTGTAATCTTTGGCTGGGTATTGACATAATGGACGGAAGCATCAAATGCCACCCGACATATGAGAAAATCAACATTTAAAAAATGGTCAATGCATGAGTCGCTGATTAACGTTTGTACTAACGTAACTAAAATATCAACGTCACTGAACATAATCTAACAACTACCAGAAACTGGCGTGGTAAATAAACACTTGCCTACGTTGCATGAAATATGTTCATAATCTCTTTACAGTATGGTTTTGATGACTGCTGTTATTCAGATACTGACTGTGGCTGCGGTGAATGCTGCTTCTATTCCTATGATAATTGGTATTATGCTTACAAGCGATCGGAAGGAGAAGCAGATTTAGATAAAAGACAATATCGATCACAAAGAGGTAACATTTTAATATTTTTCCGGTACTTTGGATTCTGGTGTACATTATATACAAGGACGACATACTTGTAATGGAAAATGTTTTGTTTTTTAATGTTAAATGCATAGAGATACTAGTTTAGTTTGATGGAAAGATCATTTTCATTACACAAAAGACAACTCCATAGTGATGAGATCTCCTCCTCAACAGGTTCCCCAATCTGATGCACTATCGATGCACACTAGGGAAATCACCGAAGATTGTTGCGACTCAGAATCACGAACTCCGTAGCACCTGCGAAGTCCTTTGTTCCCAAAACCTCCTCACTCGCCTCTTACAACATTCGTACCAGATAACATTGGCTACATTTGTTTCTCCACTCACCGTGATCAAGATCCCGGTAGCGGTAGAGATACATTCACGTACACACACACATCAACACACACATTCACGTATACATACATTCACACACACTCACATGTCAAAAATATTGTCTGTTTTTATTTTCCTAATTAAACTCACATTTGGTGTGTCAACTATTTTCCTCTAATATCTTCATTACTGATATTAAATGTTACAATCATTACGGTTCCCCAGTTAAGATTTTTCATTTCAATTTTACCATTTATGTCCATGTTTGGCACTGATAAAACAATATTATAGAAAAAGGGTGACTTAGTGTCCTATATTTCGTAATAATCTCTATCGATTGTCCTTTCGAGTTGAAGTTGGCACATAGGGTACACCTTCTAGACTCTCTGTGAACAAGGATATTTGTTTGCTGCTTGGCATCACCCATTTTACAGGATTCGCGTTTTGTCTGGTCACATGTCCCTGCTTTGTGGAAGCCTGTTAATCACAGAAAGGGAGCTGATGCCTGCTGTTGTTGTCACTCACCTAGGGTTCTTTTTAGTTTTTCTCCAAGTCGACCTCTTTTTTCATTTGCCTATTGTTTATTTTATAACTGCTACACATTTATTGTAGTAATTAGTGTTAATAAATATTTCATCTAGACTGCTTGACTGAACCTTGTTGGTGTTTAATTTTTGTTATGACGTTCGTTCTTAAATGCTCAGATCATGAAGAAATAAAGAAATGAGGAATGACAAAATCTACTCCTGCCATAGTAATCTATCAGTAATGCATAATGTTGGACATTACACCACAAACAAATGTTGGATATTACTCACCAAAAACAAATGTTTGACATTACTCATCACAAAAAAATGTTGGACATTACACCACAAACACATGTTGGACATTACTCATCCCAAACAAATGTTGGATATTACACATCCCAAATAAATGTTGGACATTACTCATCGCAAACAAATGTTGGACATTACTCATCCCAAACAAATGTTGGAAATTACTCATCACAATCAAATGTTGGAAATTACTCATCACAAACAAATGTTGGACATTACTCATCCCAAACAAATGTTTGATCTTACTCATCCCAAACATATGTTGGACATTACTCACCACAAACAGATGCTGGACATTACTCACCACAAACAGATGCTGGACATTACTCATCCCAAACAAATGTTGGACATTACTCACCAAAAACAAATTTTGGACATTACTCATCACAAACAAATGTTGGACATTACTCATCACAAACAAATGTGCAGTTTTTACAGGCTTGCATTGCTGCCAAAGAATGAATATCTCTTTTTTTCTTTCTTGCTTTTATCCTATTCTGCTTTTTTGTTAGTAGGCATTGAAGGCTTGCGTCAGTGATGTGTTTTCTATTTTCTGTGACTTGGTACATAGTGATAGTGTATTGTTTTATTATGACGGAAAATTCTATCTTCTTCTTTTGTCTACATCTATATCTTTGATGTTCCATCTTGTTGTTATAAGCCATTGACCTAAGTGTTGAGGGGTTCATGCGCATTAGATGTTCAAACCAATTTAATCTCTATCACTCTAAGCTTTCGACTAGAATCCTAATAGTGTTTCTGATTTCATCTCTCTTTACATGATCTCTTCGTGTTTGTTCACATCTTTACTGAGATATCTCATCTCACATGTTGTCAGTTTTCTTTCTTCATCTTTAATCAAAGTCCGTGTTAGACATTGAAAGGAAAAAGTAGGAATTAAAATAGATTTTATCAAATTCGTCTTTGTTTTCATTCAAATAGCAGGATACGAAATTTGGTCTTTAACTTTGTTATCACTTTGAATTATTGCTTCAATCGCTTTTCCAACCTATGTAAAAACGCTACCCAGATATTTGAATCTTATACTTGCTTTAATTTGTCATTATATATTTATATTTTAATGTTACTTGGTGTTCTTCTTATGTTCATGATTTCACTTTTGTCTGCATATATATTCATGTTGCGCTGAATATAGTTTCTTTGCAGCGAATTTGTATACGATTGTAGATATTATGTTTTGTATATCAGGCATTGACCATTAGCGAAGAGCAGTTCATTTATTTCATAAGGTATACTTTTTTCGCTTGATAAATATCAAGAATTTGACACAATCCTATTAAACCATTTACGAATACACAATCCAGATTACTAGTTGACAATAAATCACTCAACTAAGAACACTGGATATACATTTGGAACCCCATGTCAGAGTCTAAAAAACGCGTTGGGTGTGCTGGCCCTGTCACGTGAAAAAAAAATGTTGGACATTCCCCATCACAAGCAGCTTTTATAGGATTACATTGCTGCCAATAACTTAATAACTCTCAACACCTGATTAATATACAGTCATACAGACAGACAACGACCTTCATTCAAGTTATTTGTAATTAGAGATTTCTCTTCTATGACTACAATCCGACCAAACTACACAGTTTCATTTTTTTCTATGCAGGTTTATTTTTTTCTCTTCTCTTATACTTGATTTGCACGTTGCCTTTTCTTTTTTGCATAGATTTTTAATGGATATCAATTCTCATGCTCATTTCTCGAGAGATGTTATTTTTATTACACGATAAATACAGGAATAAATTACTTTTAGTTTCCCTAATTTATCCATTATTAATAATTATTATAAGTAAAGTTATGTTTGTTATATACAATTCTTTAAGAATATAGATAGAAAATATTTTTTCTCCCTTTATAGATTCTGTATCTCTAGAGAATGCACAACATCTACAGCTATCTAATTAT
Organism: Megaustenia siamemsis; assembly: GCA_032433765.1. Taxonomy (NCBI): domain Eukaryota; kingdom Metazoa; phylum Mollusca; class Gastropoda; order Stylommatophora; family Ariophantidae; genus Megaustenia; species Megaustenia siamemsis. The sequence continues at coordinate 20,890,812 of JAVIAB010000073.1, read as the reverse complement.
CTTCTATATCGCATTCTCTTTCATTCGATTTGGTCATTGCTTCGATCTTTCCGTCTGTTCTTAATTTATCTTATTTTATACTTCTTCAGTCCATCTTTTCAGCAGTGACACCATTTTAAGATCTGCATTGTTCTGATTGAACTTATATTTGTCTACCAGTTTTCTCAAATATATACTTTATAAATGTTTTACATCTATTCAAGGGTGCCTTTTATTCTCTTACTTTTCTATTGATGAATGTGTTTTTATTTTCTTTAACTCTCCAATACTCATATACGTGCGACTTTTTTTTTAACTAACGTATTTTAAGCCATTGAGTCTTGCTGAATTAAAAACGGTCACTACTTCACTATGTGCCGTATTTTCAGATATTTTATTCCTCTTCAGAATTCAGTTGCCGATGCTCAATATACCAAACACAAAAACGAATCGCTTCTACGAGGTGTGTTAGCGAAAGGTCATCATAATGCAGTTTCTATACGTATTGTTTCTCTTGGGGACACAAGACAACTCTTTGATCTATGAATAGTTCACACGATTTTAAGACATTATTTTTGAATCTGTGGCCTAGCTGGACATGTACACTGTTGGGAAGCAGCCATTTACATTCTGTATAAGTGGACGTTTAGTCTATAGTTACTAAATTAAAGAGAAGAGGAAAACTCAGAAATGAACATATGTACATTCAACATATCTATGTGTAGTTATAAAACCAGTGTTCAGAGTTGCATTCACAAACGATATAATACTAGAATATCTAAGATAGCTAGTACCAACAATGTAGATCATCGGGAACAGGACGTAACAACAGAAGAGGAAAAGGGAGACTACCAGCAAATAAAGAAAGCAAAGCTATGTTTACTCTAAGATTACGCTATATCCTTAGGCCTCGAAAATAAATGATGCGCGTTGAGTGCTGGAGAATAAAGACCGCATGCTCGGCAGTTTGAGCATTTTAGGAATATACCCTCTTCCTGCTGATTATTTTTATAGCGACAGATCTAATCTGAACGGTCATCAGTTCACACAAACACGCCCCCCCCCCCCCCTTTCCACCTCTAACTTGGATTAGCCAAATATTAAAGAAACTACTGTTCATATAGGCATATCCAAAGGTTTAACGGCCTGGCAAACACAATCTTACAAGGAAAAGTACAAGATGAATAAGAGGAGTAGACAAAGTAGACAAATATATATTCTTAGACCAGATAGGGCAAACAGTTGGAGCAAAGAAAGATACTTGAATATAGCAGGAAAGAAGAGTAAAGTCATGAGCAAATCATGGTGTGGGAATAACGCAGCAAACAAGGAGTACACGGGAACACAATAAATGAACTAATCGAAAACATTTATGCATGTTGGTTAAAATGTAATATATAGAGAACATGTCGCTATATCAAATATGAATACAACTACATTCGTTTTGTTTTCATCATCTCACGAGTTTCGATGAGTGTGGATGTTGAAATATTTGTTTTCTCTATTTGATATACAGGTACCTGTAGGTCACTCTCAGGTTATGGGGAGTCGTGCAACTATGTAAATTCTTGTGGGTGTGCACCAGAGTTCCAATGCAATTACCAAGAACGTACTGATTATAATAGCCCGACCGGTTACGATAGTTATGGCTATGTCACTGGTTACAATACTAATTGGGATTACTACTGCGACTATCCAACATATACATATTACTAATTCACCCAACGTATGCATCGTCCTGACGACTTTGTCCGTTCTTTCTTGAATAAAGCAACAGACGACCACAACCTCCACGACAAGAATTATGATTCTTTAACACGATATTTTAGATTTGCGAAATTATTTTTAAAAAGTTAACATGATTTAATTTATTTTTGGCAAACAAATAACAAAGAAGACAATAAACTCTGAAACTGAAAATCATTATTATATATTTTATTTAAGTGTTCCATTATTGTCTTGTAAAGTTATTGTTTGTAAGTAAACAATTGTGTCCCTCCTTGTATGCATGTGACTTTAAAAAGTGTCAAACATGTAACAGTGTTACGTTCATAGCATGTATATATGTCGTAGTTATCTTCCACCAGAAGATCAGAAATAGAAACTATGGAAAGCAAACAAGACCTAAGAGGAATGCACACAGAAATAAAGAGAATGACTAATAAAAATAAAAAAGCCACAGAAGGTGGATGCATTGCAGACAAAAAAGGAAAAATGCTAACAGACAATAAGGATATCATAGATAGATGGCAGGAATATATAACAGAACTATTTCATGATCAAAGGGACAAGAAACCAGTTATAAAATGTACATCAGGCTATAAAATCTTAAAATCTGAGGTGGAAAAAGCTATAAAAACAATGAAAAGGGGAAAAGCAGCAGGACCTGAAAGCATACAGATAGAGATGATACAGGCACTTGAAGATTTTGGCATTGAAGTGATTACAGACATATGCAACGACATATACCACACAGGATACATACCAAATGAACTAAAAACATCAACTTTCATTGCATTGCCTAAAAAGAATGGTGCAGTTGAATGCAGTGACTTTAGAACAATAAGCCTAATGAGCCATGTTACAAAAATCTTGCTAAAAGTTATACAAGGAAGGATTCAGAATAAAATCAATACTGAATTAGATGAGCAGCAATTTGGATTTAGGAAAAATAGCGGGACAAAAGAAGCCATATTCTGCATGAGAACATTAATCGAAAAATACACAGAAGTAAACAAACCAATATATGCCTGCTTCATAGACTACACCAAAGCTTTTGATAGAGTACACCACAAACAACTTATAGAATGCCTAAAAGAGATACATCTAGATGACATAGATATACGACTAATATGCAATCTATACTGGGAGCAAACAGCAATAATAAAATATAACAAAGAGTTCTCTACACCCATTGATATAAAAAGAGGAGTAAGACAAGGATGCATCCTATCACCAAGCTTGTTCAGTCTATACACTGAGCAAATCTTTAAAAACATCAAAGAGATGCCAGGCCTGCAAATTAATGGAAAGATAATCAATAACCTAAGATATGCTGACGATACTGTACAACTAGCAGAAAATCCTAAAGACCTACAACAATTACTTAATGAAATAAACACGACAAGCAAAAAATATGGACTAGATATGAATATCAAAAAGACTAAAACTATGATCATAAACAAAGAAAATACTCAAAACCCACAAGTGGATATCAAAATTGATGGAATAGACCTGGAGACAGTTCAGAACTATAACTACCTTGGACATACTATAACCAGTGATGGAAAATGTACAACTGAAATGAACAAAAGAATAGGAATGGCAAAAAGTAATTTTAATGTCATGAAGGACATACTAACATCAAAACAAATAACACCCGAGCTAAAACTAAGAATAGCAAAATGTTACATCTTCTCAATATTCCTATATGGTGCTGAAACATGGACATTAGACAAGAAAAGAGAACAGAGAATTGAAGCCTTTGAAATGTGGATATATAGAAGAATAGGTAGAATTGGATGGAAGGAAAAGAAAACAAATGACAAAGTCTTAAAACAACTAAAAATGAAAAGAGAACTTCTGAACACAATTAGAACAAGACAAATGCGATTCTTAGGCCATGTTAAAAGACACAACAGCCTACTGAAAGTGATCCTGGAGGGGAAAATACAAGGTAAAAGAGGCAGAGGCAGACCAAGATTAACATGGACGAGTAACATCAAAAGATGGACAAATCAACCGATGACAACCTGCACCATCAAAGCAAGAGATAGAGCAAAATGGCGCTCCATGGTAGCCAACCTTCGTTGCGGAGACGGCACTCAATGATGATGATCTTCCACCAGCGTTCTTCTTGTTCCCCGAATAGCTAATCTCGTGGTCGCCCACGCCACGGCCACAGTTCGCTTGCTTTGGCGTGTGTTTACCGACAGGCCTGGTCAGAGTGGCCACCTTCCAGCCCCCTCTGTTACCGCCGCACCTTCCAGGCAGTCAGGCATAAACCGTGACCTCATTCAGCCCTTGTCATAATAGACATAGGCCGCTGACCGTATAGTTTTATCATATTGTAGTACTTCTGATATATGTTGGCGACACCCTGGTTGTTCGTCGCACACCTGTTAATTATTACTTACTACACACATACGACAACTCATTGGAATATTAAAACACAAGAACTTTATTGCACTAGTCTTCCACCAGCGATCACTACTGTGACCACTATGGGATTCATCCACAATGTAAACATGTGACATAATAGTTATCGTTCGTTCACTCTCACTTCCACTGGATAAACACCCATCGAGCTCTCTTTCAGACAACAGTACTGATAAATACTTACTACAGAATATTTGATGTTGGCACCCCCTGGCGCCTTTCTTCCAACAGCTCAACAGCTGCCAGTTTCCTAAGAACTTGTAGGATTCTCATTCAGTCAACCAGACTGAGAATACTTGACAATGCCTGCTAATACTTGACAAAGAATGATAATACTTGACATTGACACCCGCTGGTGTCTCGTTCAGCAGCTCACAACTGCCACGTTGATAAGCACATGTAGAATTTCTCTCTTCAGTCAACAGGACTGATAATACTTGACAAAGAATGATAATACTTGATATTGACACCCACTGGTGTCTCCTTTCCGCAGCTCCCAACTGCCACGTTGGTAAGACATGTAGAATTTCTCTCTTCAGTCAAAAAGACTGATAATACTTGACAAAGAATGATAATACTTGACAAATTCATATTTATCAAAGGTCATGAACAGGTTTCCTACTCACCCTGTTTTGAATACACATGTCCTCGTCTTCAAACCAAATTACACGGCGTTAGGCACAATTGCGTACATTACGCTTATTCTAATCAGTCCCTAACATTCACTACACTGCTGCTTGTTAATAATTAGCCCTAATGTTGCCCGCATGGTCCAGCGCTGAGCTCAACTAGACCTCCGTTCACTTCAATCGCTCCCACACAACTTAACTAAACTTAATAACATTACACACAACTATATACAACAAATTTAATGGCTGTTGCCATTAACAGCTAACACCCTTCGGAAGACTAACCTCGTCTACCGCTAGTTCGCAATTGAATCTTTATTCACTCAACTCACACTTCATCTATCTTTCTCTCACATGCCCCCCCCCCCCCCAACCACAATTCCTGTGGAGCCCTTACTGCCTGAGTTGATCTCCCAACTCATGTTTTTCATGCTTTCCTGTCCTTCCCCCTCGTACACTCAAACTGATCTAATTCTTCCCTGACCTTCATCCTTCTTTATCTTTCATTCTTTATCTTCCTCTCTATTCTTTCTCTCTCTCTACTTCAAACATACACACACACATATATATATATATATATATATATATATATATATATATGTGTGTGTGTGTGTGTGTGTGTGTGTGTGTTATTTACAGGTCACATACCAGCTTTCACCATTGCTAAGACATCCAAACATTTCTATGCCAGCTAAACAACAAATGATAAATAGCATCTTCATACCTACTTTGTGCTATGAAAGTCAAACATGGACCCTTTCTAATTCACATTTAAGAAAGATCAATACATGTGAGATGCGATGCTTGAGAAAAGTAACAAACAACACAAGAAGAGATAGAATACCAAATGAAACCATAAGAAAAATGGTAGGAACAAAACCCTGCCAAGAATATATAGAACAACAACAATTTAAATGGTTTGGCCACCTGGTCAGAATGAATCCTCAACAATCACCATCAAGGGCGTTCTTCTCGAGAATGCGTGGAAAAAGACCAAGAGGAAGACCCAGAAGAAGATGGATAGATGCAGTGACAGAGACATGTAACAACAAAGGAAAATCACTAACGACAAATGATATAAACCACGACACCTTTTAGGTATCAGTGAAAAGAGAAAAAAAGAAGAAGATTTACAGGTTCTCATCATTGCACTTAAGAATATGTCCATAGGTGCTCATATCCCCTCCTCAGCAAATCCCGCAGCTTCGTGCTGTGTTAATCCTATATCCCATCTCTTTCATCCGAAGGAGTGACGTGAGTTCAGGTTGTTGAAGTCCTGTGCCCTTCGCAGATCACGGAGGGCATTGATGATGCTCGCCCGATCCATTGTTTGACAGTGTTCAAAGACAGCGTATCCACGTGTCCGCTCTTTCATTTCCTACATGAATGTCCTGATCACTGCCATCGCTTCCATCGTTCAAGCTATTGGTGGTCATAAAGTTTGCACCACTGTCTTCTTTGACTATTTTGCCTGACGAGCGTGGTGTAAATATCCATGCAATCTTTTCGTGTCGTATTACGGTTCATATATCTAATTATATATATATAATAAACAATGCATATAAATTGAAGACTGTCATAATAGAAACAAACATCATCATCATCATCAAGTACCGGGCCTAGTGGCGTAGGTGATCATGTCTCTCCACAACATTCGATCTCGGCAGCTATTTATCATTTCTGTTGTTGACCTTCTGACGAGCCATTCTCTTAAGCTGTCTGTTATTTTTTCTCTTTGCTTCCCTCTATCTCTTCGTCCCTCAATTTTTCCAGTTGTTACAATATATTCAAGTTGTTCTCTTCTCATTACATGGCCAAAAAATGATGATTGTCTCTTCCTAACATTGAAAATTAGCTCTCTTTTTGCTTTGACCTTTCTCAGAACCTCTTCATTACTCTTCTTAGCTGTCCATGATATTCTCAACATTCTTCTGTAAAACCACATTTCTACAGACTCCAGTGATTTTCTTGTCTGTTGTCCTATTGTCCATGATTCGCATCCGTATGTTAAGACTGACTCTACGTAACATTTAAGAACTCTTTTTCTTGTTTCTATTGTCAAAAATGGATTGCATAGTATTTTCCTCATTTTTTGGAACGCTGCTTTTGCCTGAGCCATTCTACATCTCACCTCTTTTGTACATCTTCCGTCTGAGTTTAACAAAGTTCCCAAATATTTAAATTCATTTACCTGTTTTAATATTGTTCCACTTGTCTTTATTTTGCACTGACGTGATGTCTTTTTCTTTGTTGTTACCATTACCTCTGTCTTTTTGCTATTAAGGCAGAGTCCTTTATTTTTGCTTTCCTTCACTACAATGTCCAACATTTCTTGTAACTCATTTTCACTCTTAGCGATTAATACTGTATCATCAGCATACCTTAGATTATTTATATTATGACCTCCAATTGTTATTCCAGTCATGCCCCTTATGGATCTTAAAATAATCTCACTATAAATATTAAACAAATCTGGTGACAGCACACAACCTTGTCTAACACCCTGTTTTATTTCTTGAAACATTCCCAATTGGTTTCCAGTTCTTATGGCCGCTGTTCGTTGCCAGTACATGTTCTTTATTATTATTAGATCTTTGCTGTCTATGTTTATGCTCTATGGCTGTTTCTACTAAAGATCTTATGATATAAATGACATTGCTTGTTCCTTTATCTCTAACAAAACCACACTGTTCATCGCTAATTTCTGGACTGATTTTGTTTCGCACTCTTCGCATGATGATTCTTAGTAATATCGTAGTCATATGACTCATAAGGCTTATTGTGCGATGATCATCGCATTCAATCGCACCCGATTTCTTTGGTAGGGCTATGAATATTGATTTGAGCATGTCGTCTAGTATATATCCGCTGTTGTAGATATCATTCAATATTTTTGTTATTATTCCTATTCCAAAATCACCCATGGCTTCAATCTCTTCTTTAGTTATATTATCTGGTCCAGGAGCTTTGCCTGCTTTCATATTGCGCAAGGCGTCTTCCACTTCTTCTCTTAGTATTTCTGGTCCTTCTCCATTATCCTTAATATTTACTTCCGTTCGTTCATCATTATAAAGATCCTTAATGTATTCTGTCCATCGTTCCCTTATGTTTTCTTGATCAATCAACAGTTCTCCTTTCTTTGATCTTAAACATCCATTTTTTGATTGCGTTTTTCTTCCTGTTAATTCCTCAATTCGTTTGTATATAGCTTTAGCATATCCTTTTTGTTGCAATTCGATTTCTTTGCATCTCTCTTTTAGCCATGCTTCTTTTGATTCATTACATTTTACTACAATTTCTTTATTTAACCTCTTATACTCATCTTTATTTTCTTTATTTCTTCTTCTTGTATCCATTAGCTGCAAAATATCTGTCATCCAATTCTTCCTTGAATTTGTCCTCACTAGTGGTATGAACTCTTTTGATGTTTGTTGCATTGACTCTTTTAGCATTTCCCACTGTTCATCAATGCTTTGTATCTTCTCTATTGCATTGTACCGATTCTGAATTGTGATTTTATATTTGTCTTGCAGCTTCTTGTCTGATTTGAGTAAATCTAAATTTAACTTTATGTTAAATGGGGCTCGTTTTGTTCTTTTTAATTTTACTCTAAGTTTTCCCACAACTGGTACATGATCACTATTGCAATCTGCCCCTGGTCTAGTTTTCACACACACCAGACTGTTTCTAAATCTATTGCTTATCATTATATAATCAATTTGATTACGTGCGTTGTCCCCTGGGCTTTTCCATGTCCACAGACGTCTTGGATGTTGCTTAAACCAGGTGTTTCCTATCATCATGTTGTGTGTTCTTGCCCATTCAATAAGTTTCTCACCTCTTTCATTCCTCTTGCCTAAGCCATAATGACCAACTACTTCCTCAACTCTTTCCTTTCCTACTTTTGCGTTAAAATCCCCTAGAACTATGGTGTTTTCATGCAAACCACATGAAAACACCTTAGTTCTAGTAGTTCTAGAAACAAACAGTCCATGCATAAATGGAGTAGTGAACTTATAGGCAGTAAAACAAAGTATAGTACAGGATGCTTGTAATAAAAGGAATCTGATATGTAACTAAAAAAAAACGTAGACATAGATGTTCGGAATACAGGAACGAATTTTACGGAGGAAATAGACAAGAAATACCAACAGAACCTGGTGAAATAAGTTAATAGGGACCATTAATTCTTAAAGATAAAGTAGCAGCTGGTATCAGACACATACACAGAGGAAAGGCGACAGGATCAGATAATATTTCAGTAGAGGAATTAGAAACTCTAAGTGAGACAGTGATACAAATGATAGCGAAGTTACTGACAGAGATTTATAGAAGCGGTCATATTCCTAATGCTTATATACAATCCACCATTATAGCTTTGCTAAAAACAAACCAGGAGCGAAAGAACTTAATTAATGTAAATCTGTTAATTTGTAATGTCATATTACAAAGATTATGTTAAAAATTATTATCATAAGAATTGGAGACAATGAATTAAAAGAAAAATACGAGACGAGCAATTTCAATTCATTGAATGACAAGGGACACAAATTGACATTTATGTCTTACTAACACTGACAGAGAGAGCCTTGGAGGTACAACGTTCTAAACCTATGCTTTCTTGGCTACAACAAAGGTTTCAATAAGGTTAATCATGAACACATTATCAAAATACTAGAAAATATCAATAGAGACATTAAAGATCAGAGGATTATTAAACATAATACATAATATATTGGAAACATCTATGTGGCCTATGGCGTCATGACAGACGGTTGATAACAAGCAATTATGGTAAGTAATTAGTTTAGTAAGCTCTGAGTGTCTAATGCTGGATGCTGTTTTTGCTGAACAGTTTCTCTCGTGGCTGAATCTGACAATATTGTATACATAGATCCATCCCTAGAATGAACGGGATGTATTTGTGGTGCCTGGTGTCGCCTCCTTTCTCCTGCACCTTTTGTCTTCCGAATTTGATTTCAGCACTGCCTTGAATTTTTATGTGACATTTTATTATTTTTTCTCCTTGTGCGTTGTGCCAGTGTTGTATAGTTTGCTTTTTATCTATATCTCTTCATATGACTACTTCTAACTGTTTTCATCAGAAATAGATCACACATATAAAACAGCACAATGTTTTAAAACAATGTCTTAACGTAGTCAACAATCGCAAACGATAAAAAAAAAAAGAAGTAAAGAGCCCCCGTCACGCCAAGTGGCGTATAGGGAATATGGTGTTAGTGACCATACATTTTACAGACATTTCGGCACATGATTTTTGGGGTAATATGGTCAATCGCAAAAGATGAATCAAGTGAATTAATTTATTAATCATTGATTTGCTTAGGGACATGATGAATAGTGGAGTACGTAAATTAAATACTGTTCTTTATGGAGATTAACTCTGTAGGCAACCGCCGATCATGAAGGGGCTAACTCTAGTACTTATTGTCTGTGAAAATTAAAATTCTACCTTACGTTCACAACTGTCTTGCGTTCCACTTCTATTACGGGAGGTCAAAAAGTAATGCACACCAATTTTTTTCTTGGCTAATAATAAAGATAGGAATATGAAATTTTTCACACTTGGAATATGACATGTTCCAATTATGTGTACCAAATTGCACAGCATTCTGATAAATATTACGCAATCTATGAACCGTTAAAATGGAGCTTGTCAACAATGTCCGTTACAAACAGCGAATTGTCATAGAATTTCTGGTTGCGGAAAAAGAAACGGTGGCAAACATTCATAAACGACTGTGTGCAGTGTACAAATGTTCTGCAGTCGATAGGAGCACAGTTAGTCGCTGGGTTCAGAGAATTAAAGCTGCAGAAAGTGTACGAGTGGAGCTGCATGATTTACCGCGTTCTGGACGTGTTGCCTCGACTACCAGCACAGACATGTTAAACCGGGCTGATGCCATTATTCGTAAGGATAGGCGTATCACTAGTCAGCAATTGGCATTGCAGCTTACAGTCAGCAAGGGAAGTGCAATCGCAATTTTTAAAACTCTCGGATATTCAAAGATTTGCGCTCGATGGGTTCCTCGGTGCCTAACAAACGATCACAGAGTTCAAAGGAAAACATTCTGTTCTGAATTGTTGGAGCGTTTCGGTGTTGAAGGAGAAATGTTTTTGTCAAAAATTGTTACCGGTGACGAAACGTGGGCACATTATTATGAGTCTGAAACAAAAATGCATTCAATGGAATGGCATCATCCGCAGTCACCAAAAAGAAAAAAAATTCAAAACATCTCCATCAGCCGGAAAGGTGATGATCACTGTCTTCTGGGACATTGATGGTGTGATTCTTGTTGATGTAATGACAAGAGGTGAGAAAATCAACTCGACAGCTCACATCAATACACTGACAAAACTCAAAAATCGGTTCCACAGAGTTCGGCCTAATAAGCCATCTGCAGATTTGTTGCTTCAACATGACAATGCACGCCCTCACACAAGTCTGGTAACACGGGAAGCAATCAACAAATTTGGTTGGACTGTACTGCCCCATCCTCCTTACAGCCCTGATCTGGCTCCCTCAGATTTCCATCTGTTTGGACCACTCAAAAAATTCCTACGTGGGACACACTTTGACAATGATGAGGGTGTGATCCGTGCAGTTAAAAAATGGCTACGCGAGCAGGACAAAACCTGGTACAAACGAGGCATTCATGACCTAGTTTCGCGTTGACGTAAGGCAATACGCTTGGACGGAGATTATGTTGAAAAATAGGTAGTGTAAAGGGGATGTTCAGCTACAATCTGTGAAAATTTCACACATTTTGCCCGAATAGTTTCCGAGAAAAAAATTGGTGTGCATTACTTTTTGACCTCCATACGATATTTAATGTACTAACTATTGTTCTCTAGTGCACACAACTTCTGCATCTCACTCGTAGACACTTTACAACTAAATTTTGTCATTACTATCTCTAGCTTATCAATTTTGTACTGTTCTCTAGGTTTCTGATTCTACTTGTTTCTTTACTTTTTCTCTAATTATCTGCTCTACTTGTGCTCTAAAAGATCTACATCTCTAATTCTAATAATTCTAATTCTCAGAATATCTTACTCGAACTCTAACTCCTTCATTAGATCTTCATTCTACGTTTCTGTTGATAAAAACTACCAACTCGTGGATGTCCATACCTATCCTTCTACCTTCAGAAAGTTCGGCCGAAGCTCGTCTAGTTTGTATTTCTGACTCAGAAGTTACTTCTCATATAATCTAACTGTCAAATCTTCTTGTGCATGAGGCTAAATACTTTAGTCTCATTTGCGTAAGCTCTTGGCGCAGTCTCCGAGCAGCCAATAATTAAACGCGAAGTCGAACCCTCCATGACATTTTGTGTCAAAATTGTCAAAGCAAAGTATATATATTAATTTGGTGTTGGCCCCATGATCCATCTTTAAGTTTACCAAATGTGGTAGCCGCCTTTTAGATTCGAGAATTTAATTGTTTATCAAGAGTTGTAACCATAGAACCGAGAAAGGCCAACTTTGTTACCAGAAGATTTTTTTACTTGAGAGGTCGCGTATGACATCATGAAGTTTCTTCTCAATGGGTTCATTGTCCAGTTCAGTCAAGACTGAGTATTTTTGGACCTGCTGGTCTAGGATTGCTGGTTGAATAAAGACTTGAGTAATATTCGACCAATCTCTCCAACTGTTTAGTTTTGTCACTGATATGCTCACCGATTGCATCTGTTTTAAGGGACAATTTTTGAGATGTTTGGGCCTAGAGCAAACTTAATGTGTTTAACATTGTTCATGAATTGTCCAGCTCAGCAGCTTTCTGGATAGTAGAGCACATATTTGACCAGTACTCGTTCGCACATCTCCTTTATTGCCGTTATACTTCAGCTTTTGCTTGATTCACTTTGTCTGTTCCTTAAGGTTAGTAGAGCCTTGTTCTTCTTCTCTACAAGTGGTATGAGTTTCATCGAGTTTTATTGAACCCAAACCTTGGAGGAGTGTTTGTGGAGAGATTGCACAGTCAAGGATGTTCGATTTTAGCCGGTTTCATGAATCATCTACATTGTCTAGGTCTTCTGCTTTATCCATGCATTTCTGGAAGGCATTCTTGAACAGAATTTGATTGTCGGGTAATTTTGTCGCAGCGATATTGATCTTCGATCTGAATGGTTCTATAGATTTGTATATCCTTTTGGTGGTTGTCTTAACTTTACTAATAACAGGTGTATGGTCAGTGTCACAGTTTATGCTATTGTATGCTCGAGTTATTCTAACATTATTTAAGTGGTGTCAACGAAACAGGACAAAGTCCAGCTAGTGCCAATTCTAGGAATTTGGGTGGCGCCATGTTGTGTTTTGTTTGTTCTTAACGCAGAAGAAAGTATTGGTAGCACACACGTTGTTTAGGGAACAAAATTCTAGAAGTATCTGACCATTATCGTTCATTTTGTCAATTTTATGATGACCTAGGCATGGTGACTATGAATGATAGTTAGATCCAATGCGTTCATTTAGATTGCTCAGTACGTAAAGTTGTTCTATTTTGGATACTGAATCCAAGGTAACTAGAAGCATCTCGTATCATTATCGTCTGTAATTACTGAAATTGCTGGTGCATAGGTGCTGATAATGTTGATTGGTCCAGCTTTTGAATGAATTTTTACAGTTATTATGCGTTCTGATGTACCATTTCAAATTTTGTGGGACTGAATTTTGCATGTAAACGCTGAGGTTGAATTAAATATAAATTGTCGTTCATAAATTGTAAAGTCACGCCACATGATGCTAATGGAATATGGTGATTGTGTCCTTATGTTTTTAAAGGCCACAATTATTGAGGGGTCGGTATATTAATGTGGTAATACGCCCGTGTCGCATTACTTTCACAGAAAAAAAAACAAATCAGATGCTCATTTAAGGCTGGGTGAACCTGGAACCAAACCAGCCTATAACAATCTGCACCATCAAAGCAAGAGACATAGCAGAATGGCGCTCCGTGGTAGCCAACTTTCGATGCGGAGATGGCACTCGATGATGATGAACCTAGAAGATGTTCAGGATCGAATCCGACTTCTTGTTCCTGGTAGTCTAATTCACTAGGTAGCATCCACCCCCTTCCTCTCTACAACCATAATTGCAATTAAAGAAAAGAAAACATTAAAAGGGTGGCTTTTATGAGAATAAAGAGTATGAAAGTGGTTTCTGAGATGCACCCAACTTTGAAATAAACTGCCAATGGGGTTATTATGAATGCATCTTGTTGTATATTTGAAGATGATCCGTGCCCCTGAATTAGAATAATATTTATACTCGTTGAGATGGCCAGAGTTTACAAGTTAAACGAGTCTCAGTGTCTGCATCAGTTATGCTAACATCATTGTCATCATCATCATCATCATCGAGTACCATCTCCGAAACGAAGGTTGGCTACCCTGGAGCGCCATTCTGCTATGTCCCTTGCTTTGATGGTGCAGGTTGTCATAGGCTAATTTGTCCATCTTTTGATGTTACTCGTCCATGTTAGTCTTGGTTTGCCTCTGCCTCTGGTACCCTGCATTTTCCCATCCAATATTACTATTATAGTCCGTTCAGAAATTCATAATCACACCTGAATTAGTTTTGCGTGATAACCGCTTGTTATTTTGGTTTCACATTTTGCATGGAATCTTAGAATATTGATGACGTTAGAGAAATATTTTTTGCTCTGAGAAATTTGATCTAGTTTAAAAGTTTTCTTCTTTAGGCTATATTAAATTCACCCTGTTCGAATTTGACACCATTTTAGGATATATACATTAATTTGATGCGGTCGTTGACGTAAAATAGTTTGGCTATTGCAGAAACAATAACTTCAGGAAAATCCCGTGCACAAAACTGAATTGTTATTGAACGACATGACGCACCACGGCCTAGGCATTAATTACCGAAGGGAAGGCATATCTTTATTAATTTTGTGAATACTCAGTAGACAATTTGTTGACTTTAAATACCAACATTTATATCTAAATTACAATGAGTTTGAAATGCAAATTTATAACTATGCAAAAGAAGTGTGTTGAACATGTGTTGCGGGTGGAAGATGAGTACTGGAAACGAGATGGATTACTATTTGTCCAGCCAGTAATGATTATCAACCTCTTGGAATCGTCAGATTCGGAATGATTAAAATTAAGATGAATTCAATTCCAGCTGCAGTTAGGACGTCCTGGGGTCTAATGGTGACCGAAGGACAAGACTAATTGTGACCAATTGAATTCATGTTTGCAAATACACATAACGAACAACACCAACAATTAAGCACTATGTAGATACGCCTCTGACAAGAATTGCGGTAAACTGGACAATTTAACACGATTACTGTAAACTTTAAAATTTGAATCAACTTGTGTTATATCGTCATAAAAGATCAAAGGAATTCGCTGATGTGCAAAATCTGTTGTGTTTGTGGAATAAAAAATACCAAAATCTTTGCGTCATCAATATTCTAAGATTGCATGCAAAATGTGAAACCAAAATAACAAGCGGTTATCACGCAAAGCTAATTCAGGTGTGATTATGAATTTCTGAACGGACTATAGTAGGCTGTTGTGTCTTTTAACATGGCCCAACAATGTCATTTGTCTTGTTTGAATTGTGTTTAGTAGTTCTCTTTTCATTTTTAGTTGTTTTAAGACTTCCTCGTTTGTTTTAGTTTCTTTCCATTCAATTCTACCTATTCTTCTATATATCCACATTTCTAAGGCTTCTATTCTCTGTTCTGTTTTATTGTCTAATGTCCCTGTTTCTGCACCATATAGGAATATTGAGAAGATATACAATTTTGCTATTCTTAGTTTTAGCCCTGGCGTTATTGGTTTTGATGTTAGTATACTTTCTATGGCATTAAAATTACTTTTTGCCATTCCTGTTTCTTTGTTTACACCAGTTTCACATTTTCCATCACTGGTCATTGTATGGCCAAGGTAGTTATAGAATTATGCTAACTAATTTCTAAAATATTCTCCATGCCTACAGCTGCTTTACAAAGGGTGAAAAAAAATAAAAACAGTTTAAAATTTGTTAGATTTGTTCTTTGCTGTCATATCTCATTCATTGTTTGTGTTTTGTTGACAATGTTGACACTTGTTTCACTTTGGTACTCAGGCCATCTGTGTACAACGAAAATATTTATTACCGTGTTTGTTTTCTGATATTTATCATCGTAGTTAATGATGGACAAGGAAAAAGTAATAAAATCTGATAGATCGTTACGATGAAGCGTGAACGTTGTCGTTGATGATAGGTCCCCAAGCTTGGATCTTTGATTACAATGCTAGGGTAGAGTTGTTTACCTCCGACACAAGGGTAAAAAACGTGATTAGTTTCAGGTCTGACAATACAGCCAACAATTGGCAACGTGAGCAGAAAACAATGAACTATTCAAGCTGATGCAGCAAACACATGGTCCTGACAAAATCCATTGCGTGTGATTGAAGAAGGAAGGCAAACTCTGCAACTAAAATACATTTTTCTAAAGTCGGATATGTTTGGATGAAAGACGCTGACGTCACAGCCAGTTGTAAAAATGACACAACACAACTACTCCAATTTAACGTCACTTTAAAGCGAAAGAAAAGAAGAAAATGAATCATTGTTAGAAGATGTTGAAAAAATGGTGTGTGTAATTCATGAATAGACATTGATGTGTCTTAATGTTACGTGGTGTCCAAAAATTGTGCGAATATATCAACTGATAGACGAGAGAAGAAATGTATTCTTGGATTAGCAAACATACTAACGTACGTGTTAGGCATAGTGTGACGTCACATAGGTGAAGCAGGTGAGCACTTCCTCTAATGGATGTACAATGTTTGTAAATTCGTTGTTAATCAAAAGAGTTATCGAAGTATAAATGTATATAAATATGGGTGTGATTGATACAAAAGGGTAGAGGAGATTGCCTTAAGACTGTCATAGTTTCATACAGATTGTTCTTACAGTATTTTAGAAATACTTTGTTCAACAAAATCCGTTATCATGAACTGCTCCAGAAATGCTGACAAGTGGTAATGTACACCGAGATAGCAAATGTACATTGGGACTAGATATCCCCTCTCTAAAACAGTTGCTCTCAGACTGAAGTCATTAATGCACACCCTGAAAGATACAAAATACTCTGAAGCCAAGAAATCATCTCAGAATTAAATGAGCTGCTACAATCATAAAGGTTACCTTACAAAGGACGCACATCCACTGCAGAATTACCGGAAAAGATCTAGTTGATACCCTCTTTAAAATGAAAAGCAGAAAAGTCAAGAGCACACATCCAGAGAAGTTAAGACAATCTTACGAAATCTTATTCGCTGAATCCCAAATATTGGCTGCACTGGCAATGCAAGTTCAAATCACAATTTTCCGCCTCAAAAAGGACCACCACTGACTCCTGAAGCCATAGTTACAACTTAGGAATAGTCCACGCTGATGAAGTTATATTGCGGAAGACAACAGAGGAAGAGGGCAGACCTGAAACATTTTCTACAGTTGGCTACACACATGTTTAACTTGGGCGTTAAATCTGGCCAGCCGAGATAGACAAGCCAGGAAATCCCCAAACGCGGAGAGAACAAGAGAGAGAGAGAGAGAGAGAGTAAGAGAAAGCTATGACAAACAGTTGACGATTTGTGCGGTGAAAGAGGTGAGGTTCTGATAATGGGAAAGAGAGACAGATGGGGAGAAACGTTATAGCTCTCGAACTGTTAGTCACTTGAAAGAAAACACAATAATTGTTCTATCCTTCAGAAAGTTGTTCTTTCCTTCAAGTTTATGATGAACACTGAACTTTACCTAGACAAGTCTCCTATTAGTGGTGGTGTGGCGTCTATTGCTCACAGATGATACTGTTCCTAACATCCGTTAGAAAAGCTTCATTTTTTGCTCAGAACTAACTTTCCTCATAGCTTTAATAATCAAAGAATAAAAAAGCTTTCATCAACTGGACGCGATGGAGCCAGAAACATAAAATGTAGACACTGATTAAAACCTAACACTATTTTTGTCTGAGATTGCAGGACCCATAATGTAGCAGTTGTTGTTCTAAAGTGTATATAAGATGAATCAACGAAGCCTGGAGTATCTTCCTCTTCCGAGCTCAACACTGACGTGTGGTTCCTACATATCACAGTCCTGAAGATGCTGAAGTTTGTGGTCCTGCTGCTTCTACTTTGTCAGGTCGTGACCTCTCAGGTAAGGAATATCCAATACAATAAATAATAGACCATTACTCTAGTAGCATGTAATAATAACATAATGTTAAGATGTTGTTTTCGTAGAATTGAAATGTTTAATGCTGAATTACATCAATTATTGTGTACAGACCTGCTCTTTGAAGAAATTATTGACGTGAGAGGCCTTACATCAACTAAACTGAAAATGATTAGCCACTGCTTTGCCTGAAACGACCAATTCTTTGACAGTATTTTTGTTTTAAATTTAATATAAAATTTCAACTTATACTGTAAATGCACTGACTGGACAACTGGGTCTAATATTACAAAACAAACATGTAAAATGTTTTGCAAAGAAGACTGTATTTATCACTATATTACTTCCAGTATTCTGATATCAGTACCAAACGTGGATTATCGTTATGGTCAGCCGAAGGTCCCAGATAACACTGCAAAAGAATTAAAATTCATAATAGCTCAACCGCCCGTGCCAATGAAATAATCAGAATTAAAATGAATCTCATTCTCCTTCTTCTTTCCTTCCTCATCTGCCTTTCAGCGTCGAGGGGAGATATAATCATTTGCTTTTCTGTTCGCCTCTGCTGCTGTTATTTTTCCTAGTGCTTCTAATATTCCATCGACCCATCTTTTTCGTGGTCGACCCTTGGGTCTGGTGTTCTCACAATGTTTGTTGAAGGCTCCTTGTGTTGTGTTTTGTTCTTTCTGCCTTGTCACGTGGCCAAACCATTTTATCAGTTGTTTCCTTATATATTCTATGGCCGGGGCTATTCCTAGCTTTTTTCTCAGTTCTTCATTTCTGATCTTATCTCTCAGACTGTTTCCTGTCATTCGTCTAACACATTTCATCTCTGTAGAGGTTATTTTTCTTATTGCTCTTGCATCTAGGGTACAGGTCTGGCATTGGTAGCACAACGTTGGGATGAAGATTGTATTGTATAGTGCTCGTTTTTCCTCCAGAGTTATTTCCTTGTTGGACAATAGTCGCGATAACTGTCCAATGATTTGACAAGCTTTGTTGCATCTTGATTCTATCTAAGCTGTTTGAGAATTATCGTTTGTCTTTAGACTTCCTAGGTATTTGAATTCCTCTACTTGTTTTAGTTGTCTGCCTTCTATAGTTATGTTGATGTTCTGTTTATTTTTGGCGACATTCATGACTTCTGTTTTGTTGATGTTGATTTTCATGTTGTATTTTGTGCCTGAGATGTTGAGTTTGTTTAAGTGTTCTTGTAGGTCTTCTATTGTTTCATGTATTAGTGCCTGGTCGTCTGCAAATAAAAGCTCGTTGATCTACTCTGTTTCTGATGGGTTGGCTAGCTTGCATATATGGTCCATGTATGTAATAAACAGTAGGGGGGATAGTATACACCCCTGTCTTACACCTGGTCTAACTTCGAAGTAGTCTGTGTAGCCTGCTGCTGTTCTGACCCTGCAGCTGCTGTTGATGTAGAGACTTTTAATAAGGTTGGTTAGATGTTGGCTTACTCCTTATGTTGTTAATATCTCCCACAGTTGTTCTCTGTTTACTCTGTCGAATGCTTTTTCCTGGTCAATGAAAGCTATGTATAAGTTTTGATTGTGTTCTGTCGTTTTTTCTGCAAGCTGTTTTAGTGTGAATAGTGCGTCGGTACATCCTCTGTTTTTTTTCGGAACCCCGTTTGAGAATCGCTTAACTGTAGTTCTATTATTGGTCTCAGCCTTTTTTCCAAGATTTTGGCGTATAGCTTTCCTACATGGCTGAGAAGAGACATACCTCTATATTGATTGCAGTCTCTTTTGCTACCTTTCTTTTTCCATATTGGTATGATGATTGCCTGTTGCCAGTCTTCTGGGGCTTGTTGTTGGTGCCATGCTGCATTAAATATTCTGTGCAGCCATTGCACTCCTGTTTCTCCTGCTGCTGCTATTATTTCTATTGGTATGTTATCTATCCCCGGTGCTTTATTTCTTGGTGCATATTTGATTACTTCTTCGATTTCCTCTTTCATGATGTTGGTTTCAGTATTTGTGAGTTCTAGCGTGGTTTTTGTTGTCTTATTGATAGTTGGGATGCTTAACAGGTCTTCAAAATATTCTTTCCATCTCTGTTGCATACAATGGCTATTTGATATTGGCTGTCCGTCTTTGTCATTTATCAGCTCAGTAGGATCATGGTTTTCTTATCTCGCTCTTGTGGCTTTTACTGCTTTGTAGAAATCTCTTGTGGCTGTCTTGAAGTCCGTGCTCATGTTTTGTCGGAATTCTGTCCAATTCTTTTGCTTAGCTTCTTTGATCAACATTTTAACTCTTTTTCGAACTAAGGCATATTTTTCATATTTTTCTTGGTTCTTATTCTCCCTCCAATTTTTAAAATGTTTTTTCTTTTCTTTAATTGCTTCTCTGATTGTTTCGTTCCACCACGGGGTATTCTTTTTCCCTTCTCTTGTTCTTAGCTTCGTTCCACAAACAGTTTTAGAGATGTTTGTTACTGTTTCCTTAAATTTTTTCCACTCTTCTTCTACTGTGCATACTTCGTTAGGGAGTTCCTTGAATTCCTCTGTTAGTTTTTCTTCTAGGGTTTTCCTTGTTTCTTGATCTTTTAATTGTTTTATTTTTATTGTCTGTTTTTTTCGCTCCTTTTGTTTGTTTTCGTATATTCTCTTTATTTTTGGCTGTCTTAGTGTGATCATAACCATCTTGTGATCCATGTCATCTGTAATATTTGGGTTGCTCTACTGTTTGTTACTCTTTTCTTGTTCTGTTGTCTTGTTAGTATAAAATCTATCTGGCTTCTGCATGTTATGTTATTCCATTTGTACCAGGTGTATACTTGCGACTCTCTGTGTTTGAAGAATGTGTTGGTGATAAATAAATCATTTTGATTGCATAGATCCAGCAGTCTGCTTCCATTTTCGTTTATTTCAGCTGTTTTATCGCCAAAGGGTCCTGAGATACCACTGTTCTCACTGTTGCTTTTGCCAAGCCTTCCATTAAAATCTCCCATCACTAACATGTCGTCGCTTTCGTCAATCTTGCTAATGATTTCACTCACTGTGTCGTAGAATTCTTCGCTGTCTCTTTCATTGTTGTTGCATGGTGCATAGATTTGAATGTAATTTGTTTTTCGATCGTCTTCTTGTAATTTAATTGTGATAATTCTTTCTGAATGGTATTTTATTTCTAGAATGTTCTGGGTCGATGATAAAACCTACTCCATGTGTTGCTCTTTCTGTGTTGTCGACTCCTGAGAATATTTTCGTGTAGTTCATATGTGTTTTCTTTAACTGTTGTCCTTTTACTCTGGTGTCCGCTAATCCTAGTATTTTAATTTCCCTTTTTGTCATTTCTTCTATAAGTTCGACTTCTTTATTTTTAATCCCGCATATATTTATCGTTAATTGAAGAATAAACCGGAAGAAAAACGCCATCAAAAACTGGATGTTTAAGATCAAAGGAAGGAGAACTGTTGATTGAACAAGAAAGCATAAGGGAACGATGGACAAAATACATTAAAGATCTTTATAATGATGAACGAACAGAAGTAAATATTAAGGATAATGGAGAAGGACCAGAAATACTAAGAGAAGAAGTGGAAGACGCCTTGTGCAATATGAAAGCAGGAAAAGCTCCTGGACCAGATAATATAACAAAAGAAGAGATTGAAGCCATGGGTGATTTTGGAATAGAAATAATAACAAAAATATTGAAGGATATCTACAACACCGGATATATACCAGACGAGATGCTCAAATCAATATTCATATCCCTACCAAAGAAATCTGGTGTGGTTGAATGCGATGATCATTGCACAATGAGCCTTATGAGTCACATGACTAAGATATTACTAAGAATCATCATGCGAAGAGTGCGAAACAAAATCAGTTCAGAAATTAGCGATGAACAGTGTGGTTTTGTTGGAGGTAAAGGCACGAGCAATGCCATATATATCGTAAGATCTTTAGTAGAAAGAGCCATAGAGGTGAAAACAGATTTATATCTATGTTTCATAGATTATACCAAAGCATTTGACAAAGTAAAGCACCAAGAAACAATCAATATTTTAGAAAGCATAAACGTAGACAGCAAAGATCTAATAATAATAAAGAACATGTACTGGCAACAAACAGCGGCCATAAGAACTGGAAATCAATTGGGAATGTTTCAAGAAACAAAACAGGGTGTTAGACAAGGTTGTGTGCTGTCACCAGATTTGTTTAATATTATAGTGAGATTAGTTTAAGATCCATAAGGGGCATGCCTGGAATAACAATTGTATGTCATAATATAAATAATCTAAGATGTGCTGATGATACAGTCTTAATCGCTAAGAGTAAAAATGAGTTACAAGAAATGTTGGACATTATAGTGAAAGAAAGCAAAAATAAAGGACTCAGCCTTAATAGCAAAAAGACAGAAGCAATGGTAACAACAAAGAAAAAGACATCACCTCGGTGCAGAATAAAGACAAGTGGAACAATATTAAAACAGGTAAATGAATTTAAATATTTGGGAACTTTGTTAACCTCAGACGGAAGATGTACAAAAGAGGTGAGATGCAGAATGGCTCAGGCAAAAGCAGCTTTCCAAAAAATGAGGACGGTACTCTTTTTGACAATAGAAACAAGAAAAAGAGTTCTTAAATGTTATGTAGAGCCAGTCATAACATATGGATATGAATCATGGACAATAGGACAACAGCCTAATCACTGGAGTCTGTAGAAATGTGGTTTGACAGATGAATGTTGAGAATACATGGACAGCTAAGAAGAGTAATGAAAATATTCTGAATGAGGTCAAAGTAAAAAGAGAGCTAATTTCCAATAATAGGAAGAAACAATCATCATTTTTTTTGCCATGTAATGAGAAGAGAACCACTAGAATATATTATAATAACTGGAAAAATTGAGGGACGAAGAGATAGATGGAAGCAAAGAGAGAAAATGCTAGACAGCTTAAGAGAATGGCTTGGCAGAAGGTCAACAACAGAAATGATAAAGAACTGTCGAGATCGAAAATTGTGGAGAGACATGATCACCTACGCCAGTAGGCCCGGTACTTGATGAGGATGATAATATTTATCGTTGCTACTTTATGTTTATCTCCATCTTCTGTGTATTTCTCTGAGCATAAACCATTTATCCCTTACCGACCGTAAGTTAAGGGCTTAACTTAAGAAACACACACGTTGGGGGTTTAGCCCGGCTGATGTTTCCCCCACGTTGGGGGTTTAGCCCGACTGATGTTTCCCCCCACGTGTTTGATCGCTAAGGTCTCACATGCGATCTTTTACGATCTAAATATAAAACTTCATGCATCTCATTGAAGGATCCAAACAAAGAAAGGCAGCTGCATTCCTCATCTTTGCAGCTACAGCACACGCCAAAGACATAGGGCCAAGCGGCACCGAAAATAAACGCAGCTGAACTGTCCTTCGTCACACGATATCATCATTCATCGTCAGCAATCGGAATATCAAAACACAGTCTGGATGGAAAACACAGCTCACGGTGTGTACCGAGCACTAAACTCAGCAGCTTCGACAAAAAGGCGGACTTGGAATATGAGGAAACTGCAACAAGGAACACTTTTCATACTGAGCCTCAATGGTTCCTGCCGCATATTCACCGTCTGATAGTATCATTTTCGGACCGGAAGTATAATTTAATCACTACACCTCCATGGAGTGGCTCTGGAAACAGACTAATCAGTCTGGCAAGTAGGGAATGAAATGGGAAGGCAACCCAGAACTAAAAGTTGCAGTGCTGAAGTCTGATGTGTTGGGTCAAAGTGTATATTTAACACAGCTTGTATGCCATAAAATAATGCATCTACGTCCAATAAATCTCCTTAGGTCGAGCAATAAAGGCAAATAGTCGTCGGGTGCATAGCAAAAAGTATAGAGCCCCGTCACACCAAGTGGCGTATAGGGAATATGGTGTCAGTGATCATAATTTCTATAGACCTTCGGCACATAATTTGTTGGTGTCATGTGGTCAGTATCATGTCCGTGCTGCTTTACTTCACCAGAAAAAAAATCAGGTCACATTTAAGGCTGGGTGAACCTGGAAGCCGTCGATCAGGATCGAACCCGGTCCTTTGTAGTCCAGTTTACAGGATATCAATGTGGATATTAACAGCCAAAGAGAAAGACAAGTTGTCACTATAGAGCAGAGAACCCTAAGACTATGTAAAGAAAAGAGTTTGAGTAATATCAGTGCTAGTTCATATAAGGAAAGAAATCAAATGATTTGAACACACATGACGTTTATTACCAGATAACTCACTAACTCTTAGTATTAAGAATCTACGAAAAGAATGGAAAAGGTAGACCTAGAAGATGGCAGATACATTAAATAGGAGACGGCACGATGATCACCCTACAGGAGACGCACTGGACGTAAAAGTTCCAGGTAAAAAGTAAATTTGTGACATGATGATGGTCGAATTGCGATACATCGGCGATATTATTTTTTTAAGAGTACTTTTGTAATTCTGCAAAAATGTTTGCAAATGATTTAGTACCCCCGTCACGCCAAGTGGCGTATAGGGAAATATGGTGTTAGTGACCCTATATTTTACAGACCTTCAGTACATGATTTTTGGGGTAATGTGGTCAGTATTACGCCCGTGCTGCTTTACTTTCCCAGAAAAAAATCCGGTGCCCATTTAAGGCTGGGGGAACCCGGAAGCCGTCGGTTGGGATCGAACCCTACCCCTTGTCCGTGGTAGTCCAGTTCACTAACCACTGAGCTATCGCGGCTCCCGTTGCAAATGATGCTACTTACTTAATGTCAGTGGGGAAGTTATGTTCATTGTACTTTGTTATTTTTTCTGGTTTTATAGAAAAATTCTTTGATATGTCAGGGACATCAAACATGGTCATTTTTGTTGAAAGTCAGTCTGTTATAAAGGTTTGCTGTAAATTTGATATAAGAAAAAGTAAAGAGCCCCCGTCATGCCAAGTGGCGTATAGGGAATATGGTGTTAGTGACCATACATTTTACAGACCTTCGGCACATGATTTGTGGATAAGTTGGTCGGTATTATACCCGAACCTCTTTACTTTCCCAGAAAAAAATCCGGTACTCATTTAAGGCTGGTTGAACTAGGAAACCGTCGGTTTGGATCGAACCTCTTGTCCTTTGTAGCTCAGTTCACTAACCACTGAGCTATCGCGGCTCCCTGATTTGATATAAACCAGAATATTATTAGTGGTTGTTCAGAAGACGGGGGAGGAGTGATTGGGAACGCAAAAAAAAAAAAATATTCGATGATAGGGTTCGGAGGATTGAATTAAGCTATTGCACTCAATTACTTTAATATGGGAGAGAATTAAGCTATTGCACGCAATTACTTTAATATGGGAGAGAATTAAGCTATTGCACTCAATTACTTTAATATGGGAGAGAATTAAGCTATTGCACTCAATTACTTTAATATGGGAGAGAATTAAGCTATTGCACTCAATTACTTTAATATGGGATAGAATTAAGCTATTGCACTCAATTACTTTAATATGGGATAGAATTAAGCTATTGCACTCAATTACTTTAATATGGGAGAGAATTAGATGGAAATAAAAGGAAAAGTGTTTTTAGCAATGTTCCGTCATTGCACAAAAGGAAAATCAACGCTATAATTGATTGTTGTTCTTGTTGTTGACGGATTACCACGAGTTGATACGAGCTTGTTTGCCCTTTGACTCATAAGATGTGGCGGGTCGTAATGGCTTTCTTGACATTCCCGGGTCTTACTGGAGGTTGGAGGTCGTCTGTCCCAGGCTACGCTGGGAAACTACTAGTCCAGCCCAGAGGTACTGCAATACTGGGTCCTCAATCAGTAACAGCCACCACTACAGGGAACACGGCGATCCTAGCTTCTGTTAGCCAGTCTGTTTTGACGCAGACTGTTACCGGAGGAGACCGCGAGGAGGTAGAACTGCTAGGTCTTGGCCAGCTGATGGTGCGGCCGGCCCTGCTATTGCGACCGCAGGTCGCAGGCACTTAAGCTCCCCCACGCTATAATTGGTATCTATAATTACTCTAATCACCAAATACAAATTCAATGTTTTATTATTGTTTTGCAGTTGATTAGCCATTATCATTTAACTACACTTGTTTTTTTTTTATTTGCATTTTTATTTTAGAATATTCTTTTCAGCGACTTGCTTCATAAATTAACTAAAATTGTGCAATAAATAAATATAATTGATATCGAACGTGAAGAATCAAATGGAAACAAATAATTCTGTAACGTGTAATATTTAATACAGACGGTGGTGGACTCGATAAATAATTATTTATCACAGAAAGTTTAAATATAGAACAAGAATTCATACCGGTAATGTCTTCTGTAAACTTCTCCTGCTACATGTTTCCTGGTGTTTATAATATTCGATCAATCCATATTTTCTTGATCCTGATCTCTTGCTTCTGGTATTTTAATCTTTCTGCCCTATGACCTTGCCGAATCATTGTAAGTATTTTCTTTTATGTATTGTGTTGTGTTTTAATCTTTCTTCCGTATGACCTTACCGAATCATTGTAAGTATTTTCTTTTATGTATTGTGTTGTGTTTTAATCTTTCTGCCTCATCACATGACCAAACCATGTATCTGTTGTTTCTTTATGTATTCTATTGCGTCGAATATTCCTAGCTTTTTCAGTTCTTCATTTCTGATCTTATCTCTCAGGCCCTAAATTAAAAAATGTCTTTCACAATATGAATAGATGAGAACAGGTTATCTTTATACGCCGCAGAAGAGTACACAATCGTCGCCATAGTCACATGTATACAAAGTTCAAGACTGACACTTCAGCCACATATACATGCGGGTACAAGAGCAACAGACTGCTAAACACATACTTCAAGACTGTTCTGAATATCATGCACTACCAAAACCCAATTGGCTCATATATACAACACTGCTGACAAAACTACTTAGCTTACTGCAAGAAATACCACACCAAAAAATGTAATAAAAATACAATTTTATACAGGAAACATTATTGCAGAAATAGATATTACTTCAGGCAAACGAAACATATGTAGATGGATCTCTCAGGCGATTCGTGTCATTCGTCTAACACATTCAATCTGGGGGCCTCGATAGCCAAGTTGGGAAAACCACCCGACTGGACTACCGACGTTCGGACAACCCGTGTTCGATTCCCGCTGGGAGCAGTGTGAGTCGCACTCGTGGTTGGAAAAAAAAAAAGTACCCCCACGGTCGACCCACCCGTTGGCAGAAATGGGTACCAGGGTATTACCCTGGGAAGGTGAGGAATGCCGCTTCGCATCTGAGTTTCGATGCTTGAGGCGACACTATACAGAAATCTCCGAACATTTCTGGATAGGCGGTCGAGCACATATGGGTGTAAAACTCGCGTGCTAAGACGCCGGTTCAAGTCTCGTACTTTACCTTACCTTTACACTCAATCTCGGTAGTGTTTATTTTTCCTATTGTTCTCGCATCTAGAGTTAAGGTCATTGATAGCACGAATGAATGAAGCTTATACCATAGTGTCCGTTCTAACGCTACTTATTATATTTTGTTAACAATAATAGCTATATATGTCCGATGATTAGAAAAGCTTTGTTGCATCTTGAGTCTATTTCTACTTCTTATGATTTGTCACTAGATTTCCAAGATTTTAAAATGCATCCGCTTGTTTTAGTTGTCTGCCGCCTATCGTTTCTCTTTTGCAATATTCCTCCATGACTTGATTAATCTAGCGGTTCTGATACATCTATTGTAATTGAAAATAATGTCAGTCTAGACCATTCTACTTAAATAATGACAGTCTACACCATGTTACTTAAATAATAGTAAAGTTGACACAATATAGTTAAATGCCCTCTAATTTCTCAACTGACAGTTGTAAGCAGTCTGGTGTTGATCTTAGTTAGTAGTTTTCAGTAGTTGTTGTTTTCTTTCTCTAGTGGCTGATTCCTCAATTATTCCAGTAACATTTACGACAGCAGTAGGATGAAGGCAAATTTATTTCAGAGGATTACACTTCTTTTTACTTGTGTCTTTGCCAATTTATCTTTGACCACATTTCAGTTTTGAATATTATGCCATTCTTATATTAATTCTACATGGGGGCCAACATTTTCATTCCAATATTCACTGTCATATTCACCTTTTGAGTAGTCCCATGCAATATTTCTTTGATGATGCATTTGCTGGCAAATCGTCTAACATACTCCAGGCACTGTAATCTTTGGCTGGGTATTGACATAATGAACGGAAGCATCAAATGCCACCCGACATATGAGAACACCGACATTTAAAAAATGGTCAATGTATGAGTCGCTGATTAATGTTTGTACTTACGAAAATAAACATCAAAGTCACTGAACATAGAACAACATGACAACTACAAGAAACTGGCGTGGGAAATAAACATCAAAGTCACTGAACATAGAGAACAACATGACAACTACAAGAAACTGGCGTGGGAAATAAACATCAAAGTCACTGAACATAGAACAACATGATAACTACAAGAAACTGGCGTGGGAAATAAACATCAAAGTCACTGAACATAGAACAACATGACAACTACAAGAAACTGGCGTGGGAAATGAACATCAAAGTCACTGAACATAGAACAACATGACAACTACAAGAAACTGGCGTGGGAAATAAACACTTGCCTACATTGCATGAAATATGTTCATAATCTCTTTACAGTATGGTTCGGATGACTGCTGTTATTCAGATACTGACTGTGGCTGCGGTGAATGCTGCTTCTATACCTATGATAATTGGTATTATGCTTACAAGCGATCGGAAGGGGAAGCAGATTTAGATAAAAGGCAATATCGATCACAAAGAGGTAACATTTTAATTTTCTTCTGGTGCTTTATTTTCTGATATACTTAATTGTATGTACAAGGACAAAATACTTGTCAGTGAAAATGTTTTTGTTTTTTAATAAGCCCAGAGAAACTAGTTTAGTTTGGTGGAAAGATCACCTACATTACACAACGGACAGCTCTATAGTGATGAGATATCCTCCTCAACATGTTCCCCAGTATGATGCACTATCGGTGCACACTAAGAAAATCACTGAAGATGACTGCGACTCAGATGCACGAACTCTGTAGCACCTGCAAAGTCCTTTGTTCCCCAAACCTCCTCACTCGCCTCTTACAACATCCGTGGCAGATAACAGTGGCTACATTTGTTTCTTCCCTTACTATGATCAAGGCCCCGGTAGCGGTAGAGATACATTCACGTACACACACACACACACACACACACACACACACACACACACACATCGAGCCACGATAGCTCAGTGGTTAGTGAACTGGACTACAAAGGACAAGGGGTAGGGTTCGATCCCAACCGACGGCTTCCGGGTTCACCCAGCCTTAAGTGGGTACCGGATTTTATCTGGGAAAGTAAAGCGGCACGGGCGTAATACTGACCATATTACCCCAAAAATCATGTGCTGAAGGTCTGTGAAATGTATGGTCACTAACACCATATTCCCTATACGGCACTTGGCGTGACGGGGACTCCTTACTTTTTTTTACACACATACATATCCACGTACACAAACATCCACACACACTCACATGTCAAAAGTATTGTCTGTTTTTATTTTCCTAATTAAACTCACATTTGGTGTGTCAAATATTTTCCTCTAATATCTTCATTACTGATATTAAATCTTACAATCATTACGGTTCAACAGTTAAGATTTTTCATTTAAATTTTACCCAGTGAGGTCCATGTTTGTCACTGATAAAACAATATCAGAGAAAATGAGTGACATAGTGTCCTACATTTTGTAATAATCTCTATCGATTGTCCTTTCGAGTTGAAGTCGGCACATAGGGTACACCTTCTAGACACTCCGTGAACAAGGATATTTGTTTGCTGCTTGGCATCAGACTTTTTACAGGATTCGCATTTTGTCTGGTCACATGTCCCTGCTTTGTGGAAGCCTGTTAATCACAGGAAGGGAGCTGATGCCTGCTGTTGTTGTCACTCACCTAGTGTTCTTTTTAGTTTTTCTCCAAGTCGACCTCTTTTTTCATTTGCCTATTGTTTATTTTATAACTGCTACACATTTATTGTAGTAATTAGTGTTAATAAATATTTCATCTAGACTGCTTTACCGAACCTTTCTTTGTGTCTACATTACTCATCACAAACAAATGTTGGACATTACTCATCCCAAACAAATGTTGGACATTACTCATCACAAACAAATGTTGGACATTACTCATCACAAACAAATGTTGGATATTACTCATCACAAACAAATGTTAGACATTACTCATCACAAACATATGTTGGACATTACTCATCACAAACAAATGTTAGATATTACTCATCACAAACAAATATTAACATTACTCATCACAAACAAATGTTGGACATTACTCATCACAAACAAATTTTGGACATTATTCATCACAAACAAATGTTAGACATTACCCCACCACAAACAAATGTTACACATTATTCATCACAAACAAATGTTATACATTACTCATCACAAACAAATGTTAGACATTACTCCACCACAAACAAATGTTACACATTATTCATCACAAACAAATGTTAGACATTACCCCACCACAAACAAATGTTACACATTATTCATCACAAACAAATGTTATACATTATTCATCACAAACAAATGTTATACATTACTCATCACAAACAAATGTTAGACATTACTCACCACAAACAAATATTACCCCACCACAAACAAATGTTGGACATTACCCCATCACAAACAAATGTTGGACATTACCCCATCACAGACAAATGTTGCACATTACCCCATCACAAACAAATGTTGGACATTACCCCATCATAAACAAATGTTGGACATTACCCCATCACAAACAAATGTTGGACATTACCCATCATAAACAAATGTTGGACATTACCTCATCACAAACAAATGTTGGACATTACCCCATCACAAACAAATGTTGGACATTACCCCATCACAAACAAATGTTGGACATTACCCCATCACAAACAAATGTTGGACATTACCCCATCACAAACAAATGTTGGACATTACCCCATCATAAACAAATGTTGGACATTACCCCATCATAAACAAATGTTGGACATTACCCCATCACAAACAAATGTTGGACATTACCCCATCACAAACAAATGTTGGACATTACCCCATCACAAACAAATGTTGGACATTACCCCATCATAAACAAATGTTGGACATTACCCCATCATAAACAAATGTTGGACATTACCCCATCATAAACAAATGTTGGACATTACCCCATCATAAACAAATGTTGGACATTACCCCATCATAAACAAATGTTGGACATTACCCCATCATAAACAAATGTTGGACATTACCCCATCATAAACAAATGTTGGACATTACCCCATCACAAACAAATGTTGGACATTACCCCATCATAAACATAACTGCAGCATTTACAGGATTACATTGCTGCCAAAGCGTGAATGACCCTCAACACCTGATTATTATAGAGATAGACAACGACCTTTATTCAAGATAAAGTATCTGTAATCACATGTCTCTTCTACGACTACAATCCTACCAGACTACACAGTTTCACTTTTTTAAATCCTGGTGTATTTTTTAATCTTCTCTTATACTTGATTTGCTCGCTATCATATTTTTTGGCATAGATTTTTTTGTTTTTTTAACGGGTATCAATTGTCATGCTCATTTCTGGAGAGTTGTTATTTTTATTGCACGATAACTACAGGAATAAATTACTTTTAGTTTTGACTACAATTTAATTTGAAATTTGTGATATTGTTATCTACTAAGAAATCACAGCTTAGGTTAGAATCTCTCTCTCTCTCTCTCTCTCTCTCTCTCTCTCTCTCTCTCTCTCTCTGCGATCAGGTCTCAATCAGAGTAGTAGGATTCCAGACTCTTTTATGAAGTCAGCTGTCAGTTTAAGCGATTCGGTTGCCCCGTATAGTTACTCTTCCAGGGAGGTGGGTGTGGACCACGTTGTCCTTCTCAGGTCTGTGTACTGGGGGCAATCCTGTTAGGATATAAATCTAGTTCAACCGGTGCTCATTTCTTAACCACATCTTTAACACAACATTTCAAAATGTTCTCTAAACATATTAACAGCTTTTGTTACGTCATATACCAGCGTATGCTTGTCATGTGCTGGATTTAAAGAAAATTATTAAATGTCTATTTTCATTTCGTTTAAAACCTTGTTAAATAGTAAACAAACAATAACAATTCAAAAATCCGTAGTACATAGTATATCAGCTATGTTTGGTTGCGGAAGTAAGAAAAACAAATTAATTATTAATGTGCGAATTACAGAAAAAAAAATGTAAATATATAAAAATAATGGAGAAGGGAAATATTGTAAAAGCAATGCAATTTTTTTAAAATTGCTGTTGAGAATATGTTACAAGTGAAAAGGGCGCAACATAATCAGTCAGTTGTTAGGTCACTAAGAAGATACCTTGACTTTATGAAGTATTGTACACGCAACTGATAGAGGCCGAAGCCGCGATAGCTCAGTGGTTAGTGAACTGGACTATCACGGACAAGGGGTAGGGTTCGATCCCAACCGACGGCTTCCGAGTTCACCCAGCCTTAAATGGGTACCGGATTTTTTTCTGGGAAAGTAAAGCAGCACGGGCGTAATACTGACCACATTACCCCAAAAATCATGTGCTGAAGGTCTGTAAAATATAGGGTCACTAACACCATATTTCCCTATACGCCACTTGGCGTGACGGGGCTACTTTACTTTACTTTTACTGATAGAGGCCCGTCCGTTCTCTGCCAACCATCTTTTAAGTAACTGTGAATAAAACGTGGAAGACAGGAAATACAGGAATACTTAATGGAGAGATCATGACTTCATCGATTCACAAAGTGCAGCTGTAATCATAGAGAGCAATTGATTGAGCTGGTTGAAGCCGTCACTATTATATCGGCAACCCCGAGTTTTATGGCATTAAAGAAATAAATAAGACATTGTTCATAGGAATTGCTTGGAAAAAAAATGTTTTCTTCTTTTCAACCATTAAGAGCACACCGGTGAGTTCTCTACCGGTGTCCACGATCATTTTGGATGATGTTTCCATTATTTATAATTCATATCAATAAACCAATGTTTGTTCTATAAAACCTTT
This sequence comes from Megaustenia siamemsis, assembly GCA_032433765.1. NCBI lineage: Eukaryota > Metazoa > Mollusca > Gastropoda > Stylommatophora > Ariophantidae > Megaustenia > Megaustenia siamemsis. The sequence continues at coordinate 20,857,705 of JAVIAB010000073.1, read as the reverse complement.
TTAGAATACAGATTCATTTTTTTATTATTATCTTTAAGACACTATTACTAGACTACAAAAACACTAAATTTTGTGTTATGTATTAGTAGACAGTTTTTTTAATTTATTAATTTATTAATTTTCTCAGTTTCTGACATTTCCTTGTTTCCACATTTACTCACTTTAAAAAAATAATATTTTGTTCTCACTATCTGGATTCACATTCTTTTGTATCTCTAGATAATGTACAAGATCTACCGCTATCTAATTATCTTCTATATCGCATTCTCTTTCATTCAATTTGGTCGATGTTTAGATCTTTTATTCAGTTCAATTATCGCACAGAATACAACTCTTAGATCTCTGAATAGTTCACACGTTTTAAGACATTTTTTTTTTCAATCCTTGGCCTGGCTGGACATGTATAATATGGGGAAGCAGCCATTTACATTTTGTATAAGTGGACGTTTAGTCTATAGTTACTACATTAAAGAGAAGAGGAAAACTCAGAAATGAACATATGTACATTCAACATATATATGTGTAGTTATCAAACCAATGTTCAGAGTTGCATTCACAAACGATATAATACTAGAATATCTAAGATAGCTAGTACCAACAATGTAGATCATCGGGAACAGGACGTAACAGAAGAGGAAAAGGGAGACTACCAGCAAATAATGAAAGCAAAGCTATGTTTACTCCAACGTCACGTTTTATTGAGGCCTCGAAAATAAATGGTGTGCGTTGAGTGCTTGAGAATAAAGACCGCATGCTCGGCAGTTTGAGCATTTTAGGAATATACCCTCTTGCAGTTGAGTGGTATAACGACATCATCATTAATCAAGTACCAGGCCTACTGGCGTAGGTGATCATGTCTCTCCACAACTTTCGATCTCGGCAGCTATTTATCATTTCTGTTGTTGACCTTCTGCCAAGCCATTCTCTTAAACTGTCTGTTATTTTTTCTCTCCGCTTCCCTCTATCTCTTCGTCCCTCAATTTTTCCAGTTGTTACAATTTGTTCTCTTCTCATTACATAGCCAAAAAATGATGATTGTCTCTTCCTAATATTGGAAATTAGCTCTCTTTTTGCTTTGACCTCTCTCATAACATTTTCATTACTCTTCTTACCTGTCCATGGTACTCTCAACGTTCTTCTGTAAAACCACATCTCTACAGACTCCAGTGATTTTCTTGTCTGTTGTCCTATTGTCCATGATTCACATCCATATGTCAAGACTGGCTCTACATAACATTTAAGAACTCTTTTTCTTGTTTCTATTGTCAAAAATGGATTGCACGGTACCTTCCTCATTTTTTGGAAAGCTGCTTTTGCCTGAGCCATTCTACATCTCACCTCTTTTGTACATCTTCCGTCTGAGGTTAACAAAGTTCCTAAATATTTAAATTCATTTACCTGTTTTAATATTGTTCCCCTTGTCTTTATTTTGCACTGAGATGATATCTTTTTCTTTGTTGTTACCATTACCTCTGTCTTTTTGCTCTTAAGGCTGAGTCCTTTATTGTTGCTTTCTTTCACTATAATGTCCAACATTTCTTGTAACTCATGTTCACTCTTAGCGATTAAGACTGTATCATCAGCATACCTTAGATTATTTATATTATGACCTCCAATTGTTATTCCAGGCATGCCCATTATGAATCTTAAAATAATCTCACTATAAATATTAAACAATTCTGGTGACAGCACACAACCCTGTCTAACACCCTTTTTTATTTGTTGAAACAATCCAAATTGGTTTCCAGTTCTTATGACCGCTGTTTGTTGCCAGTATATGTTCTTTATTATTCTTAGATCCTTGCTGTCTACGTTTATGCTTTCTGCATACGTTTATAACGACATACCTAGTCTTAAAGGCCATCAGTTCACACAAACACTCCCCCACCCCCAACCAACGACTTGTATTAACCAAATATTAAACAAACTACAGAGAGTGAACAAAGTGGTGACCATTGCTCTATTTTCACTCAATCACTGTATGGTGCAGGCGAGCAGAGCAAGCTATAACATTAACGTGTTATCTTAAGTTACTATACATTTAATAGACGACACAACATCACACAAACATTTTAGTTGAATCATATTCGGTAAAGGTAAATGATGTGTGCTGATACATGCATATCCAAAGGTTTAATGGCTTGACAAACACAATCTTACAAGGAAAAGTAAAAGTAAAAGCTGGATGAGAGGAGTAGACGAAGCAGACGAATATGTTATATTCATAGACGCAATCAAAGGGTAAACAATTCGAGCAAAGCCAGATACTTGAATATAGCAGAAACGAATGGAAAGTCGTGAACAAATCATGGTGTGGGGTTAACGCAGCAAACAAGCAGTACACGGAAACACAATAAATGAATAAATGAACAATAATCGAAAACATTTATACATTTTGATTATAATGTAATGTATAGAGAACATGTTGTTATATCAAATATTAATACAACTACATTCGTTTTGTTTTCCTCATCTCACGAGTTTAGATGAGTGTGGATGTTGAAATATTTGTTTTCTCTATTTGATATACAGGTACCTGTAGGTCACTCTCAGGTTATGGGGAGTCGTGCGACTATCAATATTCTTGTGGGTGTGCGTCAGGACTACAATGCTCTTACCAAGAACGTACTGATTATAGTAACCCGAGCGGGTATGACAGTTATGGCTATCCCACTGGTTATTATACTACTTGGGAATCCATCTGCGACTATTCAACATATTAATAACTCATCCAACGTTTGCATCCTTTTGACGACATTGCCCGTGCTTTATTGGAAAGAGCGACAACCGGACACATCTTCCACGACAAGAATTATGTTTCTTGACCTACGATATTTTAGATTTGCGAAATTATTTTTAAAAAGTTAATACGATTTAATTTATTTTTTGGCAAACAAATAACTATGAAGATAATAAACTCTGAAACTGAAAATCATTATTATATGTGTTATTTAAGTGTTCCATTATCGTCTTGTAAGGTCATTATTTGTAAGTAAACAATTGTGTCCCTCCTTGTATGCATGTGACTTTTAATATTGCCAGACAATAATGATTATATATTGAGGTGTCGATTTATTTGCGATTCATCATTGCGATTATGTTTATGTGACTAAGGTTGCCTTTTCTGTTATAACATTCTCCTTGGTTCTGTCACTGGAGTCTGTAGAAATGTGGTTTTACAGAACAATGTTGAGAATACCACGGACAGCTAAGAAGAGTAATTAGAACGTTCTGAAAGAGACCAAAGCAAAGAGAGAGATAATTTTCAATATTAGGAAGAAACAATCATCAATTTTTTGGGCCATGTAATGAGAAGAGAACAACTGGAATATATTGTAACAACTGGGAAAATTGAGGGACGAAGAAATGGAGGAAAGCAAAGAGAAAAAATACCAGACAGCTTAAGAGAATGGCTTGGAAGAAGGTCAGCAACAGAAATGATAAATAACTGTCGAGATCCAAAGTTGTGGAGAGACATGATCACTTACGCCAGCAGACCCTGTACTTGATGATGATTATGATGATGGTCCTGTCTAGAGTAAACACCGTGCATTGAGATTCTGCCATGTCAGAATTCAAGAAAGACGAATTTGCTAACGTGGAAGAAGTCTTTTCAATTGGGGAATTTATTTCTTATTCAATGGAGACAGTTGTTGTTACCATAGAACCGAGATAGGTGAACCCTCACACAGATACAAAGGGCGTGTGTTTAGTATATCCAATGTAGTTGTAGCTCTGAACTGTCTCCAGGTCTATTCCTTCAACTTTGATATATCCATTTGTTGGTTTTGAATATTCATCATCATCATCATCATCATCGAGTGCGATCTTCGCATCGAAGGTTGGCTACCAGGGAACGCCATTCTGCTCTGTCTCATGCTTTGATGGTGCAGGTTGTCATAGGCTGGTTTGTCCATCTTTTGATGTTACTCGTCCATGTTAGTCTTGGTCTGCCTCTGCCTCTTTTACCTTGTATTTTCCCCTCCAACTTTTAGTAGGCTGCTGTGTCTTTTAACATGGCCCAAAAATCGCATTGGTCTTGTTTGAATTGTGTTTAGTAGTTCTCTTTTCATTTTTAGTTGTTTTAAGACTTCATCGTTTGTTTTCTTTTCCTTCCAACCAAATCTACCTATTCTTCTATATATCCACATTTCAAAGGCTTTAATTCTCTGTTCTGTTTTCTTGTCTAATGTCCATGTTTCTGCACCATATTCGTATTTTGAGTATTATCCTTGTTATGATAATAGTTTTAGTCTTTTTGATATTCATCATCATCACCATTATCATCATGTGCCAGACCGTTTGGCGTAGGCGATCAAGTCCTTCTATCTACTTCAATCTTCTATCCACAGTGCATCGTATCAGTTCTGATGTTGACTGTTTTCCATGCCATGACACCAAGCCATCCAGCATTTTTCTCTCTTTGTCGCCCGCGATCTCTCATTCTTTATTTTATTTTCTCAGTTTTGACCAAGTATTCCAGTTTTCCTCTTCTCATGATGTGCCCAAAAATGTTAATTGTTTCTTTCTGATGTAACTTTAGGAATTCCTTTTTTGTGTTGACCTCTTTGAGAATTTCTTCATTGATCTTTTTAGCTGTCCAGGGAACTTTCAACATTCTTCTGAGAAATCCTATCTCTGTGGCCTCTAATTGCCTAGAATAATCATGACGAACCACAACTTTATGTTCGTAACCATATTTTTTGTTTATCATATTTATTTCATTAAGTAGTTGTTGTTGATCTTTATGATTCTCTGCTAGTAATACAGTATCACCAGCATATCTCACGTAATTGGTTATCTTTTCATAACTATTTAGGCCTGGCATCTCTGTGATGTTTTTGAAGATTTGCTTCGTGTATTGATTGAACACGCTTTGTTGATAAGATACATCCTTGACTTACTCCTCTTTTTATATCATTAGGTGTTGAGTTCTCTTTGTTATATTTTATTATTGTTCTTTGCTCCCAGTATAAATTACATATTAGTCGTATGTCCGTATCATCTAGATGTATATCTTTTAGGCAGTCTATAAGTTGATTAATGTGGATTTGTGGAAGGAAAGGGCACCAATAATGCAATATACATCTTAGGAACATTGATAGAAAGATCTATAGAGGTAAAGAAAGATCTATATATGTGCTTTATAGACTACACGAAAGCATTTGACAAAGTAAAGCATATGGAAATAATCAATATGCTGGAGAAATTAAACACTGATGGAAAGGATCTGCGAATCATAAAAAACATGTACTGGCAACAAACAGCAGCTATACGAATTAGCAACCAAACAGGACAATTCCAATTTATAAAACAAGGAGTCAGACAAGGCTGTGTTCTGTCACCGGATTTGTTTTCACCTTACAGCGAATATATTATGAGATCAATAGTAGACAAAAAAGGAATTGAAGTCAACGGTCACAACATAAATAATTTGCGATATGCGGATGACACAGTCTTAATCGGGGGCCTCGGTAGCCTTGTTGGGAAAACCACCCGACTGGACTACCGACGTTCGGACAACCTGTGTTCGATTCCCGCTGGGAGCAGTGTGAATTGTACTCGTGGTTGGAAAAAAAAAATACCCTCACGGTCGACCCAGCCGTTGGCAGAAATGGGTACCAGGGTATTATCCTGGGAAGGTGAAGAATGTCGCTTCGCATCTGAGTTTCGATGCTTGAGGCTACACTATACAGAAATATCCGAACATTTCTGGATAGGCGGCCGAGCACATATGGGTGTAAACTCGCGTGCTAAGACGCCGGTTCAAGTCTCATACTTTACCTTTACCTTTACAGTCTTAATAGCAGAGACAGAGAACGAACTGCAAGAAATGATAGACATAATAGTAGAAGAAAACAACAAGAAAGGTCTCAGTCTGAATAATAAGAAAACAGAAGTAATGGTTATATCGAAGAAACAATAATCACCATCATGCAACATAAAAATAAACGAGACAAATCTGAAACAAGTGCAACTTTTCAAATACTTGGGCACAATAATTACATCAGATGGGAGATGCACCACAGAAATAAAAAGCAGAATAGCTCAGGCCAAAGTAGCATTTCAGAAAATGAAAAATATCTTATGCAACAAATCGATGTGAATAAAAATGAGAAAGAGAGTTCATCGGTGCTATATAGAACCAATTCTGACCTATGGAAGCGAATCATGGACAGTAGACAAACAAATGAAAAGACGATTAGAGGCCACAGAGATGGGATTTTTCAGAAGAATGTTGAAAGTTCCCTGGACAGCTAAAAAGACCAATGAAGAAGTTCTCAAAGAGGCCAACACAAAAAGGGAGCTATTAAAAAAACATCAGAAGGAAGCAATCAACATTTTTCGGGCACATCATGAGAAGAGGAAAGTTGGAATACTTGATTACAACTGGCAAAATAAAAGGAAAGAGAGATCGCGGACGACAAAGAGAGAAAATGCTGGATAGCTTGGTGTCATGGCATGGAAAACAGTCAACAACAGAACTGATACGATGCACTGTAGATAGAAGATTGTGGAGGGACATGATCGCCTACGCCAACCGGTATGGCACATGACGATAAGTTGATTATGGTGTACTCTATCAAAAGCTTTTGTGTAGTCTATGAAGCAGACATATATTGGTTTTTTTTAACTTCTATGTACTTATAGATTAATGTCCTCATCCTGAATATGGCTTCTTTTGTCCCACTGTTTTTCCTAAATCCAAATTGTTGCTTCTCTAATTCAGTATTAATTTTTTTTTCAGAATCTTTCCTTGTATGACTTTTAGCAAGATTTTTGTTAATTGGCTCATTAGGCTTATTGTTCTAAATTCACTGCATTCAACTACACCATTCCTTTTAGGCAATGCAATGAAAGTTGATGTTTTTAGTTCATTTGGTATGTATCCTGTATGGAATATGTCGTTACATATGTCAGTGATCACCTCAATGCCAAAATCTTCTAATGCCTGTATCATCTCTATCTGTATATTGTCATGTCCTGCTGCATTTCCCTTTTCCATTGATTTTATAGCTTTTTCCACTACAGATTTTAAGACTTTATAGCTTGACGTACATTTTATAAATGTTTTTTTTTTGTCTCTTTCGTCATGAAATAATTCTGTTATATATTCCTGACATCTATCGATTATATCTTTGTTGTCTGTTAGCATTCTTCATTCTTTATTTGCAATACGTTCGCTTCCTGTAGCTTTTTTGTTTTTATTAGTCATTCTCTTTATTTCTGTGTGCATCTCTTTTAAATTTTGTTTACTTTCCATAGTTTCGACTTTTAGACACCTTTGGCTGAGCCAGTCTTCTTTTGCCTTTTTGCACATTTTGCGTATTTCATTATCAATTTCCTTGTATTTGGCAGTGTTCTTCGTTTGTCTTCTTTCTTCCATTTTTTTTTCTAAGATGGTATCAGTTATTCATTTTTGTTTTTTTTGTTCTTTTCTTTTTGGGATAAGGTGTCATAGGTTTCTTGTATGCTTTTCTTTATGCATTGCCATTTGGTTGTAAATTTTTCTTCAGGATTTTCTCTTCTGTATTGCTCGTCCCTTCTTCTAACAGCTTCTGATATGTGTTCTTTACTTGTATCGTATAAGTATCTTTAACATCTTTTTGACATAAAGCTGTTATATCTATTGGTATTGATGAATTTGTCTTTTGCTTGTTTCTCTTTAGTTTGATTTTCATTTTAATCATTACAAGATTGTTATATGAATTAATATCTACTCCTGGATAAGTTTTGGCTTTCTTGACGCTGTTACGGAACCTTCCTTTTATTATTATTTAGTCAATTTGATTCCTCTTCATATTTCCATGGCTTTTCCATGTGTATAGTTTTTTCTCTTGCTCAAAGTAGGTGTCAGCCTGTTTTCTTCACAACATTGTATTAATCTTTCTTCTCTGTCATTTCTTTTTCCTAACCCATGATATCCTATGATGGTCTTACGTCTACTGTTTCCTACTTCACCGTTCATGTCATCCAATACAATCAAGATGTCCGAAGATTTCACTTGCTTCATAACTTTATTCATCATCTTGAGTAATGTAGGAGGGCAAACAACATTTTTCAGCACACTGTATAGACCTGCTCTGCTCACGGTATCAAAAGCCTTTGTGAGATCAAAGAAGGCTAAAAATAGAGGTCTATTCAGTTCCTTGCATTTTTTCTGCAGTTGGCGGAGAGTAAAAATCATAGCGGTGGTTGACCGACCAGATCTAAACCCATACTGGGACTCAGGAAGGATACGCTCTGCACGTTGATGAAGGCGTTTTAAAACAATTCTTGCGGATACCTTTCCATTTACACCCAGGAGGGATATACTCCTATAGTTGTTACAATCGCCCTTGTCCAATTTATTTTTGTATAACGTTACAATATTGACATCTTCCATTTTCTGAGGTATATCGGCACTTCTCCAGCGTTGAACAAGGGCTTGGTAGAGGTAAGGCAATAGTGTTTCAGATTGTTGCTTTAACCTTATGCTCTAGTCATGGACGACACATGAAAGACATCGCTGGTAATAACAATCTTTTTAGGTAGCGTGGCTTGCCGTGTGCTTAAGTGCAGGTCTCCCGTATCGGCATGATTCGAGGAAAATTGGATCCATCCTATGTAGGGCAGTCTATCATTCGCTGTGCTTTCTTTTGTTATTTATTTGTGAATTTTTCGAGTGTTGTAAGCAATTCTTTGCCCTCCCACACTCCTACTCAGACAAAAAATAAACTGTTTTTTTTTTATTCTGTTGCCACGGAAGTTTCCATTCGTAAAAATATTCATCTTTTATTATTATTTGTTTTCAGCTGTATAGTTAGCAGTCTTACAGGCAGTTGTTTTATTCTAAAAGCAGCTTTCGTTGAATGTTCAAAGTTATTTTGTTGATTTGCGTAAAGTACTGCTAATTAATATTACATTCCATGTAGTGAATCCAAAATATGTTGGTATTGCAAAGGCTTTTGTTACTTTCACATAAGAAGTAAAGACGCATTTAATCGAATTATTGGCTTTACTAAACCCTATACTTCATTTATCATCATCATCAAGTATCATGCCTGCTGGCGTAGGTGATCATATCTCGCCACAACTTTCGAATCTCGACAGTTATTTATCATTTATGTTGTATATTTCTGATAGGCCATTCTATTAAGCTGTCTGGTATCTTTTCTATTTGCCTCCCTCTATCTCTTCGTCCCTCATTTTTCCCAGTTGTTACAATATATTCCAGTTGTTCTATTCTCATTACATGGTCAAAAAATGATGATTGTTTCTTCCTAATATTAGAAATTATCCCGAAAGGGATCAAAAACCATTTATAAAATGTATGTCCAGCTATAAAATCCAGAAATCTGAAGTAGAAAAAGCTATAAAAACATTTTAAAAGGGAAAGGCATCAGGACCTAAAAATATACAGATAGAGATGATACAGGCACTAGAAGATGTTGGCATTGAAGTGATCACAGACATATCCAATGACATATACCATACAGGATATATACCAAATGAACTAAAAACATCAACTTTCATTGCATTGCCTAAAAAGAATGGTGCAGTTGAATGCAGTGACTTTAGAACCATAAGACTAATCAGCCAGGTAACCAAAATTTTACTAAAAGTTATACAGGGAAGGATTCAGAATAAAATTAATACTGAATTAGATGAGCAACAATTTGCATTCAGGAAAAACATTGGAACAAAAGAAGCCATATTCAGCATGAGGTTGACATTGATTGAAAAGTACACAGAAGTAAACAAACCAATAAATGCCTGCTTCATAGAATACACCAAAGCATTTGATAGAATACACCATGATCCACTTATCATCATCATCAAGTACCGGGCCTAATGGCGTAGGTGATTATGTCTCTCCACAACTTTCGATCTCGGCAGCTATTTATCATTTCTGTTGTTGACCTTCTGCCAAGCCATTCTCTTAAACTGTCTGTTATTTTTTCTCTCCGCTTCCCTCTATCTCTTCGTCCCTCAATTTTTCCAGTTGTTACAATATATTTCAGTTGTTCTCTTCTCATTACATGACCAAAAAATGATGATTGTTTCTTCCTAATATTGGAAATTAGCTCTCTTTTTGCTTTGTCCTCTCTCAGAACACCTTCATTACTCTTCTTAGCTGTCCATGGTATTCTCAACATTCTTTTGTAAAACCACATTTCTACAGACTCCAGCGATTTTCTTGTCTATTGTCCTATTGTCCATGATTCACATCCATATGTTAAGACTGGCTCTACGTAACATTTAAGAACTCTTTTTCTTGTTTCTATTGTCAAAAATGGATTGCATAGTATCTTCCTCATTTTTTGGAAAGCTGCTTTTGCCTGAGCCATTCTACATCTCACCTCTTTTATACATCTTCCGTCTGAGGTTAACAAAGTTTCCAAATATTTAAATTCATTTACCTGTTTTAATATTGTTCAATTTGTCTTTATTTTGCACTGAGGTGATGTCTTTTTCTTTGTTGTTACCATTACCTCTGTATTTTTGCTATTAAGGCTGAGTCCTTTATTTTTGCTTTCTTTCACTATAATGTCCAACATTTCTTGTAACTCATTTTAACTCTTAGCGATTAATACTGTTTCATCAGCATACCTTAGATTATTTATATTATGACCTCCAATTGTTATTCCAGGCATGCCCCTTATGGATCTTAAAATAATCTCACTATAAATATTAAACAAATCTGGTGACAGCGCACAACCTTGTCTAACACCCTGTTTTATTTCTTGAAACATTCCAAATTGGTTTCCAGTTCTTATGGTCGCTGTTTGTTGCCAGTACATGTTCTTTATTATTCTTATATCTTTGCTGTCTGCGTTTATGCTTTCTAAAATTTTGATTATTTCTTGGTGCTTTACTTTGTCAAATGCCTTGGTGTAACCTATGAAACATAGGTATAGATCTGTTTTCACCTCTATGGCTCTTTCTACTAAAGATCTTATTATATAAATGGCATTGCTTGTTCCTTTATCTCTAACAAAACCACACTGTTCATCGCTAATTTCTGGACTGATTTTGTTTCGCACTCTTCACATGATGATTCTTAGTAATATCTTAGTCATATGATCATCGCATTCAATCGCACCAGATTTCTTTGGTAGAGCTATGAATATTCATTTGAGCATGTCGTCTGGTATATATAGCTGTTGTAGATATCATTCAATATTTTTGTTATTATTTCTATTCCAAAATCACCCATGGCTTCAATCTCTTCTTTAGTTATATTATCTGGTCCAGGATCTTTACCTGCTTTCATATTGCGCAAGGCGTCTTCCACTTCTTTTCTGAGTATTTATGGTCTTTCTCCATTATCCGTAATATTTGCTTCTGTTCGTTCATCATTATAAAGATCTTTAATGTTTTCTGTCCATCGTTCCCTTATGTTTTCTGTTGATCAATCAACAGTTCTCCTTCCTTTGATCTTAGACATCCAGTTTTTGATTGCGTTTTTCTTCCTGTTAATTTCTCAGTTTGTTTGTATATAGCATTAGCATCTCTTTTCTGTTGCATTTCAATCTCTTTGCATCGCTCTATTAGCCATACTTCTTTTGCTTCACTGCATTTTACTACAATTTCTTTATTTAATCTTTTATACTTATCGTTAATCCACTTATAGACTGCCTAAAAGATATAAGTCTGGTCGACACAGGCATACGACAAATATGTAATTTGTACTGGGAGCAAACAGCAATAATAAAATGTAACAAAGTGAAATCTACACCCATTGATATAAAAAGAGGACTAAGACATGGATGCATGCTATCACTAAGCTTGTTCAATCTATCATCATCATGTGCCTTACCGGTTGACGTTGGCGATCATGTCCTTCCACAATCTTCTATCCACAGTGCGTCGTATGAGTTCTGTTGTTGACTGTTTTCCATGCCATGACACCAAGCTATCCAGTATTTTCTCTCTTTGTCGTCCGCGATCTCTCTTTCCTTTTATTGTGCCAGTTGTAACCAAGTATTCCAACTTTCCTCTTCTCGTAATGTACCCAAAAAATGTTGATTGCTTCTTTCTGATGTTTTTTAAGAGCTCCCTTTTTGTGTTGGCCTCTTTGAGAACTTTCTCATTGGTCTTTTTAGCTGTCCAGGGAACTTCCAACATTCTTCTGAGAAATCCCATCTCTGTGGCCTCTAACCGTCTTTTAATTTGTTTGTCTATCATATTGTTCAATATATACACTGTGCAAATCTTTAAAAACATCGCAGAGATGCCAGGCCTAAACATTAATGGAAAGATAATCAATAACCTAAGATACGCTAATGATACTGTACTAATAGCAGAAAATCCTAAAGATCTACAATAATTACTTAATGTAATAAACATAAAAAGCAAAATATATGGACTAGGTATGAATATCAAAAAGAATAAAACTATGATCATAAACAGAGAAAAATGTTCAAGACCTTCAATTAATTATCAAAGTTGGAGAAATACATCTGGAGACAGTTCAGAGCTACAACTACCGGGACACACTATAACCAGTGATGGAAAACGTACAACTGAAATTAACAAAAGACTAGGTTCGGCAAAAAGTAATTTTTTAATGCCATGAAGAACATACTAACATCAAAATAAAAAACACCAGTGCTAAAACTAAGCATAGCAAAATGTTGCATCTTCTCAATATTCCTGTATGGTGCAGAAACATGGACATTAGACAAGAAAACAGAACAGAAAATTGAAGCCTTTGAAATGTGGATTTATAGAATAATAGGTAGAATTGGATGGAAAGAAAAGAAAACGAACGATGAAGTTTTAAAACAACTAAAAAAGAAAAGAGAACTACTAAACACAATTAGAACAAGACAAATGAAATTTTGGGGGCATGTTAAAAGACACAACAGCCTAATAAAAGAAATATGGAAAGGAAAATACAAAAGAGGCAGAGGCAGACCAAGAATAACATGAACGAGTAACATCAAAAGATGGACAAGTCAACCAATAACAATCTGCACCATTAAAGCAAGAGACAGAGTGGAATGGCGCTCCATGGTAGCCAACCTTCGATGCGGAGACGGCACTCAATGATGATCATGATGATGATGATGAATATTTGAAATTAGCTCTCTTTTTGCTTTGGCCTCTTTCAGAACGTTTTCATTACTCTTCTTAGCTGTCCATGGTATTCTCAATATTCTTCTGTAAAACCACATCTCTACAGCCTCCAGTGATTTTCTTGTCTGTTGTCCTGTTGTCCATGATTCACATCCATATGTTAAAACTGGCTCTACATAAAATGTAGAACTGTTTTTCTTGTCTCTGTTGTCAAAAATGGATTGTACAGTATCGTCCTCATTTTTTTTTCTAAAGCTGCTTTTGCCTGAGCCATTCTGCATCTCGCCTCTGTTGTACATCTACCATATAGGTTAACAACGTTCCCAGATATTTAAATTCATTTGCCTGTTTAAATATTGTTACACCGCATTTATAAGATATATAATTTCACCTTGTTGCCAATGAATTATGCAAGATCAGGTAAACATGACAGAGGAACGTACTTTATTAAAAACTGAAATACGACAATGTAATGAAACCGATGAAAAGTGGGCGTCTTTAAGAACAACTAACAAGACAGCTAGAAAACACAAAAGAAGAAAATATCCTTCATTGTAAAGATAATGATAGCAGCTTTAGATGTGTGTAGTTACAACTCAGCTGTTTGTAGTCAGGAACACAAAAGTAAGACTATGTGTGTCATAAAATATACCTCACATTATAAAGTTGAATTAAATAGACAATGTCGTTCATAAATTGTAAAGTTAAGTAAAAAGCCCCGTCACGCCTGGTGATGATATAGGGAGTATGGTTTTAGTGGCCATATTTTTCAAAGATTTTGGTCACATTGTTTTTGGATCGGTATATTAATGTGGTCGGTACTACGCCCATACCGCTTTATCTTCCCCGAAAATAATTGGGGGATCCTGGAAACTGTTTCTTGTTCTTATTAGTCCAATTCACTAACCACTGAACTATAGCGCGCCCTGCCTCCTCCATCCCTCAAACCACCACAACAATTATAGTTACACAAAAGACGGCTTCTGTGAAAACCAAGGGCACAAAAGTGTTTTTTTTAGATACACCCAACTTTGAAATAGACTGCCAAGGGGGATTATTCTGAATGATTTGTGTTTGTATATTTGACGATTATTAATGCTTCTCGGTTAGTGACTCTCGTTACTAATTGGGTTGGCCATATCTTACAAGTTAAACTAGTGGCAGATATACTTAAGGATTTATACAATATTCTCTCGGTCTTCAGTTGTTGTATAACTTGAATAATACAAGTAGTTTATAAATATGTGGACTTGTTCTCTGCTTTCACAACCCAGCCTTTGCATGTGTTTCGTTGGCGATGTTTACACTTGTTGGATTTCGGTCTGTGTACAGAGAAAATATTTATTACCTTCTTTGTTTTCTTATATTTATCTTCGTAGTTAATGACGGGCAATGAGAAACTAATAAAATATGATAGATCATTACGGTGAAGTGTCGAGTTGTTTCGCTGCGAAATAAGGGCAATGGGAGGTATTGACTATTTCATGAAAAATTGCCAATTGAGCAGAAAATAATAGACTATTCAAGCTGATGTAGCAAAACGCACGGTCCTGACAAAATCCATCGAGAAGGATTGAAAAAGGGAGGCAAAATATGTAGATGCAATATTTGTACAAGAAGTCGAATACATTGGGACGAAAGACGCTGATGTTGCAGTCAGTTGTAAAACACATGGCACAACGCAACTACCCCGATTTAACGTCACTTTAGAGCAAATTAAAAAAGGAAATTGATAATCGTCAGAAGAAGATGTTGAAGAATTGGTATGTTTAATTCATGAACTTAATTTGCTATGGTTTATACGGATTGTTCAGAAAGCGAGTGAAAATACCAACTGATAGATGAGAGAAGAAATCTGCTGTTAGGCTTGTATCAAAGATATTAATAGACGTGGTAGGCGATGTGACGTCACATGGGGGAAGTAGGTGAGGAAATGCCCTAATGTATGTACAGTGTTAGAAAAATTGGTTGTTATTAAAAATAACCGTCAACTTATAAAAGTGAAACCCAATTAAAACCCCAACTTGAAGCAGTTCCTCACACAGAAAGTCATCAATCGAGATGTTGACAGCTCCAACATATCATGAAGCCTCCGCTCAACGAATCATCTCAAAATTAAATGCGCTGCCACAATCAATAAAGGGAGCCGCGGTAGCTCAGTGGTTAGTGAACTGGACTACAAAGGACAAGGGGTAGGGTTCGATCCCAACCGACGGCTTCCGAGTTCACCCAGCCTTAAATGGGTACCGGATTTTTTTCTTGGAAATTAAAGCGGCACGTGCGTAATACCGACCACATTACCCCAAAAATCATGTGCTGAAGGTCTGTAAAATCTATGGTCACCAACACCATATTCCCTATACGCCACTTGGCGTGACGGGGGCTCTTTACTTTAGTTTTACAATCAATAAAGGTTGCCTTACAACGGATGCTCTTCCACTGGGGATTTACCGGAAATGAGCTAGTTGATCAACTCTCTTAAATCAACCGAAGAAAGGTCAAGTACACACATCTAGAGATGCTAAGACCATCATACGAAAAAAAAAATGCAGAACAAACTGGAAACACAATCTACAAATAAACGACATGCAGGATCCCATGTACATGCTGCCTTGTCAATACCCGTCCAAACCACCATATTCCGTCTCAGAACAGGTCAATACTGGACTCATAGAGTCATAATTACAATTTAGTATGAACACACACTTATGAAGCCACATTGTAGGAGAGAAAAAACGGTGAGGGTGCTGATCTGAACAATTTCTACAATTGGCAACAAACATATTTAACTTGCTCGTTCTATCTGGCCACCGATATAGTCATGGAACATAAACTGTCGAGGCTTTGAGCCTCGTCCTGACGACAGGCGCAGAGACATAATATGACCAAGAATTTCACGAACTCTGTGAGAACGAGAGAATGAGAGAGAGAGAACGAAAGAAAGAGAGTGGGAGAGAGAGAGAGAGGCCACGTTCTAATGAAAGATCCAGAAATCGTAGCACGTTATGACAAGCAGTTGAATATATTTTGTTTTAGACGACAGTGTGAGAAGGCGATAGAGAGAAAGATGAAAAGAAACATTGAAGTTCTCAAATTGTTAGTCACTTGAAAGAAAACACAAATAATTGTTCTATCCTTCAGATAGTTGTTCTTTACTTGAAGTTTATATTGCATATTGAACTTTACCTAGACAAGTCTCCTGTTTGTAGTGGTGTGGCGTCTATTGCTCACAGCTGATATTGTTCCTACCATTTGTTAGAAAAGCTTCACTTTAGGTTCAGAACTATCTTTCCTCATAGCTTTAATAATAAAAGGAAAAAAAAAAAACTTTCATCAACTGGACGCGATGGAGCCAGAAACATAAAATGTAGACACTGATTAAAACCTAACACTATTTTTGTCTGAGATTGCAGGACTTATAATGTAGCAGTTGTTGTTCTAAAGTGTATATAAGATGAATCAACGAAGCCTGCAGTATCTTCCTCTTCCGAGCTCAACACTGACGCGTGGTTCCTACATATCACAGTCCTGAAGATGCTGAAGTTTGTGGTCCTGCTGCTTCTACTTTGTCAGGTCGTGACCTCTCAGGTAAGGAATATCCAGTACAATAAATAAACCATAACTCTAAAAGCATTGTAACAATAAGATAATGTTAATATGTTTTTTTTTAAGTGACATTTATTAAGGAAATTTCTAAATACCGAATTACAAAAAAAAATAGTTTGCACGGAATGGCTCTTTCAATATATTATTTACATAAACGACTTATAGTAAATAAACTGAAAATGATTAATCACTGCTTTACCAGGACTGACGAATTCTTTAACAGTCGATTCCCAAGGATTTTGTTTTATTCTGTTTCTGCTTTTACTTTATTTTCATAGCAATTTTACACTGGGGCTTCGCAGATCACAGTCTAGTGAAGTGGTCTATTGAGACATATGTTCGAGTTCGATCCTGATCGACAGCTTTTAATTTCTGCTTGTCCTAAATGGAATGCAGCAGGTTAAGTCCTAATATAGCAACACAGAAAAAATGCATGAAAACATCTAAATAATCTAACGAAAAAAATATGTAAGGACAATGAGTCATTTAGCAGTGACAAAAGAGAAGCTGTGGTTGTAGTATGAAAGTAAAAAAGTGTCATATTATACAAATGGAAAATTAATATAAACTATGAACTTATACTACAAAACCAAGTAACTTAATAGTTGATTCCAACATTACAAAACAAACATGTAAAATATAATTTAAAAAGGATAATTTTTATCATAATATTCCTTCCACTATTCTGCTATCGGTACCTAACGGGGATATCAAGAGGTAAAGAGTAATGAAAAGTGATCACAATAAAGCAATGAAGCTTAAGACAAAAACGGAATATGACAAGAAGAGACTGTATGATAAGGATGTAAAGAAAAGAGTTTGATTAATATCTGTGCTCGGTCATATAGGGAAAGAAATCAAATGACAAATGATTTTAATATACAACACGATTACTATCAGATAACATCATCGCTCAGAGTCTTAGAAAGTTATTGTACAAAGAAACAATAAATGGAGTGGAAAAGGTAGACCTAGAAGATGAGAGATGAACTAAATAGAAGATATCACAATGAGCGCCCTACATGGAATGCACTATAGAGCACTGGTCGTAACATTCATTTTTCCAATAACGCTTAGAGGCAAAAGTTACAGGAGACGGTATGTATGTAACAACAAAACGATGATATTACGCCCGTTACGACTGATAAACAGTTTATACTGGGAGCAAACAGCAATAATACAATATATAAAAAAAAGAGAAATATATTCCTATTGATATAAAAAGAGGAGTAAGACAGGGATACATCCTATCACCAAGCTTATTCAATCTATCATCATCATCAAGTACCGGGCCTGCTGTCGTAGGTGATCATGTCTCCACAATTTTCGATCTCGACAGTTATTTATCATTTTTTTTTTGACCATCTGACAAGCCATTCTCTTAAGCTGTCTAGTATCTTTTCATTTTGCTTTCCTCTATCTCTTCGTCCCTAAATTTTTCCAGTTGTTACAATATATGCCAGTTGTCCTCTTCTCATTACATGGCCAAAAAATGATGATTGTTTCTTCCTAATATTGGAAATTAGCTCTCTTTTTGCTTTAACCTCTTTCAGAACGTTTTCATTACTCTTCTTAGCTGTCCATGGTATTCTCAACATTCTTCTGTAAAACCACATTTCTACAGACTCCAGTGATTTTCTTGTCTGTTGTCCTATTGTCCATGATTCACATCCATGTGTTAAGACTGACATAACATTTAAGAACTCTTTTTCTTGTTTTGATTGTAAAAAATGGATTACATAGTATCTTCCTCATTTTTTGGAAAGCTGCTTTTGCCTGAGCAATTCTGCCTCTCCCCTCTGTTTTGCATCTTCCGTCTGAGGTTAACAAAGTTCCCAAATAATTAAATTCATTTACCTGCTTTAATATTGTTCCACTTGTCTTTATTTTGCACTGAGGTGATGTCTTTTTCTTTGTTGCTACCATTACATCTTACATGTCTTTTTGCTCTTAAGGCTGAGTCCTTTATTGTTGCTTTCTTTCACTATAATGTCCAACATTTCTTGTAACTCATGTTCACTCTTAGCGTAATCATTTGTGTTCAATCTATACACTGAGCAAATCTTTAAAAACATCACAGAGATGCCAGGCACAGAGATTTCATTAATGGAAAGATAATCAATAATCTAAATTATGCTGATAATACTGTATTGCTAGCAGAAAATCCTAAAGATCTACAACAATTACTGAATGAAATAAACATGATAAGCAAAAAATATGGATTAGATATGAACATAAAAAAGACTAAAACTATAATAATAAGCAAGTAAAAAAAAAAGTAAAGAGCATCGGTTTCGCCATGTGGCGTATAGGGAATATGGTGTTAAAGACCATAATTTTTACAGACCTTCGGCACATGATTTTTTGGGGTAATGTGGTCGGTATTACGCCCGTACCGCTTTACTTTCCCAGAAAAAATGGGGTACCCATTTAAGGCTGGGTGAACCCGGAAGCCGTCTGTCAGGATCGAACCCGACATGTTGTCCTTTGTAGTCCAGTTCACAATAATAAGCAAGGATAATACTCAAAACCTACAAGTGGATATCAAAGTTGAAGGAATAGACCTGAGACAGTTCAGAGCTACAATTACCTTGGCCATACTACAACCAGTGATGGAAAATGTAAAACTGAAATAAACAAAAGAATAGGCATGGCAAAAAGTAATTTTAATGCCATGAAAAATATACTAACATCAAAACAAATCACAGGAGGGCCAAAACTAAGAATAGTAAAATGTTACATCTTCTCAATATTCCTGTATGGTGCAGAAATATGGACATTAGACAAGAAAACAGAACAGAAAATTGAAGACATTGAAATGAGGATTTATAGAAGAAAAGGTAGAATTGGATGGAAAGAAAAGAGAACAAATGATGAAGATTTAAAACAACTAAAAATGAAAAGAGAACTACTAAACACAATTTAGAACAAGACATATGAAATTTGTGTGGCATGTTAAAAGACACAACAGCCTACAAAAATTAATAATGGAAGGGAAAATACAGGGTAATAGAGGCAGAGGCAGACCAAGATTGACATGGGCGAGTAACACCAAAAGATAAACAGGACAGCCTATGACAACCTGCACCATCAAAGCAAAAGACAGATCGGAATAGCGTCCCATGGTAGCCAACCTTCAATGCACAGATGGCACTCAATGAAATTACGCCCGTGCCGCTTTACTTTCCCAGAAAAAATCCGGTACTCATTTAAGGTTGGGTGAACTCGGAAGCTGCCGATCAGGATCGAACCCGATCTATTGTCATTTGTAGTCCGGTTCAATAACACCGAGCAATCGCAGCTCAAATGAAAATAGTACGGGTAGGAAACAAAATGACATGGAAGATGTTGATGTTTATGTTGACGAGTCTATCACATAAATTACTTATTTTGCGTAGTCAGAATATAGTAATACGTTCCTTAACATTTTTTTTTTTTTACAGAAAACTGGAAGCAGACTGGTATTGATTTTGGGGGGAAGTTGCCAGAGACTGCTTTCTTTCACTAGTGGCTGATTTTCAATTTATTTTCAATAACAGTTTCGACTGCAGAATGAGCAAGTCAAATTATGTCGTAGGCTTTCACATATTTTCACTTGTGTCTGTCGTTTTACCTCTGACCTCATTTCATTTTCGAATGCTTTGCTATTCTTATATTTGTTCTCCTTATGCCACTATTTTCATTTAGTTATTCACTGTCATATCCACCTTTTTAGAGGTTTTGCAGGGATTCTCGTTGAAATAATTAAACATTAATTTTAGCCCACCCACAAACCTTTTTACAATCAATTCGTTTCTAGTGCAATATTTGTTTGATGGTGAACTCGCCAGGTCTAGCTTACTCCAGACACTTTAGTCTTTCACAACTGGTTGTTGGCGTGCTGGTCATCTGAGAAAATGGCCAACATTTATCAGCGTATGATCAAGCACTGATTAACGTTTGTATTTACGAAACTAAATATCAAATTCACTGAACATAATCTTACTAGAAACAGAGGTGGGAAATAAACACACGCCAAATTAACTACATAGGGACTGGTTGATCTCAAGGTAAGACGCCGCTCTCGAGACAGAGGTTGTGAGTTCAAATCCCATCTGCAAAGTTGGGATTTTTATTTGTTATTTCTCTCTGCGGCAATCACCCCTTTCCTCAGCAGCGAGGCATGACTTGAAATGTCAATTACTCATGAACGGGAAAAAAATACATGAGTACCTCCGCAAACGGAGTTATTTGCCCGTGCAGCGAAGGATCCGTGTGCACACCGCTGTCAGGGAAAAGCGGATTAGCACGCGAATTTCAGTTCCTTGCCTATAGGGACTTCGTCAGAGGTCAAAACTGGTGTACACAATTAAAAATAAAAGTAAAGAAAAGAAGAAAAAAAAACACTTGTCTATTTTGCATGAAATATTTACGTAATCTCTTCACAGTATGGTTCGGGTGATTGCTGTTATTCAGATCTTGACTGTGGCTGCGGTGAATGCTGCTACTTTTCATATGATTATTATGCCTATGTCAGCAAGAGATCGGAAGGGGAAGCAGATTTAGATAAAAGACAATATCGATCACAAAGAGGTAATATTTTAACTTTTTGCTTGTACTTTGCTTTCTGATGTATAGTATGTACAAGGACAATATACTTGTAATGGAAAATGTTTTTAAAAATATATGCACAGAGAGACTAGTTTAGTTTAGTCGAAAGGTCATCTTCATTACACAACGGACAACTCTATAATGATCATATCTCCTCCTCAACATGTTCCCCAGTATGATGCACTATTGGTGCACACTAGCGAAAAGTCACTGAACATGGCTGCGTCTCAAATGCACGAATTCTGTAGTACCAGAGCAGACCTTGGTTCCCAAAACCTCATCGCTCGCCTCTTACAACATTTGTGGCAGGTGACACAGTGTCTACATTTGTTTCTCCCATCGTCGAGGTCAGGGCCCCGCTAGCAACAGAGAAGCATTCACGTATACATAAACATCAACACACACTCACACTTTTCAAAAGTATTGTCTGTAATTCTTTTCCTAATTAAACTCACATTTGGTGCGTCACCTATATTCTTCTAATACCTTCATTCATCAGCATCGAGTGCCGTCTCTGCAACGAAGGTTGGCTACCATGGAGCGCCATTCTGCTGTCTCTTGCTTTGATGGTGTAGGTTGTCATAGGCTGATTTGTCCATCTTTTGATGTTACTAATCCATGTTATTCTTGATCTGCCTCTGCCTCTTTTATCTTGTATTTTCCCCTCCAGGATTACTTTTAGTAGGCTGTTGTGTCTTTTAACATGGCCCAAAAATCGCAATTGTCTTGTTTGAAGTGTGTTTAGTAGGTCTCTTTTCATTTTTAGTTGTTTTAAGACTTCGTCGTTTGTTTTCTTTTCCTTCCATCCAGTTCTACCTATTCTTCTATATATCCACTTTTCAAAGGCTTCAATTCTCTGTTCTGTTTTCTTGTCTAATGTCCATGTTTCTCCACCATATAGGAATATTGAGAAGATGTAACATTTTGCTATTCTTAGTTTTAGCCCTGGTGTTATTTGTTTTGATGTTAGTATGTTCTTCATGACATTAAAATTACTTTTTGTCATTCCTATTCTTTTGTTTATTTCAGTTGTACATTTTTCATCACCGGTTATAGTATGTCCAAGGTAGTTGTAGTTCTGAACCGTCTCCAGGTCTATTCCTTCAATTTTGATATCCACTTGTATGCAAAGAATCGCAGATTGTATCTCCCTACGACGCCAACGGCAATGGAGGAAGGATAGAAGAATAAAATAGAAGAAGACTTGTGGGTTTTGAGTATTTTCTTTGTTTATGATCATAGTTTTAGTCTTTTTGATATTCATATCTAGTCCATATTTTTTGCTTGTCATGTTTATTTCATTAAGTAACTGTTGTAGATCTTTAGGATTTTCTGCTAGTAGTACAGTATCGTCAGCATATCTTAGGTTATTGATTATCTTTCCATTAATTTGTAGGCCTGGTATCTCTATGATGTTTTTAAAGATTTGCTCAGTGTATAGATTGAACAAGCTTGGTGATAGGATGCATCCCTGTTTTACTCCTCTTTTTATATCAATGGGTGTAGAGTTCTCTTTGTTATATTTTATTATTGCTGTTTGCTCCCAGTATAGATTACATATTAGTCGCATGTCCATGTCATCTAGATGTATCTCTTTTAGGCATTCTATAAGTTGCTTGTGGTGTAACCTATCAAAAGCTTTGGTGTAGTCTATGAATCAGGCATATATTGGTTTGTTTACTTCTGTCTACTTTTTGATTAATCTTCTCATGCAGAATATGACTTCTTTTGTCCCGCTATTTTTTCCTAAACCCAAATTGCTGCTCATCTAATTCGGTATTGATTTTATTCTGAATCCTTCCTTGTATAACTTTTAGTAAGATTTTTGTAACATGGCTCATTAGGCTTATTGTTCTAAAGTCACTACATTCAACTGCACCATTCTTTTTAGGCAATGCAATGAAAGTTGATGTTTTTAGTTCATTAGGTATGTATCCTGTATGGTATATGTCGTTGTATATGTCTGTAATCACTTCAATGCCAAATCTTCTAGTGCCTGTATCATCTACAGCTGTATGCTTTCAAGTTCTGCTGCTTTTCCCCTTTTCATTGTTTTTATAGCATTTTCCATTTCAGATTTTAAGATTTTATAGTCTGATGTTCATTTTATAACTGGTTTCTTGTCTCTTTGATCATGAAATAGTTCTGATATATATTCCTGCCATCTATCTATAATATCTTTATTGTCTGTTAGCATTTTACCTTTCTTGTCTGCAATGAATCCACCTTTGGGAGCCGCGATAGCTCAGTGGTTAGTGAACTGGACTACAAAGGACAAGAGGTAGGGTTCGATTCCAACCGACGGCTTCCGGTTGAATCTATCTATCGTCCTTTCGAGGCGAAGGCGGTACATAGGGCAGAACCACAATCTCAAAAACAGAAACCTTGCGTGCCGAAATGGCACATATTGCGGAGATCACTTCTTCCAAAATCTATGGTTCTGTTTCCATAACAACACTTTTTACAATGATAGCTTGTCAAGCCATCGATCAACCTCCTTAGTCGCCTCTTACGACATGCCTGGAAGGTCACAGTGACACTATTCTTTGCTTCCCTCATAATGAAGCCCCAGTAACACACGGGGAACTTCCGGTTCACCCAGGCTTTTATGGGTACCGGTTTTTTTTTTCTGGGAAAGTAAAGCGGCAACGGGCGAAATACCGACCACATTACCCCAAAAATCATGTGCCGAAGGTCTGTAAAATGTATGGTCACTAACACCATATTAGAGAAGATACAAAGCATTGACGAACAGTGGGAAATGCTAAAAGTGTCAATGCAACAAACATCAAAAGAGTTCATACCACCAGTGAGGACAAATTCAAGGAAGAAATGGATGACAGATGATATTTTGCAGCTAATGGATACAAGAAGAAGAAGTAAAAAAAATAAAAATGAGTATAAGAGGTTAAATAAAGAAATTGTAGTAAAATGTAATGAAGCAAAAGAAGCATGGCTAAAAGAGAGATGCAAAGAAATCGAATTGCAACAAAAAGGAGATACTAAAGCTATATACAAACAAATTGAGGAATTAACAGGAAGAAAAACGCAATCAAAAACTGGATGTTTAAGATCAAAGAAAGGAGAACTGTTGATTGATCAAGAAAACATAAGGGAACGATGGACAGAATACATTAAGGATCTTTATAATGATGAACGAACGGAAGTAAATATTAAGGATAATGGAGAAGGACCAGAAATATTAAGAGAACAAGTGGAAGACGCCTTGCACAATATGAAAGCAGACGAAGCTCCTGGGCCAGATTATATAACTAAAGAAGAGATTGAAGCCATGGGTGATTTTGGAATAGAAATAATAACACAAATATTGAATGATATCTACAACAGCGGATATATACCAGACGGCATGCTCAAATCAATATTCATAGCCCTACCAAAGAAATCGGGTGCGATTAAATGCGATGATCATCGCACAATAAGCCTTATGAGTCATATGACTATGATATTACTAAGAATCATCATGCGAAGAGTGCGAAACAAAATCAGTCCAGAAATTAGCGATGAACAGTGTGGTTTTGTTAGAGATAAAGGAACAAGCAATGCCATTTATATCATAAGATCTTTAGTAGAAACAGCCATAGAGCATAAACATAGACAGCAAAGGTCTAAGAATAATAAAGAACATGTACTGGCAACGAACAGCGGCCATAAGAACTGGAAACCAATTGGGAATGTTTCAAGAAATAAAACAGGGTGTTAGACAAGGTTGTGTGCTGTCACCAGATTTGTTTAATATTTATAGTGAAATTATTTTAAGATCCATAACGGGCATGCCTGGAATAACAATTGGAGGTCATAATATAAATAATCTAAAGTATGCTGATGATACAGTCTTAATCGCTAAGAGTGAAAATGAGTGACAAGAAATGTTGGACATTATAGTGAAAGAAAGCAAAAATAAAGGACTCAGCCTTAATATAAAAAATACAGAGGTAATGGTAACAACAAAGAAAAAGACATCACCCCAGTGCAAAATAAAGACAAGTGGAACAATATTAAAACAGGTAAATGAATTTAAATATTTGGGAACTTTGTTAACCTCAGACGGAAGATGTACAAAAGAGGTGAGATGTAGAATGGCTCAGGCAAAAGCAGCTTTCCAAAAAATGAGGAAAATACTATGCAATCCATTTTTACAATAGAAACAAGAAAACGAGTTCTTAAATGTTATGTAGAGCCAGTCTTAACATACGGATGCGAATCATGGACAATAGGACAACAGACAAGAAAATCACTGGAGTCTGTAGAAATGTGGTTTTACAGAAGAGAATACCATGGACAGCTAAGAAGAGTAATGAAGAGGTTCTGAGAAAGGTCAAAGCAAAAAGAGAGCTAATTTCCAATGTTAGGAAGAGACAAACATCATTTTTGGCCATGTAATGAGAAGAGAACAACTGGAATATATTATAACAACTGGAAAAATTGAGGGACAAAGAGATAGAGGGAAGCAAAGAAAAAAAATAACAGACAGCTTAAGAGAATGGCAGAAGGTCAACAACAGAAATGATAAATAGCTGCCGAGATCGAATGTTGTGGAGAGACATCATCACCTACGCCACTAGGCGCGGTACTTGATGATGAACACCATATTCCCTATACGTCACTTGGCGTGACGGGGGTAGTTTACTTTTTTTTTTACTTTTATTCTCTTTATTTCTGGTTGCATTCCTCTTAAGTCTTGTTTGCTTTCCATAGTTTCTATTTCTATACATTTTTGGCTGAGCCAGTTTTCTTTTGCCTTTTTGCACATTTTGCGTATTTCATTATCTATTTTATTGTATTGGGCAGTGTTTTTCGCTTGTCTCCTTTCTTCCATTTTTTTTAAGATGGTTTTAGTTATCCATTTTTGTTTTTTGTTCTTTTCTCTTTGGGGTAAGGTGTCGCCGATTTCTTGTATGCTTTTCTTTATGCATTGCCATTTGGTTGTTACTTTTTCATCAGAATTTTCTCTTCTGTATTGCTCAATTCCTTCTTTCAGCATCTGGTATGTGTTATTTACTTGTAGTGCATAGGTATCTTTAATATCTTTTTGATTTAAAGCTGTTATATCTAGTGGATTTGTTGATGTATTAGACTTTTGCTTGTTTCTCTTTAGTTTGATTTTCATTTTAATCATTAAATGATTGTGATCTGAATTAATATCTGCTCCTGGGTAGGTTTTGGCTTTATTTACACTGTTACGGAACCTTTCTTTTATCATTTATCTTTTTCTTTTTCTCTTAAATATTTCTTTTATCATAATATCTTTATTACTGATATTAAATCGTACATTTCATTACGGTTCAACAGTAAGACTTTTCATTTAAAAGTTAATGCTTTATGCCCATGTTTGACACTGATGAAGCATTGTAAGGAAAAAAATTAGATGGTGTTCTTTTTGGAGTAGTTTCTATCTATTGTCCTTTTGAGATGAAGATGGCACATAGGACACACATTATAGAATCTTCGTGTCGAACGATGTTAGCTGTTAAGCATCAGACTTGCCACAGGATCCGAATTGTGTCTCCACACAGACACCTGTTCTGTGCAAGCTTATCAATCACAGCAACTGAGCTGATACCCGCTCTTGTTGTTATTCCTCACCTACTGGATATTTTTATTTAGTGTTTCTCATGGTCGACCGTTTTTCCGAATGTCTATTTTTGTAATAATCTTCGTACTTATTATAGTAATTAGTTTTAATAAATATGTAATCTTGACTTCTTGCCTGGCTCTTCATTTGTATTTTTTTGCGGGCTTGACCCTCATTGTTGAATGCTCTGGCCATGAAGAATACTAAAGGCTACTTCTACCATCGCCATATATTAATAACACATTATGTGGAACATGGGAGCCGCGATGGCTCAGTGGTTAGTGAACTGGACTATAAAGGACAAGAGGTTGGGTTCGATCCCAACCGACAGCTTCCGGGTTCACCCAGTCTTAAATGGGTACCGGATTTTTTCATGGAAAGTAAAGCGGCGCGGGCGTAATACTGACCACATTACTGCAAAAATCACGTGCGGCGGTCTGTAATAATAATGGTCACTAACACCATATTCCCTATACGCCACTCGGCGTGACGGGGTTCTTTACTTACTTTTTTTTTATTGCTGCCAAAAAATGTTAATAACTCTTAGTGCCTGATTAATAAATAGATAACGACCTTCATTCAAGACAAGTTGTTTATTATTATAGATTATTCTACGACTGCAATCCATCCAGACAATATAGGTTTTTTTTCTATTTACATATGTGTAATTGTTTTTTTCTTTACTTGATTTCCTGGCTATCATACTTTTTTGCATGTATTTGACATTGGTTTCATTTATCATACTCACTCTCCGAGTTTTGTTATTTTTTTTTTATTGCACGATAAATTAATTACTATCAGTTTCGGTTACAATTTAAAATTAGAGTAGCAATCTAGTTTATCTAGTAATAATAGTTTAGAAAGGTTAGGATATAAATATATTTCAGCCAATACGCTTTGGCGGTATGCTGCTGACGTATGGTGGAGCGGATATGGGCAGGGAAATCCCCGAGTACTGTGAAACTGATTCCATAAACAGAATATAACTATTTCAGCCTTGGGATATATTTTTTTTTTAATCATCACATTTTTAGTTTTTTTAAAATGTTCAAAAATGTTCACTAAACATATCAATAGCTAATGTAATCTGTCAGAGTAGACTTATCACGTGTTGGATTTAACAAAAAAATAGTAAATATTTACTTTCATTGCATTTAAAAGCTAGTTAAATATCATACAACAATCATTATAAGCCGTACCGGTTAGCGTGGGCAATCATGTCCTTCTACAATCTTCTATACACAGTGCATCGAATCATTTATGTTGTTGACTGTTTTCCACGCCATGTCACCAAGCTATCTAGTATCTTCTCTCATTGTCGTCCTCGATCTCCTTCCCTAAGCTTTGCCTGTTGCAACCAAGTATTCCAACTTTCCTTTTCTCATGATATGCCAGAAAAATATTGATTATTTCTTACTGATGTTTTTTTAGGTGCTCCCTTTTTGTGTTGGCCTCTTTGAGAATTTCCTCATTGGCCTTTTTAGCTGTCCAGGGAAATTTCATTTTTATTCTGAGAAATCCCATCTCTGTGGCCTCTAATTGTCATTTCATTTGTTTCTCTACTGACCATGATTCACTTCCATATGTCAGAATTTGTCCTATATAACCCCAAGGAATTGTTTTTCTCACTTCAATTGATAAAGACTTGTTGTATAAGACGTTTTTTATTTTATGAAATGCTATTTTGGCCTGAGCTGTTCTGCTTATTTTTCTGTGGTGCATCTTCCATATAATGTTATTATTCTACCCAAGTATTTGACACGTTGCACTTGTTTCAAATTTGTCCTGTTTATTTTTATGTTGTATGGTGGTGATGATTGTTCCTTTGATATGACCATTACTTCTGTTTTCTTACTATTCAGAAATAGACCGTTCTTGTTGCTTTCCTTTACTAGTATGTCTATCATTTCTTGTAGTTCATTCTCTGTCTTTGATATTAAGACCGTGTCATCCGCATATTGCAAATTGTTTATGTTGTGACCGTTGATAAGAAAACACATTTTAAAAATCCAAAGTACATCAGCTATGTTTGGTAGTGGGAATGATGAAAACATATCCATACATCAGATTAACAATGTTGAAATCATGAAAACATATCCATACATCAGATTAACAATGTTGGAATGGTGAAAAGAAATTAAATATTTCTTTAAAAGTATAAACAGAGAAAAGATAATATTTTAAAAACCATGTACTTCTCTTTTCGATAAAATAATACAAATGAAAAGGCCACAAACAGAACCAGCCAGTAGATAGATCACTATGAAGGCATCCTGGCCGTTGTGAAGTATCGCAAACGTAACTGATAGAGACCCATCCGTCATACACAAACCGTCTTTAACGTAACTGATAGAGACCCATCCGTCATACACAAACCGTCTTTAACGTAACTGATAGAGACCCGTCTGTTATCCACAAACCGTCTTTAACGTAACTGATAGAGACCCATCCGTCATACACAAACCGTCTTTAACGTAACTGATAGAGACCCATCCGTCATACACAAACCATCTTTAACGTAACTGATAGAGGCCCGTCTGTCATCCACAAACCGTCTTTAACGTAACTGTGAATGTGCGAAGTAAACCTGGGGGACAGCAGAAAGTACGGGATGCCAACAACACGGAATGGACAGATCTTAACTTCAGAGAAGACAGGTTGCAGTCATCACTGTTTCATTTGGAACCCCGAGTCCTGTGGAGTAGAACAAACTCAGCCATTGTTCGTATCGGATTGCTTTTATACAAATATTTTCCCCTTTTCTCTGTTACATCACACGGGTTTCTCTAGTGTCACACACGATCTTTTGAGCGATGTATCCACTCTTAAAAAATGTGCGATATGCGGATGACACAGTCTTAATAGCAGAGACAAAGAACGAACTATAAGAAATTATAGACATAATAGTAAAATAAAGCAACAAGAAAGGTCTCAGTCTGAATAGTAAGAAAACAGAAGTAATGGTTATATCGAAGAAACAATCATCACCATCATGCAGCATAAAAATAAACGAGACAAATATGAAACAAGTACAACGTTTCAAATACTTGGGAACAATAATAACATCAGATGGGAGATGCACCACAGAAATAAAAAAAACAGAATAGCTCAGGCCAAAATAGCATTTCAGAAAATGAAAAATATCTTATGCAACAAATCTATGTGAATAAAAATGAGAAAGAGAGTTCATCGGTGCTATATAGAACCAATTGTGACCTATGGAAGCGAATCATGGACAGTAGACAAACAAATGAAAAGACGATTAGAGGCCACAGAGATGGGATTTCTCAGAAGAATGTTGAAAGTTCCCTGGACAGCTAAAAAGACCAATGAGGAAGTTCTCAAAGAAGCTAACACAAAAAGGGAGATCTTAAAAACATCAGAAAAAAGCAATCAACATTTTTTGGGCACATCATGAGAAGAGGAAAGTTGGAATACTTGGTTACAACTGACAAAATAAAAGGAAAGAGAGATCGCGGACGACAATGAGAGAAAATGCTGGATAGCTTGGTGTCATGGCATGGAAAACAGTCAACAACAGAACTGATACGATGCACTGTAGATAGAAGATTGTGGAGGGACATGATCGCCTACGCCAACCGGTATGGCACATGATGATGATGATCCACTCTTTACAATTCCTGTCTATAAAGAAATGCTTGTTCTATACAGCTTTTGAAGAGTGTTTTCTCAACTTTGTTAAACCAGACACTAATTTGTTCAGAAATATTATCAGTTTATTGAAACTAATTTGATCTAAAAAGTTTTATTCTTTGTCCATAGTGTCTTTCAGACAGATAGGATAATTGATTGATACGCCTATGAAGATAATTAATTGTGTTGTTTTCATTAGTAGATCATATCTTCATTCATAAATCTTCTCAGACTCAGACTTTTCCTTGTTTCATAAT
Organism: Megaustenia siamemsis; assembly: GCA_032433765.1. Taxonomy (NCBI): domain Eukaryota; kingdom Metazoa; phylum Mollusca; class Gastropoda; order Stylommatophora; family Ariophantidae; genus Megaustenia; species Megaustenia siamemsis. Next base: position 20,826,940 of record JAVIAB010000073.1, on the reverse strand, counting down.
TTGTTTCCTTTAAGAAATTATATTTTTCTCCCTCTCTAGGTTCACATTCTTCTGTATCTCTAGATAATGTACAAGATCTGCAGCTATCTAGTTATCCTCGGTATCGTATTCTCTTTTATTTGATGTGGTCATTGTTTAGATACTTCCATCAGTTCTTCATTCATCGTCTTTTATACTCATTCAGTCCATCTATTCTACATAGACAATCTGCAATGTTGTAAGTAAAAAAAAAAGTATATATTGACAATCAATAAGGCAAACTTTATTGATTGTAAAAGTAAAGTAAAGAGCCCCCGTCACGCCAAGTGGCGTATTGGGAATATGGTATTAATGGCCCTATATTTAACAGACCTTCAGCACATGATTTTTGGGATAATGTAGTCGGTATTACGCCCGTGCTGCTTTACTTTCCCATAAAAAAATCCGGTACCCATTTTAAAGCTGGGTGAACCCGGAGCCGTCGGTTGGGATCGAACCCTACCCCTTGTCTTTTTGCATTGTTGTGGTTGGAGTTTTATTTGTCTTCCAGTTGTCCCAGGTATATATAAACAATCTAAAAAATCGTTCATCTCAAGGTTATCTTTCATTGTCCCAGTTTTCTATTGATGTATGTATTTTGATTTAACGCTCCAATACTCGTGTACATAATACCCTTTTCAAATGTAACTTATTTACAGCCATGGAGGTTTCCTGAAGTTTAAACGGTCATTACTTTCAATATTATTTTTTATATATTTAATTTTCTTAAGTTAGCTCAACATAACACAGAGAAACAAATAAAAATTAATCGCTTCTACGAATCTAGTTGTTGGCGAAAGGTCATTATAAGTTCTGCACAGTTTGTACAAAATATTGTGTCTCTTGGAGACAGAATATAACTCTTAGATCTCTGAACAATTCATATGTTTTTATGACATATCTTTGAATCTGTATCCTGGCTGGACATGTACACTGTGGGGAAGCAGCCATTTATATTCTGTATAAGTGGACGTTTAGTCTATAGTTACTAGATTTAAAAGAGGAGGGAAACTCAGAAATGAACATATATATGTTAACATATCTATGTGTAGTTATAAAACCAATCTTTAGAGTTGCATTCACAAACGATATAATACTAGACTATCTAAGATAGCCCGTATCACCACTGGTGCTATGTAATCTACACCTATCGTGACTCTAGAAACAGTAACAGGTTTACAACCCTTAGAAGACAGACGCAAAGCTAAAGTAATGCAACAAGCGGAGAAATATAAAAGGCTCCTTAGCCACCCAATGCACCAAAGAATAACTGGTTTCGGAAAAATAAGAGTAAAGAGGAGCAACTTCGCTGCAATCTCCAAAGAACTGGCAACTAGTGACCCTGTACTGTCCCAAACACTACCGAAACCCTTATGCCCATCTGACATGACTCCTCATGGGAAACACAAATACCAGAACTTAAGGAAGACATAATAGGAATCATGAAAAAAAAAGCACACAAACAGACAAAGAGAGAAAACACAAGGCAGAAAAACTCACAAACAGCAACTACCCACAGGACTCCTGGTCACACATATACACGGATGACTCTGCTACAAATGCCATCAGAATTGAAAGAAGAGGTGTATTACTGAGGCTGAAAAACCAGAATGAGATCACCAAGTCAATAGCTAGTGGGAAATTCTCAAACAACTATAAAGCAGAAACTGAAGCCCTCAAAGATGCTGCAAAATTGGCTATCCAACACAAAAATAACATGCACAAGAAATTGGTGAAATTGACTGATGCACTGTCAGTCCGAAGAGCTCTAAAAACCCCCAGAAACAGTGAGCTAGATGACTTGAGAACAATCCTAGACCAACTGTACAATAACTTCCAGAGAGTGGTCATCCAGTGGATACCATCACACTGTAATATACACGAGAACGAACGTGCAGACAAATTAGCTAAAGAGTTAGGGAGATTATTACCACAAGAGAACCATCTGGTCAGCCACAACGAAGCCAAATCCATCATCAAAGGCCAGTACCATGAAAATGGAAACGAGAACACACAAAGTATAACGAGAGGGATGGATACATCCAACTATCAAGGAGGGATCAAGTCATCATATTTCGCCTACGCACTGGCCACAATAGAATGAGAAATCACATGTTCACCAAACTCAAATAGGAACTACCAGCCAATGCCACTATACACTGGACAAATTGACAACAAAACATGTTCTACAGGATTTCCCCCAGTACACAGACCTGAGAAAGACAATGTGGTCAACACCCACCGCCCTGGAAGAGAAACTATACGGGGCAACCGAATCACTTCAACAGACAGCTGCCTTCATAAGAAAGTCCGGAATCCTACTCTGAATGAGCCATGATCGCAGCAGCAGAAGAAGATAGCCAGTACCAACAATTTAAATCATCGAGAACAGGACGGAACAACAGAATAGGAAAAGGAAAACCACCAGCAAATAAGAGAGCAAAGCTATGTTTACTCCAATATTGCGTTATGTCATGTTTGTCTGAGGCCTCGAAAATAAATGATGCGCGTTGAGTGCTGGAGAATAAAAACCGCTTGCTCGGCATTTTGGGCATTTTAGAAATAAATCTTCTTCTAGCTCATTGGATATACGACAGATATACGACAGATATACGACAGATATACGACAGATATACGACAGATATACGACAGATATACGACAGATATACGACAGATATACGACAGATATACGACAGATATACGACAGATGTAGTCTGAAATGCCATCAGTTCACACAAACACCCCCCTCCCCCCCACACACACACACACACCCACACCTCCGACTTGGATTGACCAAATATTATACAAACTACTGTTCATAAACAAAGGTCACCATCGCTCCATTTTCACTCAGTCACCACAAGGTGCAGGAGAACGAGGGAGCCGCGATAGCACAGTGGTTAGTGAACTGGACTACAAAGGACAAGAGGTAGGGTTCGATCCCAACCGACTGCTTCCGGGTTCACCCAGCCTCAAATGGGTACCGGATTTTTTTCTGAGAAACTAAAGCGGCACGGGCGTAATACCGACCACATTACCCCAAAAACCTTGTGTCGAAGGTCTGTAAAATGTATGATCACTAACGCCATATTCCCTATACGCCACTTGGCGTGACGGGGGTTCTTTACTTTTACCTTACTTTATCACAAGGTGCAGGAGACCAGAGAAAATACAAACTATAAAATTATGTCTTAGGAGAAGTTGCTATACATTTAATAGACGAGACAACATACAAGCATATTAGTTGAATCATCTTCGGTAAAGGTAAAAGATGTGTGCTGATACATGAATATCCAAAGGTTTAACGGCTTGACAAACACAATCTTGAAAGGAAAATAAAAGCTGGATGAGAGGAGTAGACGAAGCAGACAAATATATATTCATAGACTCGATAGGGCAAACAGTTGGAGCAAAGCCAGATACTTGAATATAGCAGGAAAGTAAAGTCATGAACAAATCATGGTTTGGGATTAACGCAGCAAACAAGGAGTACACGGGATCACAATAAATGAACTAACCAAAAACATTTATGCATGTTGATTATAGTGTAATTTGGAGAGAAGGTGTCGCAATATCAAATATTAATACAACTACATTCGTTTTGTTTTCCTCACCTCACGAGTTTCGATGAGTGTGGATGTTGAAATATTTGTTTTCTCTATTTGATATACAGGTACCTGTAGGTCACTCTCAGGTTATGGGGAGTCGTGCGACTATCAAAATTCTTGTGGGTGTGCGTCAGGACTACAATGCTCTTACCAAGAACGTACTGATTATAGTAACCCGAGCGGGTATGACAGTTATGGCTATGCTACTGGTTACTATACTACCTGGGAATCCATCTGCGACTATCAAGCATATACAAATTAATAATTCACCCAACGTATGCATCGTCCTGACGACCTGTCCCGTTCTTTCTTGGATAAAGCAACAGACGAGCACAACCTCCACGACAAGAATTATGATTCTTTAACACGATATTTTAGATTTGCGAAATTATTTTTAAAAAGTTAACATGATTTAATTTATTTTTGGCAAACAAACAACAAAGAAGACAATAAACTCTGAAGTTGAAAATCATTATTATAATTTGTTTTTTTTTTTACGTGTCTTTTAAAATAATTGTTTATTAGTAAACAGTTTTATTTCTCGTTGTATCTATGTGACTTTTAATGTCACGCATGAATCATGATTTAAGATTTTTGTACGAAATTATACGGTGTGTGTGTGTGCGCGCGCGCGCGCGTGTGTGTGCGTATGTGTGTGTGTGTGTGTGTGTGGACGGGGACTGGGACATTATTAAAGTCAAGGTAAGAGCAATGTATTTTTAGAAGGTTGCTGAGAAACTAGAGCAGAATGGTTGCAAATAGAACAGATGGTCAAGGTCATGTGTGGGTTTATGAAATATAGACAGGTCAAACATCACCAGAGGCTACATCACCAGACAAAAGCGCGGAATGATGGACAGACAAATGAAAGACCAGAAATTGAGAGGATACTTAAATCCAAAACTGAGAAGAACACCACGACACTTAGCAGAGAACACTTGGAGAGAGACCGGTCGGGTAAGGCCAAGGGTGTGTAATCCCGAACCCTAAAATGGCCAAGTGCCCCAGGAGCCTCAGAAGGAGCGAACGGCTCACATATCTGAAGGAGATCTCTGCCAGATATAGCAAAGCTAAATTTACCAGAGACAAGAAACGTTCTCTCACTAAGAAGCGGAACATTTTGACACCGACACTCTCACTTAGAAAGCTGAGAGAGATATCTGCCAAAATGGTAAAGGAGCTTGGTCAACCAGAGACTAGAGCTTGGAGAAGCAATTCACATGAGAAGACTCGCGTATCAAGCCGAAATGGCAATTGCTAAGTCGACCAGAAACAAAAAAACGCACTTTCAAGCACACTGAGAGAAAGACAGAACTAATGAGCTCGAGGAAGATAATCACGTGAACAGCTTCACCGATCATAGGATTACCTCGGAGACCAGCGTAGAGATAGCCCTGGACAAAACTGTGAAACATTTAAGATTTCAGGATGTATAGAGTTCATACACCGGATTGTGAGATGTGAACTACTTTGAGTTTGTGTAAATAGATAAGTTTGTGATTAGTGAGTACACGGCTGTTCCAAACCGCCAAGTAGGTGCGACTTGTGTAACTTTGAATAAGAAGATAATCTAAGTATTCAAGACTGGTGCACTCCACTTGGACTTAAGTAATAAACAGAAATCGGTGTTGTACTACACCTTACGCCTTGTCAAATATATATATAAGATTTCCTCGTCTTTCTATCCAATTCTTCTTATTCTTCTATCAATCTACAATTCAATGGCTCAAATTTTCTGTTCTATTTTCTTGACTAATGTCTATGTTTCTGTGCCATACAGGAAAAAAAATACTAGAAAATTTCAATATATACAGTAAAGATATGAGGATTGGAAACATATATGGCCTTTGGCGTCTTCTATTCGAGTGGTTGGAAGCTATCATGATAAGTCAATAGTTTGGTAACATATTAGTGTCTTATGCTGGTTTGCTGAACAGCTTATCTCATGACTAAATCTGCCAATATTGGACAATCAAACCCGTCCGCAGAATGAACAAGATATATTTGTGGTGCCTGACCTCATTTCCTTTCTACTGAGCCTTTTGTCTTCTGAATTTGACATCAGCACTGTCTCGAAATTGCTGTGAAATTTTTTAATGGTTGTTCTCCATGTGCTACGATCTTCAGCCATATCCTACCAGTTTCTTTCACTGATAGAGAATCCCTTCAAGGAAGCCTTGCAAACATCCCTATATCTCAGCACTAGTCTGCTATTTGGTCTCTTTTCGTCCTAAGTTCACCATTCAATTTTTGTTTGGGAATACGATTGTTTGCCATTCTTCTTACAAGACCAAGTTACCTTTGTCTACGACTCCTATGTGTTGCCATGATGGATGGGAGTTTAGCTCGTTGTAAGACACCAGAGTTGGCCACTTTGTTTTGATATTTGATGTTCGCAATCTCTCGAAGGCAACGCACATGAAATCTATTTAACCTTGTCTCATGCCCCGCATAGGTAGTCCAAGTTTCTGATCCGTATAGAAGTGTTCTAAGCACACAATTTTGGTAAATTTGAATCTTAATCCTGAGTGTTAGTTTGGTGTTGACCCGTGCTGCATCTTTAAGTTTACCAAAATGTGAAAGCTGCCTTTCCGTTTCTGAAATTTATTTCTTCTTCAAAGGAGACAGTTGTTATGACCATAGAACCGAGATGGTAAACTTTCTCAAATATTCAAGGAGTGTATTTTTTAATGACATAGCTGCGGGTCTGGCTACACCTTGTTTAATCACCACAGTCTTCTGGATACTTATTTACAGGGACAATAAATCGCATGATCTAGCTAGATTTTCAGTCATTAACTGCAGGACGGATTCATCATGAGCAACCAGTGCTGCATCATCAGCTTATAGAAGCTTCTTGACTAGGGTCTCAGATGTTTTAAATATTGACCTCAGACGTGCAAGATTGAATAAGAAGCCGTCAGATCTTGCACGGATGTAGATGTCTCCAGAGACGGTTTCACACGCATTGTGTAGAAGGGCAGCGAATAATATTCCGAATATAGTGGGGGGCAAGGACACATCTTTTTTAGACTTCACAGTTCATCTCAAAGGGCTTGGAAGTTTTACCCTCGAACTGGATGGTAGCAGACATAATTTATTGTGAAACGACTTGATCATCTTAAGTAATGTAAGAGGGCAAGCAACATTTTCCATCACCCTGTATAGACAATCTGCTCACGGTGTCAAAAGCCTTTGACAGATCAACGACAGTTATAAATAGGAGTCTTCTCTGTTCCCTGCATTTTTTTCCAAATGTAGGTGTTTTAAACAAATTCTTGCGAATGCCTTTCCAATTATATTCGGGAAGGATAAACCCCTATAGTTCTTACAATCGTCCTTGTCCCCTTTATTTTGTATAACGTTACAATCTTTGCATATTTCAAGTGTTTGGGTATATCTCCACTTCTCAAGCATTGGACAAGGAGTTTGTAGAGATGAGGCAGGAGTGTTTCAAGATTTTCCTTGTGTACTTCTGTTGAGATGTTGTCGTTACCAGAAGCGTTTCCCTTTGAGAGGTCGCGGATGACATCATGAAGTTCCTTCTCAGTAGGTCCATTGTCCAGTTCGGTCAGCCCTGAATATTTTGAGACGATGTGATCTGGGAGTAGGGTTGCTGGTCTGTCTTCAGAATAGAGGCGAGTAATGTTCGACCCATCTTTCGAGATGTTTAGTTTTGTCACTGATACGCTCATCGATTGCGTCTTTTAAGGGAGCAATTTTTTTAGATATATATGGGATTAGAGCAATCTTTATATTGTTATACATCGTTTGTGAATCTCCTAGCCCAGCAGCTTTCTGGATCGTAGAGTATAAATTTGACCAGTATTCGTTCGAACATTTTCTTGCCTTCCGTTGTATTTCAGCTCTTGCGTGTTTGAATTTGTCTTTTGTGTTCTTGCATGGGTAATTATTTAAGGTTAGAAAAGCTCTGTTCTCCATCTCTACAAGTGGCATGAGTTTCATCGAGTTTTCTTGAACCCAAACCTTGGTGGGAATGAAAAGACGATTAGAGGCCACAGAGATGGGATTTGTCAGAGGAATGTTGAAAATTCCCTCGACAGTTAAAAAGACCAATGAGAAAATTCTCAAAGAGGCCAACACAAAAAGGGAGCTTAAAAAAAACTTCAGAAAGAAACAATCAACATTTTTGGGCACATCATGACTTCGAAGAGGAAAGTTGGAATACTTGGTTACAACTGGTAAAATAAAAGGAAAGAGATATCACTGACGACAAAGAGAGAAAATACTGGATAGCTTGGTGTCATGGCATGGAAAACGCTCAACAATTTAATTAATACGCACTGTACATAGAAGATTGTGGAATGACATGATTGCCTACGCCAACCGGTATGGCACATGATGATGATGAAAACTTGGTTGAGTTTTTGTCTTTAACAAAATAAGATATTGCATAATCAAAGATGTGCTATTTTAGCCGGTTCCATGAATCATCGACATTGTCTAGGTCTTTTGCTTTCTCCGTTCATTTCTTGAAGGCATTCTTGAACTTCTGTGAAGTCTTAAAAGAACTAAAAATGAAAAGAGAACTACTAAACACAATTCAAACAAGACAAATGCGTTTTTTTGGGCTTGTTAAAATACACAACAGCCTACTAAAAGTAATCCTGGAAGGGAAAATACAAGGTAAAAGATTCAGAGGCAGACCAAGACTAACATGGACAAGTAACATCAAAAGATGGACAAACCAGCCTATGACAACCTGCACCATCAAAGCAAGAGACAGAGCCGAATGGCGCTCCGTGGTAGCCAATCTTCGTTGCGGAGATGGCACTCGATGATGATGATGATTCTTGAACAGGACTTGGTTGTTGGGTACTTTTGTCACAGCGATATTAATCTTCGGCCTGAATGGTTCTCTAGGTTTGTATATCCTTGTGGTGGTTGTCTTAACTTTAATAATGACAAGTTCGTGGTCTGTGTCACAGTCTGCGCTGTGGTATGCTTGAGCTATTCTAACATTATTTAGGTGTTGTCTGCGAAATAAGACAAGTCCAGCTTGTGTCAATGCCCGGACCTTGGATGCCGCCATGTTGCTTTTTGTCCATTCTTAACGTTGATAAATGTATTGGCAGCGCACAGGTTGTTCAGGGAACAAAATTGTAGAAGTATCGAACCAATATAATTAATTTTGCCAATATCATGATGACATAGGCATGGTGGCCATGAATGATGGTCAGATACAATGCGTGCATTTAGATTGCTCAGCACTTAAAGTTGTTCTACTTTTGGAACTGAATCCAAGGTAACTTGGAGCATCTCGTAAAATTATCTTTATCTTCTGTGGTTGTTGCCATTGTTGGTGCATAGATGCTAGTGATATTGATTGGTCCAGCTTATGAATATTATTTTGGTGTTATTATGTGTTCTGATATACTATATGTGGTGTCTATGGAATGCATGAGCTTATGATGTGTTCTGATATACTATCTGTGGTGTCTATGGAATGCATGAGCTTATGATGTGTTCTGATATACTATCTGTGGTGTCTATGGAATGCATGAGCTTATTATGCACATCAAAACTCACTCCGTGTGGGCGAGGCTGCCCAGGTTTTAGCAGAAAATTATCTGAAAGTTATCGCATTTTATATGGGGAGCGGCACGGGTGTGATACTTGCCACATTCACATTATCCCAAAAATAATGTGTCGAAGGTCTAAAAAAATATGCACACTAACAATACATTTCCTATACGACACGAGGTATAACGGGGATCTTTTATTTTCTTTTGTTGTATAAATACACATACACTATCTATATATACAAAGTCTGGAACCAGTTCGTGGCACAAGGAGAATTTTTAAAAAACAGCACAGCAACATTTGAAGAAGCCTGGATGTCAAATTCAGAAGACAATCGTCGCAGGAGAAAGGAAATGAGGCCAGTCACCTCAAATGCATCTTGTTCGTTTTGCGGTCAGATTTCTCTATTCAATATTGGCAGATTCAGTCACGATAAAATCTGCTCAGTAAAATGGCTTCCAGAATAAGTAATATTTTACCAAACACTACTGACTAATCATGATTGCTTCCTACATAACGTCTTGAAAGATATTCCTATATTGAATATATACATTTAGTAAATTGAAAAAAATGGTTTGTTATATTTTCGCACCGCAACACTTATAGCAAATAATTTTAACAATGTTATGCCCAGAGGAAGATTGCTATCTCGCTTACCTACTAACAGAGTAATACATTTAATACAATACAATATTGACCCTCTCGAGCAGATCAGACCTGGATTCGACTAGACATACTATAACTATGTGAATGTACTTGTTAGACTGTCACAGCATTTTCTCCTTTTTTCTTCAATCGTTCATCGTCTTTGGTCTAATTTGTTTGTTTTTTTTTATGAATAGTGCCCAACGATTTCCACTTAGGGTTTTGGTCGGAGCTGTTGAGAGTATACTTATATACTGTTCTGTACATTCTTCTCTTCAGCAATTCGTTGGTGGAGTGAGCTGCATGATTTGAGTTATTGTCCTGTTGACATTGCGCCACAATACTATAGTTCGTTCACAAATTCGCGCCCATAGAGTTGATCAATTATCTCAGAAACTGTTTGATGAATTTCTATAATTCTTTTTTATGAAATCTTTTTTTTTCACCGACCTTCAGATTTTATAATATTTAAGTACAAAAGCGGTCTGAATTTTACACAAATCGTTTTTTGTTATATAATTTTAGGAAAATATCAAACCGCGTGCTCTAGACATTAGATTTTACTGTAAATTATGTTAATTTCTAACAATGCAAGCCAAAGGCGTATCCGTATTACATTGAGTAGGGCAAAATTTTCACTTGATTTTATATCTTTGTCATAGGGATAGGTAAACTTCCTCGCTTGACCGTCGCCTCTGCAGAGTCAAAGTTCTGTCCGATCCATCGATTGAAAGAGCTTCTATCTATATTTAGAGCTGCCCGTGTTCTGTTTTCTGGTTTATTGATATCGTAATATAACCAACTCCTTTTAGATCACTTGCAAAAGTCCATGTATAATTACACAGTTACCTTTTGCATAGTGATGAATTTACACTTTAAACTCTTCATGGTTTTAAAAATCAAGTAATCACTTCACAACAGCTTACAAATTATCACACATACAGAAATATTCATTAATAGTAAATATTTTGTCAAAATATGCCTCTGGACCAATTTTACAATAAAATCGGAAATTAAATTACCAAAAAAAAACCTCGGCGTGGCACACGTCTTACAAGTTAAGAGTGCGAAACGTTTCTAAGATTGTGCGGTGTGCACGTGAAATTTGAATTTTTAATCGGTGAGTTGATTACAACAAATGTTGTAATTGTAAAATCTTAAAATTTAAGACAGGCAAGAAAATCATATTTTTATATACCTCAAATAAGCAAAAATCTTTACTAAATGCATGACAATAGGGCAAAAAATCAGACTGAAGGTGGGTGAAAAAATAAGATTTCACGCAAAAGAATTACATAAATTCATCAAACAGTTTCCGTGATAATTAATAAACTCTGTGGCACAATTTGTGAACGAATTATAGCATAAATAGCAGACGATGTTCTTTTAGTATGGATGTCCCTCTCTTTCATAAAAATGTATGAAGAGGAATATTCTAGTCTACCATGATACTCTAGAATACTTTAGTCATCGGGCGAACGCAACTATAAAAATGTATGCGGAAATACAGAATAAGGTGTGTCACTTCTGTTTCCTTTCCCCACAAAAAAAATTTATGGAAATGTTTTGGTTGCTTGTATACGAGCATTACAGTCTTCAGTTTAAATATTTATTTGAGCAGGATATGAAGAAAACAATATTCACTTCTAAATATTCAAAAGTAATAGAAATGACATTGTCCAGAGACAAATGTGATGTTCGTAGTATTATATAGGTTTTTATATTAGCAATTTGATATATGATAAATGTGCAGTATATGCTAAGCTGCTACAACTGCTAGCGACTTAGCTATCTGAAGTAAGAAAATCGATTTTAGCCTGGTTGTATGTAGCGCATTGATTACTTCGCACTTGTCATGCTGATAAGATGGGCTTGTGGTTTGGCTCTTCAGAAAACCTTCGACATGTACCAGAGTCCATAATCTGTGCAACATGAATACAGCAGTAAAGTATCTCAGTGAAGGCTTGTTCACTTCCAGTAGCATCTTAGAGAAAGCTTGTTCACTTCCAGCAGTATCTCAAAGATGGCATATTCACTTCCAGCAGCATCTTAGAGAACGCTTGTTTACTTCCAGCAGTATCTCAATGATGGCATATTCACTTCCAGCAGCATCTTAGAGAAAGCTTGTTCACTTCCAGCAGTATCTCAATGATGGCATATTCACTGCCAGCAGCATCTTAGAGAAAGCTTGTTTACTTCCAGCAGTATCTCAATGATGGCATATTCACTTCCAGCAGCATCTTAGAGAAAGCTTGTTCACTTCCAGCAGTATCTCAATGATGGCATATTCACTTCCAGCAGCATCTTAGAGAAAGCTTGTTCACTTCCAGCAGCATCTTAGAGAAAGCTTGTTCACTTACAGTAGCATCTTAGAGAAAGCTTGTTCACTTCCAGTAGCATCTTAGAGAAAGTTTGTTCACTTCCAGCAGTATCTCAGTGAAGGCTTGTTCACTTCCAGTAGCATCTTAGAGAAAGCTTGTTCACTTCCAGCAGTATCTCAATGATGGCATATTCACTTCCAGCAGCATCTTAGAGAAAGCTTGTTCACTTCCAGTAGCATCTTAGAGAAAGCTTGTTCACTTCCAGCAGTATCTCAATGATGGCATATTCACTTCCAGCAGCATCTTAGAGAACGCTTGTTCACTTCCAGCAGTATCTCAATGATGGCATATTCACTTCCAGCAGTATCTCAATGATGGCATATTCACTTCCAGCAGCATCTTAGTGAAAGCTTGTTCACTTCCAGCAGTATCTCAATGATGGCATATTCACTTCCAGCAGCATCTTAGTGAAAGCTTGTTCACTTCCAGCAGTATCTCAATGATGGCATATTCACTTCCAGCAGCATTTTAGAGAAAGCTTGTTCACTTCCAGCAGTATCTCAATGATGGCATATTCACTTCCAGCAGCATCTTAGAGAAAGCTTGTTCACTTCCAGCAGTATCTCAATGATGGCATATTCACTTCCAGCAGCATCTTAGAGAAAGCTTGTTCACTTCCAGTAGCATCTTATAGAAAGCTTGTTCACTTCCAGCAGTATCTCAATGATGGCATATTCACTTCCAGCAGCATCTTAGAGAAAGCTTGTTCACTTCCAGCAGTATCTCAGTGAAGGCTTGTTCACTTCCAGTAGCATCTTAGAGAAAGCTTGTTTACTTCCAGTAGCATCTTAGAGAAAGCTTGTTCACTTCCAGCAGTATCTCAGTGAAGGCTTGTTCACTTCCAGTAGCATCTTAGAGAAAGCTTGTTCACTTCCAACAGTATCTCAATGATGGCATATTCACTTCCAGCAGCATCTTAGAGAAAGCTTGTTCACTTCCAGCAGCATCTCAATTATGGCATATTCACTTCCAGCAGCATCTTAGAGAAAGCTTGTTCACTTCCAGCAGCATCTCAATGATGGCCTATTCACTTCCAGCTGCATCTTAGAGAAAGCTTGTTCACTTCCAGCAGCATCTTAGAGAAAGCTTGTTCACTTCCAGCAGCATCTTAGAGAAAGCTTGTTCACTTCCAGCAGCATCTTAGAGAAAGCTTGTTCACTTCCAGTAGCATCTTAGAGAAAGCTTGTTCACTTCCAGTAGCATCTTAGAGAAAGTTTGTTCACTTCCAGCAGCATCTTAGAGAAAGTTTGTTCACTTCCAGCAGCATCTTAGAGAAAGATTGTTCACTTCCAGTAGCATCTTAAAGAAAGCTTGTTCACTTCCAGCAGTATCTCAATGATGGCATATTCACTTCCAGCAGTATCTCAATGATGACATATTCACTTCCAGCAGTATCTCAATGATGGCATATTCACTTCCAGCAGCATCTTAGAGAAAGCTTGTTCATTTCCAGCAGCATCTTAGAGAAAGCTTGTTCACTTCCAGCAGCATCTTAGTGAAAGCTTGTTCACTTCCAGTAGCATCTTAGAGAAAGCTTGTTCACTTCCAGCAGTATCTCAATGATGGCATATTCACTTCCAGCAGCATCTTAGAGAAAGCTTGTTCACTTCCAGTAGCATCTTAGAGAAAGCTTGTTCACTTCCAGCAGTATCTCAATGATGGCATATTCACTTCCAGCAGCATCTTAGAGAACGCTTGTTCACTTCCAGCAGTATCTCAATGATGGCATATTCACTTCCAGCAGCATTTTAGAGAAAGCTTGTTCACTTCCAGCAGTATCTCAATGATGGAATATTCACTTCCAGCAGCATCTTAGTGAAAGCTTGTTCACTTCCAGCAGTATCTCAATGATGGCATATTCACTTCCAGCAGCATTTTAGAGAAAGCTTGTTCACTTCCAGCAGTATCTCAATGATGGCATATTCGTTTCCAGCAGCATCTTAGAGAAAGCTTGTTCACTTCCAGCAGTATCTCAATGATGGCATATTCACTTCCAGCAGCATCTTAGAGAAAGCTTGTTCACTTCCAGCAGTATCTCAATGATGGCATATTCACTTCCAGCAGCATCTTAGAGAAAGCTTGTTCACTTCCAGTAGCATCTTATAGAAAGCTTGTTCACTTCCAGCAGTATCTCAATGATGGCATATTCACTTCCAGCAGCATCTTAGAGAAAGCTTGTTCACTTCCAGCAGTATCTCAGTGAAGGCTTGTTCACTTCCAGTAGCATCTTAGAGAAAGCTTGTTTACTTCCAGTAGTATCTTAGAGAAAGCTTGTTCACTTCCAGCAGTATCTCAGTGAAGGCTTGTTCACTTCCAGTAGCATCTTAGAGAAAGCTTGTTCACTTCCAGCAGTCTCTCAATGATGGCATATTCACTTCCAGCAGCATCTTAGAGAAAGCTTGTTCACTTCCAGCAGCATCTCAATTATGGCATATTCACTTCCAGCAGCATCTTAGAGAAAGCTTGTTCACTTCCAGCAGCATCTTAGAGAAAGCTTGTTCACTTCCAGCAGCATCTTAGAGAAAGCTTGTTCACTTCCAGTAGCATCTTAGAGAAAGCTTGTTCACTTCCAGTAGCATCTTAGAGAAAGTTTGTTCACTTCCAGCAGCATCTTAGAGAAAGTTTGTTCACTTCCAGCAGCATCTTAGAGAAAGATTGTTCACTTCCAGTAGCATCTTAAAGAAAGCTTGTTCACTTCCAGCAGTATCTCAATGATGGCATATTCACTTCCAGCAGTATCTCAATGATGGCATATTCACTTCCAGCAGTATCTCAATGATGGCATATTCACTTCCAGCAGCATCTTAGAGAAAGCTTGTTCATTTCCAGCAGCATCTTAGAGAAAGCTTGTTCACTTCCAGCAGCATCTTAGTGAAAGCTTGTTCACTTCCAGCAGTATCTCAATGATGGCATATTCACTTCCAGCAGTATCTCAATGATGGCATATTCACTTCCAGCAGTATCTCAATGATGGCATATTCACTTCCAGCAGTATTTCAAGGATGGCATATTCACTTCCAGCAGTATCTCAATGATGGCATATTCACTTCCAGCAGTATCTCAATGATGGCATATTCACTTCCAGCAGTATCTCAATGATGGCCTATTCACTTCCAGCAGTATGAGAGTGAAGGCGTGTTCACTCCCAGCAGTATCTGAGCAAAAGCTTATTCCATCCAGTTAGTCAGTGCGAGCGTTGCTCAATAGACTTATCACACGATAATGACAGGGTCAACAAACTCACACGTGCCTCACCGCATGCATGTTAGTAAAAGTGTTGACCTGGCTAGTTTTTATATAAGGACGACCAACAATCCATAGCTTGACAAGTAAAATTAATTCTTTATATGATCTTCGCAGCCGGAAACATTCTGATCAACAGAAACGTAACCCCGTCGAACAAGTGTTTGAGCCCTTTAGTTAATTGACACACTAGGGGTTGGTTATGATTGTGATTATGATTGTTCATGATTATTCCCCTCATCATGAGAAAAGGAAAGTTGGAATACTTGGTTACAACTGGCAAAATACAAGGAAAGAGAGATCGCGGACGACAAAGAGAGAAAATACTGGACAGCTTGGTGTCATGGCATGGAAAACAGTCAACAACAGAACTGATACGATGCACTGTAGATAGAAGATTGTGAAGGGACATGATCGCCTACGCCAACCGGTATGGCATATAATGATGAGACTGTCTGCTGTTGGTGCATAAACTTGTATAAGATTTGTATTTATTGGCTTGCCAATAAAATTCACTAAAAGGACTCTGTCAGATATTGGGCAAAAGTCTTTCACAGTTCTTGCTCTTTCTGCATCCAAGATGATACCTACTCCTCTTTGGTGTTCAGTACTTCCAGAATAGATTATTTTATGTTCATCAGAATAGATCTTCCCTGATCCAGTGTATCCCATTTCGCAAAGTCCCAGTAAATGTAACTCATTCTTTTCATTTCCTGTTTGACGTTTTCCAGTTTACCCTTCTGCTTGAGTGTTCTCACATTCCAAGTACCTATCTTAAGAGTCTGTTTTATCTTTATTTTGCTTACAGTAGCTTGGTGACGATCCGGTATCACCTGTAGCACATGATGTCCCTTATCGAACGAGGGTTTTCCACTGGAATCCCCCTTAACGTTGTTGTCGTGATTTCTATTATTGTGGCGATTCATGATTGTACAAAGAAACTACGACGGTGGTTTTCTGTTGCCTTCCGTCTGATTGTTTACGGTAAGCTCCGCTAGCCTTTGACTAAAAAGTCGCACCCACTAGGCAGTGGGGTTGTTTTACATCGGTGTACCCTCCCATAGCCTTTTACTCCCCCGACCATACCTGAAAGGCAGCAGGGTAGCCACAGGTTGTACTGTTTACTGCATACAGTAGCAGGTAAAATTACCCGACCTGACAGTCCTTTAATACATTAATGATATTGGCCCTCCTCGTGAAGTTAATGAACAATGTTGCTCGCTTTGATGCTTTATACTTCTTTTAACATCACATATACCATTTAAAATAATGCCAAGTATCTTTATGTATTCATGACTTATTTCTATTGTTAGTGTATCAATAGTTTAATTTGCATTGGACAATATATAAGCCTGTGTTAAAAGAAAATGAAAAAGAATTAATTCTTTAATCGATTCTCAATAATGCTGAATATTTCTACTTAAATTATAAACTCTGACTTTCGTTGATCGTCGCAGACAAAACTTTACCCTGATATCTCAGGTAAGAAACCAGAATTTAAGGGGTACCGGATTTTTTTTCGGTGAAATTAAAGCGGCACGGGCGTAATACCGACCACATTACTCCAAAAATCATGTGCCGAAGGTCTGTAAAATGTATGGTCACTAACAACATATTCCCTACACGCCACTTGGCGTGGCGGGTCACTAACAACATATTCCCTACACGCCACTTGGCGTGACGGGGGTACTTTACTTTTTTTTTTCTCAGGTAAGAAAGCTGTGAACAAATGTGTCTACATGGGTAGACAAATTGGAATAGAATTGAATTCAAAGTCAAATTAATTAATCCCTCATTTTTAAAGCTGAATACGTATAGTTTGCTATTGGAACATCCTCGAAAAGAAAACAAGTGACATCGCAATTTTTGTAAATGAAATAAAGGGTTATGAAATCTGTAATAATTCAAAAGATACTCTATGATATTTATGATAAACACTCACGACAGATTTCAGTGTAGAGGCTGATAGGTGGCTCTGCAGTTGATCATAGGGTGCTCAGAAGTATATTGCGCTGAGAATGATGCTCTCAAAGACCTGAAGTATGAAACGGCAGACGACTCCATGACCGTTGATGACTTCAAATTTTTCATCAGGAACTATAATATTAGAGAAATATTGAAAGTCTATTATCACAATTTTCTTGTACATGACACTATTATCACAATTTTCTTGTACATGACACTATTATCACAATTTTCTTGTACATGACACTATTATCACAATTTTCTTGTACATGATACTATTATCACAATTTTCTTGTACATGACACTATTTTCACAATTTTATTGTACATGACACTATTATCACAATTTTCTTGTACATGACACTATTATTACCATGTCCAAAAAAAAATAATCTGACTTCAGAATGATGACAAAAACATCTGTCCCTATAGTGATAACAGAGTCTTGCTGAAAACTTGTTACGGTTTTCGCCTTTCTGGTGGAGCTCCATAAAACAATTGAGTTTATCACTTAAAAGGGCAACTATTGACAATCAATCAGCCAGAACGAATAACAAAGAAAACATAGATGAATAATGTGTTACTCATTGATTGGAATGCGTGTCTACTTTGAAGGTTGGCTACCATAGAACGCCATTCTTCTCTGTCACTTGCCTTATTAGTGCACGCTGTCAAAGGTTCACCTGTCCATCTTTTGATGTTATCAGTCCACATTAGTCTTGGTCTGCCTCGTCTACCTTATCTTTTCTCCTCCATAGTGACATGACTTTTAGTACGGTACTGTGTCTTTTCACATGTCCTAAAATGTTGATTGTCTTGTTCGAATTGTGTTAAGCAGTTTTTTTTTTCATCTGATTAAAAATGTCACCCTTTGTCTACTTCTCCTCCCACTCAATTCACCCTAGGTTTCTATAAATCCACATCTTACAAGGAACCCCTCACATTTCTTTTGAAAATGAGACTCATGTGCTATAAAAAACACATTATGTTAAAAAATTATATATTTACAATAATCTTGAGTGCCTGTTGTCTTCCCATATAATAGATTTGTACCTGTTTTAAATGCCATGTTTATATCTTGAAGGGTTACTGAAATTTTAAGGCTGAAGATGAAATGAATCAAACAAAGAGATTCTAGATATTTTATTTTAAAATGGTAATAATTTATAAGAAGGTGAGATATTTCAAAAATCGTTTTTAAGCTTTTAAAGATTTTTTAAAGCTCACAATTTAAAATTCTTGTTTGCTAATTAATTCTACATACATAAAGGATATTCAATATTACAAAGTAAAAAAATATATTTTTTTAAGGGAAATAGTGTATTTTATATGCCCCACGACCCCATAAAGCATTTCCCGTCTTAGTAATGTGGCGATAAAGTATGTCATACCCTAGTTTTGTGAAGTTAAATCATCTTTATTAGTGCTGCCATCCGCGACTAATGACATGTTGAATCATCACTAGGGTGCTTCTAACGGTCTCATTTGTGGTCTGAAATTCTGTGAATTGCTAGCAAGACGACTGTTCCTGCAGCTCGCTATTTTTACGTTCAATGTGACATTGAGGAATATTTTATTATGTGGAGCCGCGATAGCTCAGTGGTTAGTGAACTGGACTACAAAGGACAAGGGGTAGGGTTCGATCCCAACCGACGGCTCCGGGTTCACCCAGCCTTAAATGGGTACCGGATTTTATTTTCTGGGAAAGTAAAGCAGCACGGGTGTAATACCGACCACATTACCCCAAAATCATGTGCTGAAGGTCTGTAAAATATAGGGTCACTAACACCATATTTCCCTATACGCCACTTAGCGTGACGGGGTACTTTACTTTTTTTTTTACTTACTTTCTGCAAAATCAGTATTTCATTTCAATTACACTTTAGTATTTGATTGCTGTTGTTTTCAATTCTTCTGTTGCTTTTACTTTCTATTTTATAGTAAAATTCAAACTATGACTTGTGTCTCTCTCTCTTATTATATATTCTTTAACTCCTAACAAACGGCAAGAAAATTTTAATTCAAAACGTCCCACATAAATCTTCAGTATTACAAAACAAATATCGAAATATAATTTTTTTTTGGATTCAGGCACCTGCCAGGCCTTCAAACTCGAAGGAGAGAGTTGCAACGAAAAACATTCTTATGGATGTGAGAATGGGTTGCAATGCATAAACAAAATGTCTACGGCCACATCAACTTCTAACAATGCCAGTAAATTATTTGCGAATGGGGGATACATTTGAGTGAAATAAACTGGCAATGAGTAACAATGTTTATTTTGAGAAATGGCCAGTATTTGCAAGTAAAATATCGTTAAGATCTGTGTGATGGAGCAAGATCAGTCTTTGGATAGTTCTTGATAAAAGAATAAATGGAATTAAAAAAGAATGTGTCTGTGTTAATTCATTTGTCGTTATCTTTCACAATTATGTTTTATAACTGATGGCTTAGTTATGTTTGACATTTATAGTTTCAACATTAATGTTTTGATGACGTCTCTGGTGTGGCTGTTTCTACCCAAAACAGGACACGCATAAACTAAGTTTCGCACTTTGACACAAAATATTACACAACTAGAAAGAAATACTGGCAACAGACAATCATCGTACCAATATGGAAAAATAAAGGCAGCAAGAGAGATTGCAATCAATGTAATGGTATATCGTTACTCAGATAAGTGGGATGTTATACACAAAATTTATGAAAAAAAGGGCTGAGACAAATAACAGAACTACAGTTAAGCTAGTCTCAAATGGGGTTCCGAAAAAAAAAACGAAGAATGTACTAACACTCTATTCGCCTTAAAACATCATCATCATGTACCCTGCCGGTTGGCGTAGGCGATCATGTCCCTCCACAATCTTCTATCTACAGTGCATCGTATCAGTTCTGTTGTTGACTGTTTTCCATGCCATGACACCAAGCTATCCAGTATTTTCTCTCTTTGTCGTCCGCGATCTCTCTTTCCTTTTATTTTGCCAGTTGTAACCAAGTATTCCAACTTTCCTCTTCTCATGATGTGCCCGAAAAATGTTGATTGCTCTGTAAATAGAAGGTTGTGATTTGTCATGATTATTCCAGGCAATTTAAGAAGGTAGTTTGCCATTCCTTTCCTTCTTGGCAGTGACTGTACTAGTCGGAGATCGCAGCCATTGTCTCTATACATGAGACCCTTTGCCTGCCATCGCGGTGTGGGGACCATAACCGGCACTACTTGTCGGCTGCTCCCACAACACCATCCACCACCTGCTCCAATGGCTTCACATAACCCTGATTGGATTGAGGGGGGGGGGGCTAAACGGGAGCTCCACCTTGCCCAGGGGTGTCCCGAAGACTAGCGAAGGAAAGGAGACGTCTTACTCCTCCTTTGGTAGGGCAGAACTCTAGCCCGCTAACCTAAAACGCCTTAAAACAGGTTGCAGAAAAAAAAAGCCAGAACACAACCAAAATGTGTATATAGCTTTCATTGACCAGGGAAAAGCATTCGACCGAGTAAACAGAGAACAACAATGGGAGACACTAACAACATGCGGAGTAAGTCAACGTCTAACTAACCTAATTAATAGTCGTTACATCAACAACAACTGCACAGTCAGAACAGCAGCAGACTACACAGACCACTTCGAAGTTAGAGCAGGTGTAAAATGTCATCAAACAGGTCTGTGGGCTTACCAATATCAACGCTGGCGAGGAGTGGATACCGGTGCCTACGTCATTTAAGGGGACTTCCTCGTGTATTGTCACACTCGACAGGGAGTGTAGGGAACAGAACTCAATCGTGGTCAATGCGGAGATCAAAGGTCTCATCTGGGATAACACCAATGAGAAAGATGCAGTCATCTATGCAGACGGATCTGTACTACGACACCAAAGGAGTGCATGGGAATTTACAGTACGCTCGGCAGGCAGAATAGTCAAGGAAGGCAGTGGTGCATACTTTATGACCACGAGTAGCATGACGATGGAGGTGATGGCAGTGACCAGGGCATTCATCTGGTTAGAGTCACAAGACTACACCCACGCCTGTATACTGAGTGATTCGATGGGCATGATAAGAAAAGTGGAGGTGGGATCTGTACGTATGCAATGGGTAGAGTCATTGCAGAAGTAAACATAATACGTACGGTCACCTTTGTCTACATGCGGGAGAAAGGGGAAATTATAGAGCGGACAGGTTGGCTAGCTGCGCTATTGTTGAGGACGGGCAACCAATGGATCGGGCGGACATCATCGATGCCTTTCTGGAAGTGGAAAGGACACAGGACTTCGACAACCATGAGTCCACGTCACTCCTTCGGATGAAAGAGATGGAAGTTAAGATGGGCACAGTCAGAAACGAGAAACTTAGTGGGCGTGTAAGAAGACTAATCAACCAACACAGAACTGGAGTCATCAATCGCTGGACACTTCGAGACTTGCGGGGATCTGAGCACCTATGGATATGTTCGGAGTGCAATGATGATGACCCGCAAATAACTCAATAATACAATCAGATGTGGAGCCGCGATAGTTCAGTGGTTAGTGACCTAGACAACAAAGGACAAGAGGTAGGGTTAGATCCCAATCGACGGCTTCCGGGTTCACCCAGCCTTAAATGGGTACCGAATTTTTTTCTGGGAAAGTAAAGCGGCACGGACGTAATGCCGACCACATTACCCCAAAAATTATGTGCTGAAGGTCTGTAAAATGTATGGTCACAAACACCATATTCAGCCCATAAGACAGGGGTGAGTACTATCGCACCTATTGATCATCTTTCATGGACTAAATATGCAAGTTAACCAACCGATCGGAGACCAAGGAGATCAACGAGTTTCTATATGCAGACTATCAAGCACTGATACATGGAAAAATAGAAGACCTACAAGAACACTTAAATAGATTTAACATCACAAAATGCAACTTGAAAATCAACAAAACAGAAGTCATGAATAATGCAAAAGTGAAACAGAACATCAACATAAATATAGACGGCAGACAACTAAAACATGTTGAGGAATTTAAATACCTTGGAAGTCTAGTGACAAAGACAATTCATAAACAACCGAAATAGACACAAGATGCAGCAAAGCTTGTTAAATCATCGGACAGCTGTGACTAGTATTGTCCAACAAGGAAATAGCTCTAGAGGAAAAACGCTTACTCTACCATACAATCTTCATCCAAACGTTGTGCTACCAATGACAGCTCTAGACCCTAAATGCAAGAACAATAAGTAAAATAATAACTGCCAGGATTAAATGTGTTAGACGAATAATAGTAATCAGTCTGAGAGATAAGATCAGAAATGAGATAAAAAGTGAGGAATAAAAACAAGGAAACCCGGCATAGAATATGTAAAGAAACAACAGATAAAATGGTCTGACCACGTAATAAGGCAAAAAAGATCAAAATACAACACAACGAGCCTTCAATAAACTTTGCGAGAAAACCAGACTCAAGGGTCGACCATAATAAAGGTCATCATCATCATCAATGAGTGCCGTTCTCGCATCGAAGGTTGCCTACCATGGTACGCCATTCCGTTCTGTCTCCTCCCTTGATGGTGCAGGTTATCATAGACTGACTTGTTCATCTTTTGATGTTACTCGTCCATGTTAGTCTTGGTCTGCCTCTTTTACCTTTTACTTTCCCTTCCACGTTACTTTTAGTAGGCTGATGTGTCTTTTAACATGTCCCAAAAATCTCATTTGTCTTGTTTGAATTTTATTTAGTAGTTCTCTTTTCATTTTTAGTTGCTTTAAGACTTCATCGTTTGTTTTATTTTCTTTCCATCCAATTCTAGTTATTCTTCTGTAAATCCACATTTCAAAGGCTTCAATTTTCTGTTCAGTTTTCTTGTCTAATGTCCATATTTCTGCACCATACAGGAATATTGAGAAGATGTAAAATTTTACTATTCTTAATTTAAGCCCTGGTGTTATTTGTTTTTATGTTAGTATATTTTTCATGGCATTAAAATTGCTTTTTGCCATTCCTATTCTTTTGTTTATTTCAGTTGTACATATTCCATCACTGGTTATAGTATACCAATGTACTTGTAGCTCAGAACTGTCTCCGTGTCTATTCCTTCAACATTAATATCCACTTGTAGGTTTTTTTATTATTACCTTTGTTTGTGATCACACGATAAAGGTGGAATGACGGAATATTGGAAACACTAGAAAACATAACAGCAGAGGTAAACATAAGAGCAAAAGACCGCATATTTTTTCTCCCCGCGACGCTGAAAGGCAAATGAGAAAGGAAAGACGAAGAAGAAGAAAGAAATATGATATTGTCCTAGTTTGACGTCTTTCTTCTATGACTATCTTGCACTTTATCCGGTCGTTCTCTAATTTGTCATTAAAAGAATTTGAAAAAAATAAATAAATGAAACATAACACAAACTTTTGCACATTAACGTGATGTATTATTTCCTTTATAAAGCACTATCTCCATATCCTGTGCCCAGGCAGAGTAGGCAAAGTGAAATGAGGAAGAAAGCACCAATGTTTAAACTTGGCACATGGAACGTAAGGACCATGTGCCCTGGACTTACTAAAACAAGCACACTGAAAGAAGGACAAATTAGAACAACAGCACTCATAGATAAAGAACTAAATAGGCTACATGTTGATATTGCTGCCCTACAAGAAACAAGACTCTCAGACTGTGGTTCTGTAAAGGAAGAAAACTATACCTTTTTCTGGCAAGGCCTAAGCCCCGAAAAACCACGTATACATGGAGTAGGCTTTGCTGTACATAACAAACACATAAACTCCATGACCACGCCAAAAGGAGTGTCTGAACGCTTGATGATACTCCAGCTACATACGAAGAGTGGATCAATAAATATCATTAGTGCCTATGCACCAACGTTGGCTACATCAGACGAAGAGAAAGACAACTTCTACCAACAACTGCAAATGACCATTGACTCACTTCCAAAAGAGGAACTAGTATACTTACTCGGTGATTTCAATGCACGCACAGGATCTGATCAGCAATATTGGCCAACATGTCTAGGACACCACGGCATTGGAAAAATCAACGGAAATGGCCAGCGACTCCTAGAATTCTGCTCAAATAACCACCTATGTGTAACAAATACATACTTTAATGTGAAACACAAGCATAAAGTAACATGGCGTCATGCTAGAAGTGGTCACTGGCACCAACTAGACCTAGTTCTTACACGTAGGCAGTCTTTAAATAACTTCAGAATAACACGAACATATCACAGTGCAGACTGCAACACAGACCACGCTCTAGTCATTAGTAAGATCAAAGCCAGAAGTAGTCGTATCTACAAATCAAGAGAGCCTGCAGCAGCCAAGATCAACATCACAGCGACAAAAACCACACCAACCGAAGATATTTTTAGATCCAAGTTTGATGAACTGGTAGAAGAAGTAGAAGATGCATCAAGTGTGGATGACAACTGGTGCTCCCTGAGAACACACATCTATAACTGCGCTCTATCTACCTACGGCCAGAAACGGTTCTCAAAGAACGACTGGGTCGAAGAAAATGCAGCAAGACTAGACCCACTAATAGCTAATAAGAAAAAGGCTTTACTGAACTTCAATAATAATCCCAATCAAATCACCAAGGATCAGCTCAAACATGCGCAAGCCACCCTACAACGCGAAGCAAGAAGATGCGCAAACGAATACTGGAACAATCTATGCTCTGAAATACAGAAAGCCTCAGACAGGGGCGACTCAAAAACCATGCATGACAATATAAAAAAGGCCCTTGGACCAAAAATAACAAAATTAGCCCCCCTAAAATCCAAGTTTGGAGAACCTATTACTGACAAGGGACAACAAATGCAAAGATGGGTTGAACACTACTCTAATCTATACAGTGACGACAGACCAGCAAACACAGCTCTAGCACAATCAATACCCAAATATCCTACAATGTTTGAACTGGATGTTGAGCCTACTATGAACGAACTTGCTGACGCTATAAATGCCCTCTCAAGAGGAAAAGCTGCAGGAAATGACAACATTCCCACAGATGTACTAAAGGACAACCTAAGCGTACTACTTCCACACCTATACAAACTGCTAATTAAATGCTGGAGAAACGGAGAAATACCTCATGATATGAGAAATGCTAAGATTATAACGCTGTACAAGAATAAAGGAGACAGGGGTGACTGCAACAATTACAGAGACATTTCTCTCCTTAGCACAACAGGCAAAGCTTTTGCTAGAGTCGTACTTAATCGCCTGCATAGACTTGCAGAACGGGTGCTTCCCGAGTCCCAATGCGGTTTCAGACCCGGGAGATCAACCATAGATATGATCTTCACTCTTAGACAACTGCAGGAAAAATGTCGGGAACAAAATATGCCGCTCTATATTGCCTTTGTGGATCTCACAAAGGCATTCGACACAGTAAACAGAGATGGTCTCTACAAGGTGTTAGAAGGCATAGGCTGCCCTCCTAAATTACTTAGGCTGATAATTTCCTTCCATGAAGACATGAATGGCCAAGTCCATTTTGATGGGAGTCCATCAGAGAATTTCAAAGTCAACAAAGGAGTGAAACAGGGATATGTCCTCGCCCCCACCCTTTTTGGTATATTTTTTGCTGCCCTCCTAAATTACACCTTCGAAAACAGCTCAGGGGATATTTACATTCGCACAAGACCAGATGGCTCACTGTTCAACCTAGCACGACTAAGAGCAAAAACCAAAACAAATGTTGCCCTACTTAAAGAATTTTTATTTGCTGACGATGCAGCCCTAGTCGCTCATAGTGAGGCCACCCTACAGTCGCTGATCAACAACCTGGATAAAGCATGCGACTTTTTTTCACTGTCAATTAATGTTCAGAAGACAGTAATACTAAATCAAGGTGACTTCAAACCTATATCTATTACTCTAAAAGACTGCCCACTAGAATCAGTACAGAAATTTACATATCTTGGATCCACAGTTACGCAAACCATCTCTCTTGATGAAGAAATAAACTGTCGAATTGGTAAGGCAGCTACGACCTTCGGCAAACTCACAAAAAGGGCATGGAACAACACGAAACTAACTCAAAAGACTAAACTCTTAATATATCAAACTTGTGTGCTTAGCACACTACTATATGGATCCGAAAGCTGGACAACATACTCAAACCAGGAAAAAAGACTAAATGTCTTCCACATGCGATGTCTCCGCAAAATAATGCACATCAAATGGCAGGACAAAATAACCAACTTAACTGACCTGCAACGTGCTAAGACCCTAACAATCATGTCGATGCTCAGAAGTCGAAGGCTAAGATGGCTGGGGCATGTCCAACGGATGGAAGAAAAACGCATTCCTAGGCAAATACTATATGGCGAGCTAAAACACGGAAAACGACAAATCGGCAGACCTAAACTACGATATAGAGATATCTGCAAATCATCTCTGAAAGACTTCGCCATCTGTGAAAACGACTGGCAACATCTGGCAAGTGATCGCACATCATGGAGAGCACGTATAAGGAACGGTATAACAACATTTGAGACTGTTCTAAGACAGGACTTAGAAGAGAAGAGACTCATGAAAAAGGATGGTAAACCCTGTGGACCAGCGAGCCTGACCTGTTCATTATGTGACCGCGTGTGTTTGTCAAACATTGGTAGAATTAGCCACGAGAGAAGCTGTTCGGCAAAAACAATACCTCAAAAAAATACGCAATAGCCTCCACTAGACCGTCTGACAAGACGAAAAGGGCCATATATATATATATATTATTTCCTTTGAAGACCCGACCCCACAAAGCAACATTTTTAACCTCCCATCAGCGACATATTTGTAAGTGAAGCGTTCGCTGTTTTAGACAAGAGAAAAGTGTTTGATACAAGCACAGTGATTGATTTATTCGCAAATTGAAAAGTTGGGAACACGTAAACTTCGAATTAACGATACCAAACTAGAGCAGGTTTTAGTGAATTGTAATAATTTGTAGAGGGCACGATATTATAATGGATGCGAAAGAGAAATGGAAAAGCATGTCAAATAGTTAAAGCAGTGATGTATGTGCTGTCTCTTAATTACTTAAGTACAAATATTCAAAATTAATATACAAACTAATCGTTTGACTAAATGCCAGTTCTTCCTCTGCGATCAAGGTTCATTCAGACTAGGATTCCGGACTCTCTAAAGAAGGCTTCTGTCTGTTTCAGAGATTGGGTTGCCCTGAAGATTTTCTTTTCCTGGGAGGTGAGCGTGTTTTGATATCCTCGGGTCTGTGTACGGGGGACAATCCTGTAGAATATGTTTTGTTGTTATGTTATCTAGGGTAGAGGCCCATTGTCCTCCTCTAGTTCCACATTTTGAGTTTGGTGAAAACATGTGGTTTCTCATTCTATTGTGGCCAATGAGTAGGCGAAGTATGTTGACTTGTTGGGCTACGGCTCGAAAGGTCAATAGATAGATAGATAGAATGTTCGTTGATAATTGAGATATATTATCGAACATTGCCATATAAGTTAGTAGGACAATAACGAAACGAAGACATCTATCTATCTATCTATCTATCTATCTATCTATCTATCTATCTATCTATCTATCTATCTATCTATCTATCTATCTATCTATCTATCTATCTATCTATCTATCTATCTATCTATCTATCTATCTATCTATCTATCTATCTATCTATCTATCTATCTATCTATCTATCTATCTATCTATCTATCTATCTATCTATCTATCTATCTATCTATCTATCTATCTATCTATCTATCTATCTATCTATCTATCTATCTATCTATCTATCTATCTATCTATCTATCTATCTATCTATCTATCTATCTATCTATCTATCTATCTATCTATCTATCTATCTATCTATCTATCTATCTATCTATCTATCTATCTATCTATCTATCTATCTATCTATCTATCTATCTATCTATCTATCTATCTATCTGTCTGTCTGTCTGTCTGTCTGTCTGTCTGTCTGTCTGTCTGTCTGTCTGTCTGTCTGTCTATCTATCTATCTATCTATCTATCTACCTATCTATTACAAATACATCTATTTATCTCCTCCTCTATAAGCATCTCCATCTCATTGAGAGAGCCAAATCCCTGCTGCCTGTGCCCCCTTGATCAATATTGTTCTCAGTGTTAAAATAACTTGGATGGAAATTATTTGAGTTTTAGTTAAATAATTCAATCATGGAAATTAAATTGTATATGGAGGCGAAAGCGAGCCTACCAGCACCAAGCTGGAAGTTGTCAGCGACCCACAGCTGATGGCTTGCGCCAGGATCGGTGAGCCAAAACCATCCAGACCCTGCTCCACCTCTCCGCGGTGCCTCCAGTAACAGACTAACCTGTCTAGTCTGGCCAAGCGTGCAGGGATCGAAGAGGGAAGACAACCCGGTACTCAAAAATGTCGTGCTGAAGTCGGATGTGTTGGGCCGAAAGGCGCAAATATAACAGTAATACTGCAAACCACAACACAACGCAGACACGTCCTCTACGTCCTTGTAAGGGCGGATGATGAAGAGGAATATTCTAGTCTACTATGATACTCTAGAATACTTTAGTCATCGGGCGAACGCAACTAACCAACCAAATTGTATATGTGTTGATGAATGTGATTGATATAAGATAGATGTCAGGACAGTCTAGAGCCGATGATGGCATATAAAGAACCTGGCGTTGTATGGCTAATTATATGTATCATGGAAAGCCAAGAGTAGTATGGAGAAGAGACAGCGAGAAGTACATATATAAAGGTTATATGAACGAACTATTACAAACAATTACGGTTGCATATAAATAAAATATTATATAATATTACGTCAACAAGAACAAACAAGCGCAGCCTACAAAGAGAATCAAAAATAATAAAACAATGCAATTTAAAACAAAAACACCAATCAAATTGTTAGTAGAGTTATGTTATTTCATTTAATTTTCTTTTTCAAACATTGTGTTTAATGATTGTTCCATTGTTACTCAATACTTCTTTTCCTAAGTTGTACATTGCTGGTAACATGCATTTTTTTTCAAAAAAACACACAGGGATCGGCCTTCTGTAGACATCAGTAATTGTAATAGTAACCTCCATTTAGATTTGTACAGTACGATGATGAAGCTGCAAAACCACTAGCAACCGCACGTCTACTTGCCATTCCCCAGGAGGAGGTACATTCTAAACCCGAAGCACATCCACAACCTGAAAACGGTCCACAACTTTCTCCTTCCCTCCCGAGTCGCTGGCAAGTACCAACTGTTCCTAAAACAAATCCAACAACATATGTCTCGCGTTTAAGATTTCATTGAAGTAAGAACATCAAATTGCAATTACTGGGTTGTATTTGCAGTATTTTTATAACTTAATGTATAATTACATGTGTTAGAAAAGATAAGTGATACACCACAAAGAACATTAGAGGCAGCTGAGATGTGGTTCATCAGAAAAAAGCTACGAAATCCATGGATGGCAAAAGGTACTAATGAATGCTTGAAGTTTTAAAAAGAGCTGGAGAAAACAGAAATATGATCAAAATCGTAAGGAAAAGAACTTCTACACTTGTTAGACATGTGTTGCGAAAAGAAAGTATTGGTAACGTTATACCTACGGCAGAATGCATGAAAAAAGTAGCAGAGGAAACCAGGAGAAAAGAATATTGAACAGATTATGCAAATGTCATAACAAAGATCATCATTGAGTGCCGTCTCCGCATCGTAGGTTGGCTACCATAAGGCGCCATTCCACTCTGTCTCTTGCTTTGATGGTGCAGATTTTCATAGGTTGACTTGTCCATCTTTTGATGTTACTCGTCCATGTTAGCCTTGGTCTGCCTCTGCCTCTTTAACCTTGTATTTTCCCTTCCAATATTACTTTTATTAGGCTGTTGTGTCTTTTAACATGCCCCAAAAATTTCATTTGTCTTGTTCTAATTGTGTTTAATAGTTTTCTTTTCATTTTTAGTTACTTTAAAACTTCATCGTTTGTTTTCTTTTCTTTCCATCCAATTCAACCTATTCTTCTATATATCCACATTTCAAAGGCTTCAATTTTCTGTTATGTTTTCTGGTCTAATGTCCATGTTTCTGCACCATAAAAGAATATTAAGAAGATGTAACATTTTGCTATCCTTAATTTCAGCCCTGGTGTTATTTGTTTTGATGTTAGTATATCTTTCATGACATTAAAATTACTTTTTGCCATACCTATTCTTTCGTTTATTTCAGTTGTACATTTTCCATCACTGGTTATAGTATGTCCCACTAACAAATGATCACCGACTGTTTTTATGACATGCATAAAGGAACTAGAGATGTGGAAAGAAATGATCCCCTTCGCCAACCAACATGGTACATGATGATGATGATGAATGGATTTCGTTATTTTGATAAATGACTTCAAGTCATATTAACCACTGACACAACAATCAAGTATGAATATAATCGTACACTAGCAGGTTGAGTTAAATAGAATTGATAAATGATAATAATAATATCTGGTATGTGTGCATAAACACTAGGCTACATATCTTATAAGTATGCAAAGTTGTGTTGTGCGCTTGTTTATACTATATTTTTTTTCTCAAACATAAAACAATGAAGTAAAACAGAAGTAATAAAACAATGAAGTCACACAGAAGCAATAAAACAATGAAGTAAAAAAGAAGTAATAAAACAATGAAGTCACACAGAAGCAATAAAACAATGAAGTAATACAAACGTAATAAAACAATGAAGTAACACAAACATAATAAAACAATGAAGTAAAACAGAAGTAATAAAACAATTAAGTAAAACAGAAGTAATAAAACAATGAAGTAAAACAGAAGTAATAAAACAATGAAGTAAAACACAAAAGCAATAAAACAAAAGTTCACAAACTTGTTGACACCCTCTGTCCCATTAGACCAAACTACACAAAACAGTCAAGTCCGATAAATCAATAAACAGTCAAGTCAGATAAATCGACAAACAGTCAACAAGCGGAATATTGTAAATGATCTAACGACATACTTCAAGTCAGTGCTAAATGATTGCTTAATTTACCGCCACTCTGATACTTTTTCTGCACGCTTGTTTCCAGACCTCTTTTGCTTGCAATGTAAGCATTTCGACAACATTCCCATATTTGGCAGTCGTTGTCAGAATAACATGGACCAGTAGAGATAACCTGCAAAGAATTGAAACTCCTTCAGAAGTAAAAATATGCATAATTACCAATGTTAGGTCCTCCATGGTGTTTTTTTTTTTATATGTAAGCAAAGTAAAGAGCACGGTCACGCCAAGTGGTGTATAGGGAATATGGTGTTAGTGACTATAATTTGTATAGAACTTCAGCACATGATTTTTGGAGTAATGTGGTCGGTATTACACTCGTGCTGCTTTACTTTTCCAGAAAATAATCCAGTACCCATTTAAGGCTGGGTGAACCCGGAACCTAAGATATGCTGATAATACTGTACTACTAGCAGAAAATCCTTAAGACCGGCAACAATTGCTTAAAGTGATAAATATAACAAGCAAAAAATATGGACTAGATATGAATATCAAAAAGACTAAAACTATGATCATAAACAAAAAAATTATTAAAACCTACAAATTAATATAACAGTTGAGGGAATACATCTGGAGACAGTTCAGAGCTATAACTACCTTGAACATACTATAACCAATGATGGAAAATGTAAAATTGAAATAACAAAAGAATCATCATCAAGTACCGGGCCTGCTGGCGTAGGTGATCATGTCCCTCCACAACTTTCGATCTCGACAGCTATTTATCATTTCTGTTGTTGATCTTCTGCCAAGCCATTCTCTTAAGCTGTTGTTATTTTTTCTCTTTGCTTCCCTCTATCTCTTCGTCCCTCAATTTTCCCAGTTGTTACAATATATTCCAGTTGTTCTCTTCTCATTACATGGCCAACAAATTATGATTGTTTCTTCCTAATATTGGAAATTAGCTTTCTTTTTGCTTTGACCTCTCTCAGAACATCTTCATTACTCTTCTTAGCTGTCCATGGTACTCTCAACATTCTTCTGTAAAACCACATTTCAACAGACTCCAGTGATTTTTTTGTCTGTTGTTCTATTGTCCATGATTCGCATCCATATGTTAAGACTGGCTCTACGTAACATTTAAGAACTTTTTTTCTTGTTTCTATTGACAAAAATGGATTGCATAGCATCTTCCTCATTTTTTGGAAAGCTGCTTTTGCCTGAGCCATTCTGCATCTCACCTCTTTTGTACATCTTCATTTGGTCAGGTCAGGTAATTTTACCTGCTACTGTATGCAGTAAACAGTACAACCTGTTGCTGCCCTGCTGCCTTGCAGGTAAGCTCAGGAGAGTAAAAGGCTAAGGAAGTGTACCCCGAAGTAAAACAACCCCACTGCCTTGTGGGTGAGACTTTTTAGTCAAAGGCTAGCGGAGCCAACCGTAAACAAACCGACGGAAGGCAACAGAAAACCACCGTCGTAACTTCTTTGTACAATCAACAAAAGAATAGGTATGGCAAAAAGTAATTTTAATGCCATGAAAAATATACTAAAAAAAAAAAAAAAGCGGGGCTGAAACTAATAAGAATAGCAAAATGTTACATCTTCTCAATATTTCGTATGGTACAGAAACATGGACATTAGACAAGAAAACAGAACAGAAAATTGAAGCCTTTGAAATGTGGATTTATAGAAGAATAGGTAGAATTGGATGGAAAGAAGAGAAAACAAACGATGAAGTTTTAAAACAACTAAAAATGAAAAAGAGAACTACTAAATACAATTAAGACAAGACAAATGAATTTTTTTGGGGCACGTTAAAAGACACAACAGCCTACTAAAAGTAATATTGGAAGGGAAAATACAAGGTGAAAGAGGCAGAGGCAGACCAAGACTAAACATGGACGAGAAATATCAAAAGATGGACAAGTCAAACTATGACAATCTGCACCATCAAAGCAAGAAACATAGTGGAATGACGATCCATGGTAACCAAGCTTCGATGCAGAGACGGCACTTGATGATGATGATGAACTCGGAAGCCGTCGATCAGGATCGAACTCTTGTCCTTTGTAGTCTAGCTCACTAACCACTGAGCTATCACGCCTCCCTAAGTGAAATGTATTAATTTGATATTCCTTTCTGTTTAGAGAACAATGGACATTGAAAGTACCATAATGCTTTTCCAATGCTCCTGACGTAAAACGTAAAAAAATAATCTCTATCCCTCAATCGCTGTTGATTGCCAAAATGACAGTGACATTCAAATTTAAGTAATGAAGCATGTTTTAAATTTGTGCAGTGAAACTTATTTAACGGTTAATTTTTATTTGTTCGCCCTTAGATATATGGAGAATGAGAATGAACTACGTGAAATGATAGACATAATAGTAAAAGAAAGCAACAAGAAGGGTCTCAGTCTGAATAGTAAGAAAACAGAAGTAATGGTCATATCGAAGAAACAATCATCACCATCATGCAGCATAAAAATAAGCAGGACAAATCTGAAACAAGTGCATCACCAAACCATCATGCAGCATAAAAATAAACAGGACAAATCTGAAACAAGTGCATCACCAAACCATCATGCAGCATACAAATAAACAGGACAAATCTGAAATAAGTGCAACGCGTCAAATACTTGGGCGCAATAATAATAATATAAAATGAAAGATGCGCCGCAAAAATAAAAATAAAAACAGAATAGCTCAGGCCAAAATAGATTTCAGAAAATAAAAAACGTCTTATGTAACAGATCTATGTCAATAGAAGTGAGAAAGAGAGTTCATCTGTGCTATATAGAACCAATTCTGACCTATGGAAGGGAATTATGGACAGTAGACAAACAAATGAAAAGACGATTAGTGGCCACAGAGATGGGATTTCTCAGAAGAGTGTTAAAAGTTGCCTGGACAGCTAAAAAGACCAATGAGGAAGTTCTCAAAGAGGCCAATACAAAAAGGGAAATCCTAAAGAACACCAGAAAGAAACAATTAACATTTTTTTTGTCGGGCACATCATGAGAAGAGGAAAATTTGAATGCTTGGTTACAACTGGAAAAATACAGGGAAAGATGGATTGTAGAGGACAAAGAGAGAAGATACTAAATAGCTTGGTGCCATGTTGTGGAAAACAGTCAACAACAGAATTGATACGATACACGGTGGATAGAAGATTGTGGAAGGACATGATCGCCTACCTCAATCGGTATGGTACATGATGATGATAATAATAGATTTATGATGACGAAAAGACGTCATTTAGTCACCACTGTATTAGGAGATGGCTGATGAGGCGAGATGTAGAGTGTCTGCTGCCATATAGAGTTGGATGTTTTGTGGGTTGACTTGTCCGAGAGGATGATGTTGTGTTGACCACAATAAAAAAAAAGTCAATTCAACTTTAAAAAGCTGATTTTCAAAATTTGATCGGAACACTTCAGATGCTCCTTATTTCTTTAAATCATTTTGATGATTCCATCCTACATTGTAGATGTGATAATTACTACAGTTTCTTGTATGTTATATTTTTATATTTATCATTAATTGTTTCTGGTCTTGTTTCTTTCTAGAATAAACTAATTGTGAATTGTGAATGTCATATTTGTATTTTATTTATCGTGGTTTTGTTAATGTTCCTTTATTGTATTGATTCTTCACTTGATCTATTAGTTTTGATTTATTACATGGGAATATGTTGAATGTATTTCTTAAAACAAATAACATATAAATAAATAATAATATATAAATAAATAACATAAATTATGATTATACCCTATGTGAGAACGGACAACAGCATGGATGAAGCCTGTCGTTATACAAATAAAACAGATTTGATATTTGATATCGTCAACATTTTTGATTCGATGTAAAAGTAAAAAAAAAAATGTAAATATTCCCTCCATGCCGTTTTAGGCGTATGGGGAATATGGTGCTAGTGACAATATTTTTCTATGACCAAGGCACATTCTTGGGTGATGTGGTCGGTATCACGCCAGGCCGCTTTTACTTCCAATGAAAATCTATGGTACCAATTTTGAGAGACTGAGTAAACTCCGCAGCCTTGGTGGTTGGAAGAAAAAAAATCTGACACTTCTGGGGATAAACTCACTTTTGCACATCACAGGACGACTGCACTGGGTGCATGCCACCTATATTTTTCAGCCCAATAATACCCCAGACAAATTTCAGAAATTGATAAAATGATATAAATATACTGTTTATTTATTGTAGCAGGGCAGCTCTGAAATACGAATACTGCTTGACTTACGTTAGTCACCACTAAATGTTTGAGTGGACTTTGTTTACGGTTGTTTTCTTACCTCTTGTATCATGAGTTGACACGTTAGCAGCAATAAGAGCGCCAACTTTAACATTTTCAGGTCTTAGAGATGAACTGCGAGGGCAATGTGTGAATGGTGAATATAAAACGTTGCGAGTTGCGACTGCTAGGGACTCATCGGGGAGTGATTCATTTTAAAGAGTCAAGACATAACAACAGCTGTCTCCATGTTGTAAGACGTGACTTCATCAGTTTTGATGGCGTGATAGGTAAATCACGAAACGATCTACGTTGTTTTCTACTCCATTGTCACGAGGTGTCTGCGGCATGAACGTTTGTTTTCCTTTAATTATCAGGAGAAAAAAACTGATAGAGGCTAGATGTAAATAGGGTTCCAAATTCACAGCCCTCCGCCAAATATCAACAAATAGTGGTTGTTTTGTACCAAAAATGGGGGGGGGGGGATATGAAGGCGTAAATGTACCTCACAGCTGTAAACATTATCATTGGGCAACCGGAGGTTCTGTAAACAAGGATTTTGATATCGGGATATGTGTTATATCATAGATCAACCCCTCTTGTCAAAGTTGATAGTTTCGCTCACGGTTAACAGTAACGATCACACTATTTGTTAATTAAGCTGACAGTTTGGGATATGCTTACTTTGTACCAGTGGCATATTCTCTATGCTACTGCAGCTACCGCCGGTAGCCTGAACATATTAACGAAATACAAAAGGAAATGATAATTTATTATATTTTTTTCATAATTATATTACAAATTTTCGAATATTCTATTACACATTTCGTAGGCCAATATGATTTATTTGCCTTGATTTGCATTTATTAAAGCAAGATTTTCCTATGGCCACTATAACGTTTGTGAATGAAACCGAAACTACTATAAAAAATAGTACATGAAACCGCTAAGCAGCAGCGGTACATTTCTCTTCTCTCCGACTTTGAATTCATGACCTTGACATTCAAAAATTTCCGTCAAAATATTACGGCTAAGCTACATCTACACTAAAGCGGTTTCATGGGTTATTTTTAGCTCTAGCCAATCAGAATCGAGAAAAAGTTAACCTGAAACTATGTATGATTAACGGAACTTCTTAACTTATTTATAACTACGTTATGCGCATCAGCATCTGTAGAAAGAGCTTTTTCAGCTCTCAAGAGAATCAAATCTTATTGTCGCTCAACTCAGACACATGAACGCTTATCTGGTTTGGCAATAATGTCCATAGAGAAATCATTCCTTCAGAAACTTAGAAACCAACCCAACAGTACTTTCAATGACAAAGTCATCGAGACATTTTCATCCCAAACAAGACGGATAGAGTTTACATATAAATAAGTAAGTAATTTAAAATGTAGTGATGTCATTAGCAAATATTACTTCATGTTAGCCTACTGAATATAATGTATGTCTTTATTTATTATGTCAGCGGTAGCCCAGACCCCAAAACCGACATACGCCACTGCTTTGTACGCTTTCACCCAGACACAAACAATCATTATCAGAGCTCAAACATAAAATAAAGAGGCAATTATTATTTTTGTAAATTTTTTTTTAATTTGGGCGAAGTGCTGGCTTCAAGTTACTCATTTGATTTTTGAAAGTTAATTATTTATACTCTTTTTTTCATGTACTTTAAATTAATGTTTCTTTTGGGCTCGAAGATTTGCATTTTGTTTGTTTTTCTGGCTGTCAGACTGTCACATAATATATAAACATATACGATATAAATTATCTTTCACCCAAACAGTTCTTTCCATCGGAAAAATGCATCAATTATTTAATTGTAAAAAGAAAAAGTAAAGGTTCCCTCCACACCTTGCTAGGCGCATGGGGAATATGGTGTAAGTAAACCATATTTTTCTATGACCACGGCACATTTTTGGGTGATGTGGTCGGTATCACGCTAGGCCGCCTTTACTTCCCCCAAAAATTTATGGTACCAATTTTTAGAGGCTGGGTGAACCCCGGAGCCTTGTCAGTCAGAAAAAAATCCGCCACTGCTGGGGATCGAACCAGGACCCTTCTGGTCAGCTCCCAATTAATGATTTAATACTTATGGTTTATTTGTATTACAGGACTGCTACCAGTTGCTACGGGAGCCGCTACAGCTCAGTGGTTAGTGAACTGGAGTACAAAGGACAAGAGGTAGGATTCGATCCCAAACGACGGCTTCCGGGTTCACCCAGCCTTAAATGGGTACCGGATGTTTTTCTGGAAAGTAAAGCGGCACAGGCTGTACCGACCACATTACTCCAAAAATCATGTGCTGAAGGTTTGTAAAACGTATGGTCACTAACACCATATCCCCTATACGCCACTTAGCGGGACAGAGCTCTTTACTTACTTTACCAGTTGTTACGGTTTTGTTATTGTCCATCATTAACTACATAGACAAATATCTGAGCACAAATAGGGCAATAAATATTGTTACTGTTCACAGGTGAGTGGAGACAGAGGTAAGATAAGTGTAAACGTTACCAACGATAGACAAACATTTGCCCATTAAAGCAAAAACCCAACATTTCTTGGTCAGCGTGTACTTTATTGTCTCTGTTTCCCAAACAAGAATACTCCCTAGACAAAGACAGTGTTTCGATACCCCAAATAAAAATTGACATGGAGACTCGCTAGTCTGTAAGATCTGGCTGCCTAACGTGTATAAAGGGGAATAAACAAGGAGCAGTGAAACTCATATCCTCGCCATCGAGAGTCCCAGCATTATGCTCACTACTGCGTGATCACCATCCATTATTTTATATTGCCACTGGTTTATGGATTGAGTATGTGACAGTACTTGTCCTACACAGATCCTTAATTTTTAGGTCTGGCCCTTAATGTAAGAAAATGCCTAACTCTAGTGTAGAGCCGCAACAGCAGAAACGAAACTTGAACATAAGAATCAAGAAAAGTTTCAGAATAATGTTAGTAAACCTTCAATACAAGAGCTTTTAAAAAAGAAACATAAAATGGTATTGAGCAGCTAGACTAACAGAAAGACAAGACAAACTACAACGCTTCGGCAAAAACCATCCTCGGGTATAGCAAACAAACTATACACATTCAACACAAAATTCCAAGACAGAAAACACAACACAGCTCAAACTTTCTTGCTAAAAGAATGCAAGAGCTACCGTGTGAACGTGGAAGAATACGTGAATTTTTAAATCATCTTTGGCAATCTGTGAGTTGGAGGGGATGTAATAACAGAGTGAATGAGCGTGGTTCCCGCTGCTTCAACTCCTGTGGTCTAATGCTCATATTGTGACAAATGTTCATTCCATTCCCCGACAACATGAATGATGTCATAGCACATCTATTTTTGGCAGTTTTTACAATAGTAACTTGTTCAGATACAATCCACTTCCGGTTAGATATATATAAGAAGACATGATAACAAGACAAGATAACAAGACATGACAACAAGAAACACTTTGTCACGTTAAATAATACTGAACGAAGTATTCTTCGTTCCAAAGCAAGCTTTGGGTATACCTGTTTGTTTTCTTTTCAAAGTGGTATTTTAGTTATAGTAAAACAAATTCGTGGAACGAATTCAAAACAAACGAGGAAATTAGAGAAATCACCAATCAACCACTAATATCTTCAGTAATAAAGAAAAGACGATGGTCATATGTTGGACATGTGATGAGAAGAGATAAAAACCGAATAGCAAAGCAAGCCCTCATGTGGGAAACAACAGGTAAGAGGAAAAGAGGAAAACCCAAAGAGACACTGAGAAGAACATTGATGAGAGAGGCAAGAGCAGCAGGAGTCGGCTCCCTCAATGAGATAGAGCTGCTTGCACAGAACAGAGACAAATGGCGAGATTTGATAAAATATCTTTAAAAGAATTGAAAACTGCTAAAACAAAAGTTCAGATAAGAGAGGGAGTGTCTTGGTCTACGCCCTATGAGCCGGCTACGGCTCGAAGGTCAATAGATAGATAGAAAACAAAGTAGAGAGCCCCGTCACGCCAAGTGGCGATAAAGAATATGGTGTTATAGTCCGTTCAGAAATTCACAATTGCACCTGAATTAGTTTTACGTGATAACCGCTGGTTATTTTGGTTTCAAAATTTGCATGCAATCTTATAATATTGATGACGCAAAGATTTTGATTTTTTTTATTCCACAAACACAACAGATTTTGGACATCAGCGAATTCCATTGATCTTTTATGACGATATCACACAAGTTGATTCAAATTTTATAGTTTACAGTAATCGTGTTAAATGTTCCAGTTTACTGCAATTCTTGTCAGTGCGTATCTACAATAGTGCTTAATTGTGGGTGTTGTTCGTTATGTCTATTTGCAAACATGAATTCAATTGGTTACAATTAGTCTTGTCCTTCGGTCACCATTAGACCCCAGGACGTCCTAACTGCAGCTGGAATTGAATTCATCTTAATTTTAATCATTCCGAATCTGACGATTCCAAGAGGTTGATAATCATTACTGGCTGGACAAATAGTAATCAATCTCGTTTCCAGTACTCATCTTCCACCCGCAGCACATGTTCAACACACTTCTTCCAGAACGGAATGTCTATTTTTTTAGAGAGACTCGCGTGTCAGAACTTCAACATCACACATTTTAAAAGTCCTGTTCTGTTCTGCAACTTGTCCTTTGACGTGAGCCCAAACAAGTTCGATTGGATTAAGGTGCGCATGATATGCAGGGAGTCGAAGAGAGGTGTGGCCGTATTTCTCAATGATTTTGTCAAAATGGTACACCTTTTTCTTATTCGTATTCTTCACAAATTGTAACAATTCGGGTTTTAAATATGTGTCGTCAAATTTGACATTTTCATTCGCAAGCCATGTCCTAATTTGCTCTTTTGTATTTGATGCAGTAGGCACTTTGTCTTCCTCTGATACGACATTGTGGTATGATGCATTATCCATGACTATGCATGAAGGTCTCTCCATGATTGGTAAAAGATCGTTCTCCAACCAGTGCCTGAAAATTTTTCCATTCATTTCAGTATGGTAGTCCCTACCGTCTGTACTTTTTGATTGGAAAATAAGTCCCGCATCATGGACAAGGCCGTTTTCAGTGCTTCCAGCATGCGTTAATATAATGCGCTGGCCTTTGCTGCTCGGAATTGTTCTTTTGAGTTTGCCATTTACTGACTGCCATTCTTTAGCATAGGTGTGGTGTGCGTTGACCCATGATTCGTCCAAATATACAATAGCATACCGTTCACTCCGCCGCTCACGGATCTGTCTCAGGCATTTGCTTCGAGCAATGACCAAGTGTGGGTTTCCACAAATAATATTCCTGCCCACAACAGTATTTCTGAAAGTGAAGCCGGCTCCTCGCACAATCTTCCATAGAGTACTTTTAGAAATGTCAATATTGCAGTCTGCATGCAATTTTAATTTCAAATTCCTGAGAGTAACAAGTACATTATTAGCAAACATTTTCAATATCTCACGTTTTATGACATCCATGTAAAAGCTGTCGACTTTCCTTTTCCTTCCTTGATTGACATGAGTGCACTCTGAGTCTTGTTTAATCCAACGAGAAAATTACGATCTGTTAAGACCAAGCGCGAGTTGCGTTCGTCTCTCTGGGTCAAGAATATCACAATATAAATGCCCCATCTTGGATTCCCTAAGCAAGTGCTGATATAGTAAAAAAGTAACCTTTTGCATAGTTATAAATTTGCATTTCAAACTCATTGTAATTTAGATATAAATGTTGGTATTTAAAGTCAACAAATTGTCTACTGAGTCTTCACAAAATTAATAAAGATACGCCTTCCCTTCGGTAATTAATGCCAAGGCCGTGGTGCGTCATGTCGTTCAATAACAATTCAGTTTTGTGCACGGGATTTTCCTGAAGTTAGTGTTTCTGCAATAGCCAAACTATTTTACGTGAACGACCGCACCAAATTAATGTATATATCATAAAATGGTGTCAAATTCGAACAGGGTGAATTTAATATAGCCTAAAGAAGAAAACTTTTGGACTAGATCAAATTTCTCAGAGCAAAAAATATTTCTATAACGGCATCAATATTCTAATATTGCATGCAAATTTTGAAACCAAAATAACAAGTGGTTATCACGCAAAACTAATTCAGGTGTGATTAATGAATTTCTGAACGGACTATAGTGACCATTATTTTTATACCCTTCGGAACATTATTTTTTGGGGGTATTGTGGTCGGTATTACGCCTTTGCCGCTAAACTTCACACAAAAAAACCAGGCACCATTTAAGGCTGGGTGAACCTGCAAACCGTCGATCAGATCGAACCCGACCTCTTGTCCTTTGTAGTCCACTGACTCTGAGCTATCGCGGCTCTCATTTAGTTATAATCTTGAGAATTTTGCGACATTTATTAATTAAGCATGTTCTGTACCCAGTGCATTCCGCGGTGGCTGAGTTTATAATGTGCTCACAACTGATTAGGAGGGTCCGAGCTCTATTTTCTTTTAAATATGATCAGGCCGACCTGTTTTTTGGGTTCATCCACCCTCTAACATTGAGTAATATAAATCTTTGTGGAAAAGTGAGTTGGGCTTGAAGTGAAATCGACCACATTATTCGTTTGTTATTGGAAAAATGCGGTCACTAAAATCATAATTTCCACATCTTGGCGTTGATGGAGCTTTTCTTTTCACTGAAGATATTATGAATGGAATCTATGTCAATAGAATTGAGAAAGAGA
The DNA here is from genome assembly GCA_032433765.1 of Megaustenia siamemsis. Classification (NCBI taxonomy): domain Eukaryota; kingdom Metazoa; phylum Mollusca; class Gastropoda; order Stylommatophora; family Ariophantidae; genus Megaustenia; species Megaustenia siamemsis. The sequence goes on along the minus strand of JAVIAB010000073.1, from coordinate 20,784,594 downwards.
GTTCATCGGTGCTATATAGAACCAATTCTAACCTTAGGAAGCGAATCATTGACAGTAGACAAACAAATGAAAAGACGATTTCACAAAGATGGGATTTCTCAGAAGAATGTTGAAAGTTCCCTGGACAGATAAAAAGACCAATGAGGAAGTTCTCAAAGAGGCCAACACAAAAAGGGAGCTCCTAAAAAAATCATAAAGAAACAATCAAAATTGTTCTGGCACATCATGAGAAGAGGAAAGTTGGAATACTTGGTTACAACTGGCAAAATAAAAGGAAAGGGAGGTCGCGGCCGACAAAGAGAAAAAATACTGGATAGCTTGGTGTCATGGCATGGAAAACAGTCAACAACAGAACTGATACGATGCACTGTAGATAGAAGATTGTGGAGGGACATGATCGCCTACGCCAACCTGTATGACATATCATGATGATGATTAATTACAAAAGCATCATTAATACATAAATCTTTAGTTTAGCAAGAAAATGTATATTTGGTGTGTCTCGTGTAATTGAAACCACTTCCATACAATATCAATTTTATGCATGAATAGAATGTACTAGAATGTCTGACTCAGAACATCTTCATCCATAAATTCCACAACATTTACAGGATTAGAACTATAACGCCAATCTGAGATAAAAACAAACAACTGTGTAACTACACATGTATTTAGTTGCTGTCATCATTTGCTTTCAGTTTACATTTGAGTAATCATTCCAAATATTTTCTTTATGGTTATGTTAGGCTCCGGTATCACTACACACAAATTAAAATCCATAATTACTCAACCGCCAGTGCCAGTTAAATCATCCGAATTAATATCTCATCTCCCGAACAAAGAATGGTAGCTGCAGTTCCCATAATTAGCACACGCCAAAAGACATGAGGCGAAACCGTACAGAAAGTGACCACGGCCATCTGTTCCCCGCCATACGATATCATCATTCATTGCAAGGAATCGGATTATCGAATCACGGTCAAAACGGATGAAACACGCAGCTCACGGTGTGCACAGAGCACTTAACTCAGTAGCTCATGCAGCGAACCGGACTTGGAATATGAGGAAACTGCAACAAGGAACACTTTTCAGATTAAGTCTATAATGGTTCCTGCCGCCTATCCGCCATATTGACTGGAAGTTCACGTCCTTCCGAAAATGTTGATCGTCCAATTTTTGAAAAAAAAAGTACAGCGCTTGATGATGTTAGGACATCGTTTTTGTCTCTAAATCCGAACATATGAAACACAGTCATTCGTCGGATTATCCACATCGGACATCGAACAACATTCCGTATTCGCTGAGATCTCCCTTGCAATGTGAATCTCTGAAATGATAAACAAGTCCACAAGTCGACCCTCGATTTCACAGTCTTGAATCTAGACAACATCCCTCCTGACCAATATGAAACTCCAAGAGTCACACTGGGGCTGCAAAGTCATGAACAAAACTCCGTCATTTCGCTCTTCATTATAAGCGTACGGCCGGTTTAGGGATAAACGATCAGCCATCATGATGACGTACCACACTCAACAATAGATACGCCCACAAACAACCGATTAATATAGTGAATGCAGCCAACAACGTACGAAACATGGTAACGATGGTACAAAATCCCTAAAGTGAAACCTTCGATTGACTTAGCAGAGCAGTCTGTATTTATGAGTTGTAGCTTGTAAATAAATGACGTCAAACAATTCCAGCGACGGCCTTTGAACAGCACTCAATATGATGACGTAAACCGCATATCAATTCAAAAAGGTGAAAGGTCGCATTCTTATCACTTGACCTACCAAAGAGGAATATTGCTATGTGTACGGCTCCGCATCACTGGCACAAATCTGTTAAGTGGAACATCAGGTTGGCTTTAATGCAGAAATCTGCAATGGAGAGCTGATATTAATCAGTCCCCAAATGCAAATCCTGCAGCGGTCGAGAGAACATGAACTTCGCACCATCATCTAGGAACCGAAAGATATTATTTATTGTTCTCAATGAAGAGTTTTTTTGTTTACTCTATCATTCTTTTTCTATCTTTATCAATCATGTATTACTTCATGCATGTAACCCCTTTAAGAACCGAGAGAGAACATTCACAAATGAACAAGACTGTGGCTGCTACTGTCAAAGGCTTGTTTTGGTTGTTGGTAATATTTACACTTGTTTGACCTCCGTCCTCAACTCACTTGTACACAACGACAATATTTATTACCTTGTTTGTGTCTACATATATAAATATATCACTGTAGCTAATGATGAACAGTGAAAAGCGAACAAAATCTGAAAGCTCGTTTCAGGGAAGTGTGAATACTATTAATCTCCAACTGTTATTGTGACCAGTTTGTAAGCTTTGGTCACTGTTTTCATTACTTTGTGTAATTATTCCCCGTGAATCAATAAATAGTATACGCTCTTCCATTGATGGTATTTGAAGAGTTAATGAAATACTTGTAACTACTACAAAACAGCCATTGTTAATGACGAAGCACTAATTTACTGCTACAGAAAAAGTCGTTGTCAGGTTTGTGTATAAAACCAAGCACATATTTTGCAACAACGAAAACATTCAAGTGTTAGCATCCATTCATGGGTTCAGAACATTGAAACATCGACATTCAAGTGTTAGCATCCATTCCTGGGTTCAGAACATTGAAACATAGACATTCAAGTGTTAGCATCCATTCCTGGGTTCAGAACATTGAAACATCGACATTCAAGTGTTAGCATCCATTTCTGGGTTCAGAACATTGAAACATCGACATTCAAGTGTTAGCATCCATTCCTGGGTTCAGCACATTGAAACATCGACATTCAAGTGTTAGCATCCATTCCTGGGTTCAGAACAGTGAAACATCGAGGAAATGTACAAGCTTGTGGTTCTGCTGATTCAAATTTGTCACGTCGTAACAAGAATGGTAAATAAACGTGACTATTGGTTACTTTCACCAGCGTATTTTAAAAGAAAACATTTTACGCTATTTGTACAGCGTAACAAGTGCGCCTTCGAAAACAAGCAACGAATATGTTGACTTATTACAAAATTATTTGGTCGTTTTTATCAGTTAATTAAAACACAACTTGTATCGTTATCAAAGTTTATTTTTGCAATAGTATAAATTAATTTACAATTTTTTAAAAAAACTGACGAATATATAAAGAATGCTAAAACGCGCCGAAGAAAAACAAAAGACCAGTTCAGAGAAAATACGTTTTTTATTTTAAATTCATTTGTGTAGCTGATCGACTTATTCATATTCATTCTACATATATAGTTTTAGAAATATATAATTTATTCACGTGTTGTCACCTAGTAATGTTATGCATAACGTATTTACAGTGTTATGATAAATTTATGTTTTAATATGACAATTTTGAACCTAGAAAACTAGAGATCGAACATATAAATGAGATCTTTTAGAATACACACATTGTGTCACTTAGCCAGACAGAGAGAAAAATACAGACCGAGAATTAAAAATATTAATGTTATGCTCTGGACAGTTTAGATGATGATGATGGTGGTGATGATGATGATGATGATGATGATGTTTAATGACTCCATAGTATTGGAAAGTGAATAATAATCTAATTTATACCAGAATGGAAATCAGAATTTTCACGTCAATTTTCTTACGCATGAAATTGAAAATGTAGACAATTATTGCTACTCTACACGGCATTCAAAGGACAATTATTGTTTCAGACTATTAGTCAATGAATCGAGAAGCTCAGAACTGGGGGATAGAAAATGTGTAACGATAATCATAGCTACATGACCCCAGGTCACCACGATAAGGTCAGTGATCCAAATTTGCTCAAGCTCTCAGTTTACCTCCCAGAAGCGCTCACCAATAAGAGCGTGTGTGCCAAACCAAACTGGCCAACGAGGTTAAGAATCATAGTACCTCCGCCGGCAGTGGCGGAGAGGTCTGTTGATATGGAAGACCTAACACTGTACTGTTTTAAAATAGAGAAGCCCCATCATCTCCATCCCCAGCAGAACTAAGAAAATCAGGAACGCCACTGCAGCCCGTCGCTTCACAAACCTGAGTCTAATAGATAAAGACATCAGATCAGTAATACGAGATGACATTATCTGTGTAGATCTACTGTACTTGTCATTCAGGAATGCATGAAACTAAAAGAAACCCGCAGACTAGTTACTATACCACAGAACTGTGGACTTTTGAGCTTCAGTTAAATTCATACACAATTCTTACCATTACAACGATGATTAATAAGTGAGCAATTTTTAGTCTTAGTGTTGTGCTGATATTCACGCTAATTTTGAGTCGAAATCGGTGAGTTACAAAGCAAGATCGTAAGGTGTATCTGCAGCAAGCAGTCTACCTTATCTATCAAAATGACAACTTTATGTAAGATGGGATACCAATGTTTTTACCCACCATTTCGCAAATAGAATTTTTCATTCATGAATGGATAATTGTGACAGTACCAAGTGTACTCTGCGCGAAATAAAACTGCAATCAAACGTACCACAAAACATCAAAATATATACTAGCAATTAATGAAGAGATATCAACAGAAGAATGAACATAATTTAAATACACGCCGTTACAAATGTCTTTTCAACGGAAAGAATTACAATATAAATCTTTGCAAATGTCATAAAATGAACAAAATTTCAATTACTTCCTTTGCGAATGTCAAATTTACACAGATTACCATTATGTTTATAAATGTCATATTATCACACAATGACCATTATTATCTTTACAGAACGTCATATAAGTAGAAATAATTAGTATTACGACTTTAAAAAACAATTATTATTTTTGTCTTAATGGTTGCAGCTGTTACTTTCACAAATGTCATCAAATGGAAGAAATAACCACTGAGGACATGTGAGGTAGTGTCGACACTTTCACGACAAGATTTACGATAAAAGAGGTAAGATTTAGGAGCAGCAAACTAAGACAGATGTCCTAACGGTGTTCCTCTTGAAAGCAGTTAATTATTGACAAATGGAAGAAGGATCATGACCAGAGATTACTCCATCCGACCTGTCTCAATGTTTAGATCATTAAAACGCTACAAATCGTTCCAATAAATGGAGTCAAGAAAGTAAGTAAAGAGCCCCGTCACGCCAAGTGGCGTATAGGGAATATGGTGTTAGTGACGATAATTTGTATAGACTTTCGACACATGATTTTTGGGGCAATGTGGTCGGTATTACGCCCGTGCCGCTTTACTTTTCCAGAAAGAAATCCAGTACCCATTTAAGGCTGGGTGAACCCGGAAGCCGTCGGTCAGGATCGAACTCGACCTCTTGTCTTTTGTAGTGCACTGAGCTATCGCGGCTCCTGGAATGAGTCACGTAATCAGACACTATTTTTGGAAACAAACAAGTTAAAAGAAAAGAAAATAGGAAAGGATAAAGTGGAGGACGATAGTAAGGACAAAACGAAGATGCTGCAACAATAAAGAGTTAGGAAGAATATACGCATGCTTGAGATGAAAAAAAAAAAAATGTTAATTAACGTGTCTTCCACATTAATCTTGCGTTCACACTAACAGTTGATTAATGTGTTACATCTCTATAGGCTTTACCTCCCACATGCACTAGTGATTGTGATTGCGGCTGTGGGGAATGCTGCCTTTATTCTCCAATAACTCCAAACGTTTACAGTAAAAGAGTCTTACCAGAAGAGGCTGGAAAGCCGGCTTCTTCTACAACAGGTAACATTGCAAAAGTAGTTCTTTGTTTTCTGTGCCGTGAATTTTCTTTTTATTTTCAAATTTAAAGGGTCGTGGTGTCCGACGTTTACTCAACCTATAGTAGATCTCCAACATGGCGTGTTTCTTATCGTGGTGACACATTTAGATAGAAGTCATATTTTTTACATCGATGCTGTTTCTCCATCTCCTGATCGTAGATCACGGTGACTTTGTGTGTGGTTAGTACAGTCACTTTGCAACCTGAAAGTTTGTGGTTCAAATGCAAATTGAGGTAATTTTATTTTTCACCGACATAAAAATTCTTGGGGTCCAATCGGCTTCTTTAAATGAGTACCACAGATGTTTTCTAGGACAGAAAGGCGCATAGGGAGAAAACTTGCCGCCCCATCTCATGAATCAGTATAATAAAGTCACTGATGCTTCATTACTCTATGGCTATACGGCTTACCATGATCATTACCTTTATGGTAGCGTTCTGTTTCGTCTTCAACCGCAGGAACTTATTCATTTTACAACATTGAGGATCTCTTTCTAACACAAGATCATGTTCAGTTAGTAACGTTTAGTTACTTCTGACACAAGATCACGTTCGGTCAGTAGCGTACTGTTCGTAGCTGCTGATCGTTTAATGCCTCGTCTCACCCTCTTCCATCACCACCATCTTCCCTGCCCCGTCATGCCCAGATTGTCATTCTGCTTCTGCTCTGTCCAATTCCACATGTCTCCGACAATACCACTTGTCGCTATATAGACTCAAATTTGCATTTCGTATCGAGAGCAGGATGAAGCATTCACGATGAATTGAAACATGTTAAAAGTTGTACGTAGACTGAAACATCAATCACGGCTGATGGACCTTGCGCAGTTTAAAACAGAGTGGAATCAAAGAAACCCTGAGCAACATTTTACGTCATAAGTAAAATCCTATCCACCATTACCTCTATACATCAGGACGAGTGTACTAAAGACATTAAATTAAATTTAAAGTGGCAAATGAAAGGCGCCCAAAAATGAAGCATCAATGCAGAGTCATGAATAACATTCTGAGAAGACAACGGTTGCAAGAGAGAGAGAGAGAGAGAGAGAGAGAGAGAAGAGAGAGAGAGAGAGAGAGATAAAAAAGAGGAAGGAATTTGTGCACTTTGATATCTCGGGGACAAAAAATATAGACAAAAAGCAGATGGAGAAGGTGAGACAAATATTTTCTCGAATTATGCAGATGTCACATTAAGCAGAAAGGTAGACGTAATTATGGTGGATCATGATCGCCAACACAATGTTAAATTAATATATATATTAATGTAAAAAAAATTCCTACACTTTTACTTTATCGCGCTTTCAGTGTAGAAATTATTGTCGAATCTATGTTATGTTACCTTTATAACTATTTTTTTTTTGTAAGTTGAAATTGCTATTCAATCATTAATGACACTTTATTTCATGAAAATTGGTCCATGGAAAATAATTAATTTGTAGAAGAGGGTCAGCCCCTTTTCACTTCGTGGCATCTGGCATATAAGTCTGGTCCTTTGTATAAGTTTTCAGTAAAATATTCTGAATGTTTAAATATTTGGCTGATTTCTTTGCATTTTCAGATTATTACTGCAGGAAGTACGTTTTTGCAGGGGAGGACTGTAACCCCAGTTACACGTGTGGGTGTGCTAAGGGGTTGACTTGTCAATACCAGTCTTATATATCAACGCCAACTGTCTCTGATAGTGCTGCTAAAGGAATTGCTGCTCCTGTAGGATGGCACACGTGTGTCTAATTTCAAGACGGGAAATAGCCATTTTTATATTGAGGATGGCGACCAATTAACACATAAATGGTATTTACCTTTTTTTATGTTAAAGAAAAGAATTAGGTTTGAACAGTGAATAAACAACCTTTGAAAAGTTCTTGAAAAGAGTAAGCGAAATTAAAAATAATTTGTGTTGAAATAATTGAATATAATAATAAATGATGTTGTTGTTTGTCAACACATTGTTGTTGGAGATATCACAGTTATGATTTATAACTTATCATCATGTGGAATGTGATGCCTCTTCTCTTCTCCCATTTGTTATCACACTGATCTACTGTGTGATTGCTGAACTTCTTGGTTCATTCAGCCTGCTTTTTGCTATCAAAGGCTAGGCGGTGGAATTTATTATTTCATTGTGCTCCGCAGTGTGTACCATTGTAATATAACTTTTATTTGGCTACATACATTTCACTTTTTAGAATAATCATCATCATCAAGTACCGGGTCTACTGGCGTAGGTGATCATGGCTCTCAAAAACTATCGATCTCGACAGTTATTTATCATTTCAGTTGTTGACCTTCTGCCAAGCCATTCTCTTAAGCTGTCTGGTATTTTTTCTCTTTGCTTCCCTCTATCTCTTCGTCCCTCAATTTTTCCAGTCATTACAATATATTCCAGTTGTTCTCTTCTCATTACATGACCAAAAAATGATGATTGTTTCTTCCTAATATTGGAAATTAGCTCTCTTTTTGCTTTGACCTCGTTCAGAACATTTTCATTACTCTTCTTAGCTGTCCATGGTATTCTCAACATTCTTCTGTAAACAACATTTCTACAGACTCTAGTGATTTTCTTGTCTGTTGTCCTATTGTCCATGATTCACATCCGTATGTTAAAACTGGCTCTACATAACATTTAAGAACTCTTTTTCTTGTTTCTATTGTCAAAAATAGATTGCATAGTATGTTCCTCATTTTCTGGAAAGCTGCTTTTGCCTGAGCCATTCTGCATCTCACCTGTTTTGTACATCTTCCGTCTGAGGTTAACAAAGTTCCCAAATATTTAATTTCATTTATCTGTTTTAATATTGCTCCACTTGTCTTTATTGGGCACTGAGGTGATGTCTTTTTCTTTGTTGTTACCGTTACCTCTGTCTTTTCGCTATTAAGGTTGAGTCCTTTATTTTTGCTTTCTTTCACTATAATGTCCAACATTTCCTGTAACTCATTTTCACTCTTAGCGATTAATACTGTATCATCAGCATACCTTAGATTATTTATATTATGACCTCCAATTGTTATTCCAGGCATGCCCCTTATGGATCTTAAAATAATCTTACTATAAATATTAAACACATCTGGTGACAGCACATAACCTTTTCTAACACCCTGTTTTATTTCTTGAAACATTCCCAATTGGTTTCCGGTTCTTATGGCCGCTGTTTGTTGCCAGTATATGTTATTTATTATTCTTAGATCTTTGCTGTCTACGTTTATGCTTTCTAAACTTTTGATTATTTCTTGGTGATTTACTTTGTCAAATGCCTTGGTATAATTTATGAAACATAGGTATAGATCTTTTTCACCTCTTTGGCTCTTTCTACTATAGATCTTATGATATATATGGCATTGCTCGTTCCTTTACCTCCAATAAAACCACACTGTTCATCGCTAATTTCTGGACTGATTTTGTTTCGCACTCTTCGCATGATGATTCTTAGTAATATCTTAGTCATGTGACTCATAAGGCTTATTGTGCGATGATCATCGCATTCAATCGCGCCATATTTCTTTGGTAGGGCTATGAATATTGATTTGAGCAGGTCGTCTGGTATATATCCAGTGTTGTAGATATCATTCAATATGTTTGTTATTATTATTCTATTCCAAAATCACCCATGGCTTTAATCTCTTCTTTAGTTATATTATCTGGTCCAGGAGCTTTGCCTGCTTTCATATTGTGCAAGGCGTCTTCCACTTCTTATCTGAGTATTTCTGGTCCTTCTCCATTATCCTTAATATTTACTTCTGTTCGTTCATCATTATAAAGATCTTTAATGTATTCGTTCCCTTATGTTTTCGTGATTAATCAACAGTTCTCCTTCCTTTGATCTTAAACATCCAGTTATTGAATGCGTTTTTCTTCGGGTTATTTCTTCAATTTGTTTGTATATAGCTTTAGCATCTCCTTTTTGTTGTATTTCAATCTCTTTGCATCTCTCTTTTAGCCATGCTTCTTTTGCTTCATTGCATTTTATTACAATTGTTTAAAATTTAATCTCTTATCTCTATCTATCTATTGTCCTTTCGAGCCGAAGACGACACATAGGGCAGAACCACAATCTCAAAAACAGAAACCTTGCGTGCCAAAGTGGCACATAGGGCAGAACCACAATCTCAAAAACAGAAACCTTGCGTGCCAAAGTGGCACATAGGGCAGAACCACAAGCTCAAAACAGAAACCTTGCGTGCCAAAGTGGCACATAGGGCAGAACCACAATCTCAAAAACAGAAACCTTGCGTGCCAAAGTGGCACATAGGGCAGAACCACAATCTCAAAAACAGAAACCTTGCGTGCCAAAGTGGCACATAGGGCAGAACCACAATCTCAAAAACAGAAACCTTGCGTGCCAAAGTGGCACATAGGGCAGAACCACAATCTCAAAAACAGAAACCTTGCGTGCCAAAGTGGCACATAGGGCAGAACCACAATCTCAAAAACAGAAACCTTGCGTGCCAAAGTGGCACATAGGGCAGAACCACAATCTCAAAAACAGAAACCTTGCGTGTCAAAGTGGCACATAGGGCAGAACCACAATCTCAAAAACAGAAACCTTGCGTGCCAAAGTGGCACATAGGGCAGAACCACAATCTCAAAAACAGAAACTTGCGTGCCAAAGTGGCACATATTGCAGAGATCACTGCTTCTAAAATCTATGGTCTGTTTCCATAACAATACTTTTTACAATGACAGCTTGTCAAGCCATCGATCAACCTCCTTAGTCGCCTCTTACGACATGCTTGGAAGGTCACAGTGTTACTAATCTTTACATCCCATATAATGAGGCCCCAGTAACACACGGGAGTATAATCTCTTATACTCATCTTTATTTTCTTTATTTCTTCATTCTTGTATCCATTAGCTGCAAAATGTCATCTGTCATCCATTTCTTTCTTGAATTTGTCCTCACTGGTGGTATGAATTCTTTTGATGTTTGTTGCATTGATTCTTTTAGCATTTCCTACTGTTCACCAATGCTTTGTATCTTCTCCATTGCATTGTACCGGTTCTGAATTGCGATTTTATATTTGTCTTGCAGCTTCTTGTCTGATTTTAGTAAATCTAAATTTAACCTGATGTTAATTTAGGCTCGTTTTGTTTCTTTTAATTTTACTCTAAGTTTTCCCACAACTGGTACATGATCACTACTGCAATCTGTCCCTGGTCTAGTTTTCACACACACCAGACTGTTTCTAAATCAATTGCTTATAATTATGTAATCTATTTGATAACGTGCGTTGTCTCCTGGCTTTTCCATGTCCACAGACGTCTTGGATGTTGCTTAAACCAAGTGTGTCCTATCATCATGTTGTGTGTTCTTGCCCAGTCAATAAGTTTGTTACCTTTTTCATTCCTCTCGCCTAAGCCAAAATGACCAACTACTTCCTCAATTCTTTCCTTTCCTACTTTTGCATTAAAATCTCCTAGAACTATGGTGTTTTCATGTGGTTTGCATTCATGAAGTGCCTCATTTAACTCGTCGTAAAATGTATCAATTGTTTCCTCTAGACTGTCTGCTGTTGGTGCATAAACTTGTATAAGTTTATGTCTATTGGCTTTCCATTAAATGTCACTAAAAGAACTCTGTCAGATATTGGATAAAAGCCTTTTACTGTTCTTGCACTTTCTGCATCCAAGATGATACCTACTCCTCTTTGGTGTATCTCACCCCTGAACCGGTGTATCTCATTTCACAAACTTCCAGTAAATGTAAACCCATTCTTTTCATTTCTTGTATGATGTTTTCCATTTTCTCCTTCTGCGTGAGTGTTCTCACATTCCAAGTACCTATCTTTAGAGTCTGTTTTATCTTTATTTTGCTTACAGTAGCTTGATGACGATCGAGTATCACCTGTAGCACATGATGTCCCCTACCGAACGAGGGTTTTCCATTGGAATCCCCCTTAACGTTGTTGTGATTTTTATTGTTGTGGCGATTCATGATTGTACAAAGAAGTTACGACGGTGGTTTTCTGTTACGACGGTGGTTTACAATAATACTTCTCCTAATTCTCGAAGTTTTGAAAGCTCGATTCTTTGAAGTACACACTTGCATCTGTTGAAAATACATCTTTATAGAACTCGTTGTTCTGCCTATAGATTTCTTTTGTTGCTGTGATGATGGTTTTTGTTTCAACATGCAGTTCAATGTACGATATAGTTGGTTATGAGAGTATGGGTACCAGGGTATTACCCTGGGAAGGTGAAGAATGTCGCCTCGCATCGTGTGCTCGATGCTTGAAGCGACACTATCCAGTAATCTCCGAACATTTCTGGATAGGCGGCCGGGTACATATGGGTGGAAACTCGCGTGCTAAGACGCCGGTTCAAGTCTCGTACTTGACCTTTACCTTCTTGGACCACATAAATCACAATAATGCACAATATTGTTGAATATTAAATAACACAGCAAAAGAGCGTTACGATTTTTGTGAAAGTGTCACGAAAGAAATATAAAACTAAATAAGTGTCAGCTGACTGGTACAGGTTGGAAGGCAAATGAAAGGCACAATAAGTGACCTCTTTAGGTCGGTAAAAACAAAATTGTTTCAACTTGCGTTTGAACTACAAACTTTTGGTGCTACATGCTGCCCGATCTCCAACCGATTTATGTTTACTACGTCATTGGAATAGTCTAACAATACGATGATCTCTTACGTGCTCATCTCCTTCTCTTTGCCTTTATCTTCACCTGATTATAAAATTTAGTTTCTTCTTTTCAAATCTTCTTCCTCTTTCATCCGCTCCCTCTTCTGCATTCATCTGAACTTCTCTTCAAGAAAGGACAAAGTTGCGGTGATTAATATTTTCCAGCAACTTGCGATATATTTGGTTTTCGACTCAATATATCCGAATTCAGCAAGACATTGATGGGTATCGTGTTGTCATTTCTGCTTGATGTATATGTGATTGGTCGAACCAGCTAGTCCGTTTCCAGACACACCACAAGAAATAAATATTAATCTGTTTCAGCTCTTTGATTCTGGCTCAAGACTGGGTATTGTACTGTACAGTGTCTTTAGTCTATAATTTGTTTTAAAAAAAACAGTATTATAAAACAAGTTTTAATAAACCAGGGTTTATATAAAACGGTACTATGGGACAGAAATTCCAGACTCACTATATAAGACGACATTTGCAATTAAGCGTCGGTCTTTGCACAGGAACCGCATTATATCTCGCTCGCTGCCTGTCCCTATTCTAGGTGAGCCTCTACATTTCTGTAAGAAGAGAAGCTGATGCTCCTTGTTGTTGCTTCTCGTCTCTGTGTTCTCTTTAGTGTTTCTCTAAGTTGCTCTTTTTTTCTTTTAAACTCCTTTTCCCATTGGAGGGGAATGCGTTGAGATTCTCTTGTCTCTTCTCATCACAGGTCCTATATGTTAAAAAGAACGTCTCTTGATTATAGACGACACCGTTGGATGGATGCCCATTGTCTTACTTCTGCTCTAGCCGTGAATTCATTCCATTGTATACAAAGTATTTGTTTCCAATTATTTCTAGTTTTGTTTCTATTTCTTCAGTTGTTTTCCAGCTCTCTTCAGCATAAGCAATAGTGGATAACACATTTGATTTGATCCAGATCTTCGTTCTTGTCCTTGGTAATTTATATAAAAATATATATTATTAAGCAAGAGAAAAGAGACGGGGCCAAACACCACGAATTCATCTTGTTTGTGTTATTGCCAGATCTGTCGCTCCAGTATTGGCAGATTCAGCCACAAGAGAAGCTGTTCAGCAGAGCAGTTGCAGCTACCATATTTGTCGATAAGCACTAACATACGGATGCTGCTAATACACTAAGCTAAAACGCGTAAAGCGTTGAACAAACATGAAATAATAATAACTTTTTTTTTTGCGTTCACCAGCTTTCACATCTGGCGAAGTCCCTAGAGACTAGGAACTGAATTTTAGTGTTAATCCATTTTTCTTCTGGCAGCCGTGTGCACAGGGGTCCCTCGCCATACAGGCAGATAACTCCGTCATCAGAGGTACTCATATTTTTTTCGTCGATGAGTAATTGACGTTTCAAGCCGGGTCTCTCTACTAAGACCAGGTGTGGTTACCGCAGAGATAAATTATAAATAAAAATCACAACTGGTTCAGTCGGGATTTGAACTCACAACCTCTCTGTCTCAAGGCCGGCGTCTTGCCTCAAGACCAACTAGTACCCCCATGACATAAAAATGAGATTAACACTCGGGAAAAAAATCTTCATTTTACCAGACATGTTTGTCTATCATTTTGATAATAAGTGTCAGAGACTTAGACTACCAATTCCAGGGAAGCAAAGAGATTGGAACGTTTTCATTTGCACTGGAACTATATAATAATGAAAATGAAATGAAAGGACACAATAACTAACTCGTGTGTCATGCTATACATTAAGCTTCCACAATGCAAAGAATGTTACAGAAGTCGAACACTGAAAAGGCTGGACCATGTAGAAAGATGGACATTAATCACTTCCCTAAACAATTACTATATGGAGAGTATATAAGAGAACCACAGGCAGGTAGAGACATTATTGTAAAGCCTCTACGAAACATCTATCTATCAAAGGAAAGGACCAGGCAATTCTGGCGATAGGTCGTGTCGCATGGTGAATAAAATTAACAAGAATCAGAGCTACATTTAAAAGTATATGGATAAATAGATCAGAGGACAGACGTCAAAAGATCAAAGAAAAGTGGTCAGTACCACATACATAAAAGCACAATTACATCTTGCTCTTTCTGCGGCCGGACCTGTGGATCTAATATTGGCAGATTCAATCATAAGAGAAACTAATCGTCGAAAATTACATCTGGCAAGATCTACTAACATTTACAGATATCTTACTACAGATCATCAGTCAAGGCGATCATCTCTCGAATATTTTAGTTGCAAATGTGGACAACAAAGCTCAAGCGAACTACAAGTGCTGAATTAAAACCATAGCTCTGAACCACTGGCGGGGGACATCTGATGAGTCATTCTTTCATATAAAGAAATTGATCAAGTAAAGAAGTAAAGGCATCAAGATGCGATGCTGCTGTAAAGCTGATGATAATAGCAATTCTAAAAAAAAAAGTAGAAGAAAAGAAAAAGTGGTATCTCTCTCTCTCTCTCGCTCTCTCTCTCTCTCTCTCTCTCTCTCTCTCTCTCTACGATCAGGGCTCAATCAGAGTAGGATTCCAGACTCTCACATGAAGTCAGCTGTCAGGTTAAGTGTGTTGATCGACCCCACAGACAGAACATCACAATTAGAGTCTGCCAGATCCACTCTGACCGAACACCCGTTAATACGTTGCACTGTGTTCTGCGACAGTGGCCCAGTGCATCAGATTTCAGCCAGCATTTTATTCAGGTTTGCTTTCCCTAGCCTTTGATTGTCCCCAATCTTCCTGCAAGGCAGCAGATTGTCTTTTCTGTAGGGGGATTCTGCCCTTAGATGGTCTGCCCTCCCAGGTTTACGAGCACCATCTGCCAGAGTCACTAGAGGTGACTAACACAGACATGCACACACAAAGATATGAGATGTGACCAACACAGACATGCACACAGCGAAACGAGGCATGACTAACACTGACACACATCAAGATATATGACACATGACTAACATAAACATGCACATAAAGATATGAGATATGACTGACATAGACATGCACACACAAAGATATGACACATGCCTAACATAGACATGCACACAAAGATATGAGATATGACTAGCATAGACGTGCACACACAAAGATATGCACGTGACTAACATAGCCATGCACACACAAGATTATGAGATGTCACTAACACAGACATGCACACACAAAGATATGAGATATGACTAACATAAACATGCACACAAAGATATGAGATATCACTAACACACACAAAGATATGACACATGACTAACACAGACACACACTAAGATATCAGGTATGACTAAACATAGACACATATAAATATATTAGACATGATTAACACGGACACACCAAGATATGAGATATGACTAACATGACACACACCAAGATATGAGCCATGTCCAGCACACACACACACAAGTCAAGATATGAGCCAGGGCTAGCACAGAAACACATCAAGATATGAGCCATGGCTTCACGGAAAATCACCAAGAAATGAACCATGTCCAGCACAGAAACACATTAAGGTATCCGTATGCTTGGGTTTGTTGTAGTCGGCAGACTCTTCTTAACGTGGGAATCATCGACATACGAGTCGCAGGCCCCGATTAACTGTTCACAGGTTTCGTTCAAACAGTTGTCCGGAGATTTGAGAGTGCAGTCTGACCCATAGAACGTTCCCTTGCATGTACAGTTCCCGGTTGACTGATCACAAGTGTCGTTGAAACAGTTGTCCGGACATTTGAGAGTGCAGTCTGACCCGAAGTACGTTTCCTTGCACGCACAGTCCGGGCCACATATGATGACACAGCCATCAGAACATGTCTGTTCGCACTGTAGCCCAAAATTACCATCGGGACAAGTGTCATTACAGGTATAGCCAGGATGTTTACATTGTAGGTATTTTCCGGATTTTTCCTCACATAAAGGACAGACACTGGGACAAGACCAAAAAAGTGGTATGGTGACAGCTTTACGTGGTAATGGACAAAACAAAAGTCGGCGTTTCGGCCATGTAGGCCTTCAGCTGGAACAACAAACAACAACACAACATATATATATATATATATATATATATATATATATATATATATATATATATATATATATACATGTATATATATATATATATATATATATATATATATATATATATATAAGGATATGTAAACAAATCTAACTACATGGCGATAATATGCTCGACCAAGCTTTGGAACACATGGAAGTGACCCTTTTTTATTTCATTTCTTGAGTATCTAGCATATTATCGCCGTGTAGTTAGATTTGTTTGCATATCCTTATATAAATTTCTTGTGTTGTTGGTTGTTGTTTGTTGTTCCAGCTGAAGGCTTACTTGGCCGAAACGTCGACTTTTTCCATTGACGTCCATTACCACGTAAAGTGGTCACCATACCACTTTTTTTTTCTTCTTTTTTTTCAGAATTGTTTTGATCAAGTAAATCTTTTCTCACTTGAAGATAAAAAATAAAACAACAGCACAGACAAGTGATGATGTATTGGCGCTCTTTCAATTTGATAAAGTACCTGCAGTAGATAACTCTCTCTGGACAGTGGGCGTCTGATTTCTATTTAATTTGGGGAGGGGGGGTGAACAATTGAAACCCCGCTTAATCAAATTGTTACCTATGTTAAAACTGAAGACAGATGGTGTCAGACCACAGACAAAATTAACGCTACTTGCTGTAAACTAAGATACATCGCAGCCAATTAGTTGGGTAAATACTGAAAAAGAGAAAAGAAATAAAGACGTCAAACACATACAACAGTTTCCTGACACTAAATTAAAGGAAAAGAAAATCCTTAATAAGTATTAACATTGTTTTTTTTTCCCTTTGAAATATCCGGCGCGACAGATCATAACTCATGCAATTTGATTCATCATCAGGTTACGTGCCATTTGCAGAACGTTGAATTCGCCACGACCCAGTAGAATCTCTGTCTCTAGCCAGATTTCCCACTTCTTCTTTTTAATTAATTAATATCAATAATGCAACCCCTGGTAAAGTAAATATTGCGATACAGTTATTGTAACAAAATTCGAGTAGAAACGATCTGCATAGAATTGTCTACAAAAATTGTGTAAACATACTACGTCCGTCCCACATAGGGATAACAATTCATGGACTGAGAACCGTTGTTCTAGACAAACCGACTCAAAGAGTTGGAGTATATAATAAATATACCCTCGTTTCCATTCTCCCGCCTCGGGATGTCCTTCCTGTAGTCATTCATTCGTTTGGTTCCCGGCGGATTAACCAGTCGTTTAAGCTAAGTGATTTTATATTTTATATATACATATATTCTCCTATTCTTTCTATATTCTTATCTTAGCTCTCTTCTTTTTTCATTTTTTCATCATCCTACTTTTTTCTTTTCTATCCTCTTCTTCTGATCATGTAATTATAGACAATTGTGTTTCACCATTTGTTTTCGTTGTCCTTGTACTCTGAAAAAGGCCTCAGGCCGAAACGTCAGTATTGTGTTGTGTTCCTCCCTTGTGAAGCTGTCTTCATACCTTCGAGTGTTCTACACTCCCCA
Organism: Megaustenia siamemsis; assembly: GCA_032433765.1. NCBI lineage: Eukaryota > Metazoa > Mollusca > Gastropoda > Stylommatophora > Ariophantidae > Megaustenia > Megaustenia siamemsis. The sequence continues at coordinate 20,766,695 of JAVIAB010000073.1, read as the reverse complement.
CCACTGGCCCCCGACTCAAAGAGTTCTCGCTTCCAGAATTACTCTGCTTTTCTTCTCTATTTTTTTTTTTTTTTTTTTTTGGGTAATCATGTCTGTACTCATATTGGAAGAATAGAGGTAAATTAGTAAAAGATCAAAATCCGAGCTTTCATTGTAAAAGGATATCTTTGTTCATCGCTAGTAATGTTTACACTCGTTTGGCCCCTTCCACTACTCACCTGTGCAGAGCAGCAATATTTATTACCTTGTTTGTGCTCTGATATTTATCTTTGTAGTTGATGACAATCAATTTAAAGAAAAAAAAATATATATATATATATATAAATTCCCGCCATATTGAAGTGTGAAGGTTATTAATCCCCAAAATGTTGGTGGCATGTCTGTAAGCTTAGTCTTCCGTCATCTGTGTCGTTATGTCTGTCTGTCACTATTGTTATGTTGACATTTTATTGTTATACATATAAAACATATTGTTATATGACATATCGTGTGAATGTATCACTACACTAACAATCCTCTCTGATTCATAATTAGACTTCCGTCTCTCTTGTTGAATAATTCCTGATTAATTTGCATTCTTGGGTGGTTATCAATGTTTATTCTATTCTTTTCATGTTCTTGATCTTGACCCTCGTATTTGACTTGATCCTCTTGATCTTTAACTCATATTTATTCCCACCCCCCCACCCCCCTTTTTCACTCTCTCCTTTCAGAATCTGTATCTCCTTTCTCATACCCTCTATCATTACCTCTATCACTTTCTCCTATCACCTATCTCCTATATTTATATCCTATATCATATCCCTTATCACTCTTTCCTATCTCCGATCCCCTATCACTATATTCTATCCCTATCGTTATCTCCTATCTCATATCCCCTATCACTATCTCCTATCTCATATCTCCTTTCACTATCTTCTATCCCCTATCACTATCTCTTATCTCATATCCCTTATCACTATCTCCTATCCCCTATCACTATCTCCTATCTCATATCCCCTATCACTATCTCCTATCTCTTATCTCCAATCTATATCCCATATCCCCTATCACTATCTCCTATCTCATCTCCCTTTCCATTACCTCCTATCTCCTATCCCCTATCACTATTTCATTTCTCATATCCCCTATCACTATCTCCTATCTCATAACCCTTATAATTATCTTTATCACTATCTCCTATCTCCTATCTCATATCCCCTGATTCTATCTCCTATCGTATATACCCTATCACCTTCTCCTATCGGATATCCCCTATCACTATTTCCTATAGTATATCACCTATCACTATATCCTATCGTATATTCCCTATCACTATCTCCTATCGTATATCCCCTATCACTGTCTCCTATCGGATATCCCCTATCACTATTTCCTATAGTATATCACCTATCACTATCTCCTATCGTATATTCCCTATCACTATCTCCTATCCCCTATCATCATCTCCGTTCTCATATCCCCTATCACTGAAGGTGAAGGCGCGCCTCCCAGCACCAGAGCTGGAAGTTGTCAGCGACCCACAGCTGATGGCTTGCGCCAGGATCGGTGAACCAAAACCATCCAGACCATGCTCCACCTCTCCGTGGTGCCTCCAATAACAGACTAACCTGTCTAGTCTGGCCAAGCGAGCAGGGATCGAAGAGGGAAGACAACCCGGTATTCAAAAATGTCGTGCTGAAGTCGGATGTGTTGGGCCGAAAGGCGCAAATATAACAGTTATACTGCAAACCACAACACAACGCAGACACGCCCACTTAACGTCCTTTTAAGGACGGATGACGAAGAGGAATTCTACAGTCTACGAATACTCTAGAATACGTTAGTCATCGAACGAACGCAACCAAGCAAGCATCCCCTATCACTATCTCCAATCTCATATCCCCTATCATTATCTCTATCACTATCTCCTATCGTATATCCCCTGACACTATCTCCTATCATATATTCCCTGACACTATCTCCTATCGTATATCCCCTGACACTATCTCCTATCGTATATCCCCTGACACTATCTCCTATCGTATATCCCCTGACACTATCTCCTATCATATATTCCCTGACACTATCTCCTATCGTATATCCCCAGACACTATCTCCTATCGTATATCCCCTGACACTATCTCCTATCGTATATTCCCTGACACTATCTCCTATCGTATATTCCCTGACACTATCTCCTATCGTATATCCCCTGACACTATCTCCTATCGTATATCCCCTGACACTATCTCCTATCGTATATTCCCTGACACTATCTCCTATCGTATATTCCCTGACACTATCTCCTATCGTATATCCCCTGACACTATCTCCTATCGTATATTCCCTGACACTATCTCCTATCGTATATCCCCTGACACTATCTCCTATCGTATATCCCCTGACACTATCTCCTATCGTATATCCCCTGACACTATCTCCTATCGTATATCCCCTGACACTATCTCCTATCATATATTCCCTGACACTATCTCCTATCGTATATCCCCTGACACTATCTCCTATCGTATATCCCCTGACACTATCTCCTATCGTATATCCCCTGACACTATCTCCTATCGTATATCACCTATCACTATTTACTATCACTATCTCCTATCTCATATCCCATATCACTATATAGCTTTATAGCAATTGGGAAAATACTTCACGTAAGACTTAAGCTCTTAGACAGACAGACATAGACAGACATATACATAGACAGACAGACATAGACAAATAGACACATAGACAGACAGACACAGATAGGTAGATATATAGACAGACAGACATAAACAGGTAGACACATAGATAGACAGACAGGCATAGACAGCTAGACACATAGACAGACAGACATACATAAACAGGTAGAAACATAGATAGACAGACAGACAGATATAAACAGGTAGACACATAGACAGATATACATAAACAGGTAGACACATAGACAGACAGACATGCACAGGTAGACATAGACAGACAGATAGACGGACAGCAGACAGACAGGCGAAAGCCGACTATATCTCTCAAGATTGCCCACTGAGGAGATCACCCAAACCTTGTGACGTAAACAAAACCCCCTCAACGGGTAGGCTTGAGAGATATAGGTGACGATGTATGCACTATTGACAAGGAAGCAGGAACAAAGAATGATAACACTACAATGATACAAAAAAAAGCCAAATACGTTCTCATTCCACTAGGAAACATATGGAAATCAACATAAATTAAATGCACACACAAAATGTGAAACTCAAGTGTTTAATATGTCATATGGCTGTAAAACATGGAGATTAACCAGTGTCATGAAGATACAAATTCATTAATGGATGCTTGCGAAAAATCACTAACTTAGAACAACGGGGGAAAGTACTAGACGAACACCAGCGGACAAAGAGATGCAACAACGGAGATGGCGATAGATAGGTCACATACTATGGAAATCAAGTGAGAATATTTCACAACAGGTTTCCTTGCTTGCGTTCGTCCGATGACTAAAAGAGTGCACCTCATCCGTCCTTAAAAGGACGTTAAGTGGTCGTGTCTGCGTTGTGTTGTGGTTTGCAGTATAACTGTGATATTTGCGCCTTTCGGCCCAACAATCCGACTTCAGCAGGATATTTTTGAGTACCGGCTTGTCATCCCTCTTCGATCCCTACTAGCTTGGCCAGACTAGACAGGTTAGTCTGTTACTGGATGCACCACGGACAGGTAGGGCGGTGTCTGGATGGTTCTGGTTGACCGATCCTGGCGCAAGCCATCAGCTGTAGGTCGCTGGCAACTTCCAGCTCTGGTGCTGTGAGGTGCATCTCCGCCTCATCACAACAGGCTCAGCTTTATAATCTCCAGGGAATGAGATAGCAAAATTAAGGCTAAAATATACATGGAGAAGACAGGTGGAAGCAGAGATGAAAAAGATAGGGGAAGACATGAGGCGATCTTAGGAAAATGGCACGAAACAGGATGTCAAGGAAAGTGTTTTGAAGACTTGCTCCACGCGGAGTTGAATGGTAGAAGAAGAATCATCAGAAAAAAATGTGTCTACCCACTATAGAGTTATCATTCACAATTTGGTACATGAACTTGGATAGTCATCGTCTTCAAAATCATTCTATTCTATCTTAATGGATCACGGATTATTTAGTTCCTGTATTTCTATAAAAATAATAGAGAAAAATTAGCAAAAGATCAAGATATCTATCTATCTATCTATTCTATCTATCTATCTTTCGTTCGCCTGAAGTATTGTCTATATCTGCAATGTCGTTTCCTGTATAAATTTTACTGTCTTTTGTAATTCTTGCAGTGGCCCATATAGTTTTGTCTGTAGTGTTGTATCTATGGGCCAATGGATTTTCCTCAGTCTACTATATTCAGTGCAGTCTTGAAGTATGTGTTCAGCAGTCTGGGTGCCTGTCCACATGTACAAGTAGTTGATGTGCCGATCTTGAATTTTGTATACATGTGACTATGGAGTCGATTGTGTCCTGTTCTTAGGCGTATAATGATAACTTGTTCATATCTATTCATATTATGAAAGGCATCCTGATTTGGGGCTTGTGGTCCTCTGATTGATTTGATTATCTGTTTCTTATGATGGTATGTAACTGGTGTATCTAGTTGTGTGCCTGTTGAACCTTCCTTTGCCAACTGATCTGCTTTCTCATTTCCTGGTATTCCACAGTGAGACGGGATCCACTGCAGGGCAACACTGTGGTGCTTGCAGAGTTCAGTCAATAAGGTCTGCAGATGTGGTAATTCCTTCATCAAGGCCAGCTCCTTGTCGTGGGGATGGGGCTTAACAGTCACCAGGGACTGAAAACTAAGACTGGCCAGGCCTTCCTACAACCGAGCAAGACCACAGTCTGCTCTAGCAAGTTCAAGTGCTGAAGTCGGAGGCAACCAGCCAAAAGGCGCACAACAATCAGGATGCCACGCACTCAACGCATATGGAAGTATCTATCTATTGACCTTTCGAGCCGTAGCCGGCCAATAGGGCGTAGACCAAGATACTCCTTCTCTTATCTGAATTTTTGTTCTAGCAGTTTTCAATTCTTTTAAAGATATTTTATCAAATCTCGCCATTTGTCTCTGTTCTGTGCAAGCAGCTCCATCTCATTGAGGGAGCCGAATCCTGCTGCTCTTGCCTCTCTCATCAATGTTCTTCTCAGTGTCTCTCTTCTGTGTCTTTTCAGTGTTCTTCTCAGTGTCTCTGAGTCTTCTTCTTTTTCTCTTACCTGTTGTTTCTCATATGAGAGCTTGCTTTGCTATTCGGTTATTATCTCTTCTCATAACATGTCCAACATATGACCATCGTCTTTTCTTTATTACTGAAGATATTAGTGGTTGATTGGCGATTTCTCTAATTTCCTCGTTTGTTTTGAATTCGTTCCACGCTATACCAAGTATTTTCCTTAGACATTTATTTTCGAATACGTTCAACTTTGTTTCTATATCTCTTGTTGTTTTCCAGCTTTCTCACGCATACACAAGGGTTGATAGTACATTTAATTTGAATAGTCTAAGTTTTGTGTTTGTGCTGATGAGTTTTGATTTCCACAACTTTTCAAGGCTTCTGAAAGACACTGCTGCTTTAGCTATTTTGATTCTAATTTCTTTGCTTCTAATAAGATAAAAGATATAAAGATAAAAAGATCTGTAAAAAAGATAAAGATAAAAGATATATATATATACACTATCAAAGGTACAATTTGTTTCTTACTTACTATTGTACTTACTTTACACTTGCTTGACCTCCGCCCTTAACTCACCTGTGCGCAAGAACAATATTTATTACCTTGTTTGTACCTTCATATTTAGCACTGTAGTTAATGAGGGGCAATGAAAATCGAATAAAATATGACAGCTTGTTGGTGACGTGTGAACGTTATTTGTCTCCTAGGTCTCTTGTGACTAGTCTCTAAATTTTGATAATTTTTTGTAGAGATTCCCCGTGAAACAAGAGTAATAAATTGTAATTGAACAGAAAATGGAATACGTGTGCTTATTTTTTTTTTAATTGACGACAAAACAACAGTTGTTGACGTGGTACAAACTTGAAATACGAAAACGTCGCTGTCTTGTTTGTGTATAAAATCCAGTCTGTATTTGGCAAGAACAGCAGTCCAACGTTAGCATCCACTCGTGACATCAACACAGTCAAGCATAAAGGAAATGTTCACGCTTTTGGTTCAACTGGTCCTAGTTTGTCACGTCGTGGCAAAGGGGGTAAATATACATAACAGTTAGTAATGGTAAATTACACCAGCACAATGTAAAAGAGAACAATTACGCGTTTTATATATAACTTGTTTAAAATATACATTTTCAAAGACAAAAATATTGACTAGAAACAAGTGTCCAGTCTTTATGAAGCTCATAAATCACACTACTACTGCCTGTAATTTTATAAAACGTTAGTTTTTTTTTTTTTTAATGCAGCACAAAAACTAGCGAAAATTTAAGAAAAATGTTAGAAAACGCCCAAATAATATCAAACCACAGAAAATGGAATTGGGAGCCGCGATAGCTCAGTGGTTAGTGAACTGGACTACAAAGGACAAGGGGTAGGGTTCGATCCCAACCGACGGCTCCGGGTTCACCCAGCCTTAAATGGGTACCGGATTTTTTTTCTGGGAAAGTAAAGCAGCACGGGCGTAATACCAACCACATTACCACAAAAATCATGTGCTGAAGGTCTGTAAAATATAGGGTCACTAACATCATATTTCCCTATACGCCACTTGGTGTGACGGGGGTACTTTACTTTTTTTACTTTACTACAGAAAATGGCCAGTATACACGTTTTTTTTTATTTTTTTAAAATTCCCAGTCTATTTTTGTAACATTGATCATCTTGTGTAAATATAATATACCCAATAAACATAAAAGGGTATCTAGCATCTCAACTAATAGAAAGACAAGACAAACTACAACGTTGCGGCAAAAGCTGTCATCATATTTGTTGAAATATAATCTTCTTTGCCTTATAAATGTGTAATATTTTGTTTTCGTTCGCCAGCGTTTACCTCTGACGAAATCCCTAGAGACTAGGAACTGAATTTTGCGTGTTAATCCATTTTTCCCGTATAGTCGTGTGCACAGGGGTCTCTCGCCGCACAGGCAGATAACTCCGACTTTGGAGGTACTCATATTTTTTCCGTCGATGAGTAATTGACATTTCAAGCCGGGCCTCGCTGCTGAGACCAGGGGTGGTTGCCGCAGAGAGAAATCATAAATAAAAATCCCAACCAGTGTAGCCGAGATTTGAACCCACAACCTCTCGGTCTTTTGGTTTGTAGTGAAACTGTGATATACTGTGCGCTACTGTATACAGGTTTGGGCTCCCTTTCCTTCTTTTGTAGATTCGCAACAGGTGTACCGCTTCATCGCATCATTGAGTGTCATCTCCGCAACGAAGGTTGGCTACCATGGAACGCCATTCTGCTCTGTCTCTTGTTTTGATGGTGCAGGTTGTCATAGATTTACTTGTCCATCTTTTGATGTTTCCGTCCATGTTAGTCTTGGTCTGCTTCTGCCTCTTTTACCTTGTATTTTCTCCTCCATGATTACTTTTAGTAGGCTGTTGTGTCTTTTAACATGGCCCAAAAATCGCATTTGTCTTGTTTGAATTGTGTTTAGTAGTTCTCTTTTCATTTTTAGCTGTTTTAAGACTTCATCGTTTGTTTTCTTTTCTTTCCATCCAATTCTACCTATTCTTCTATATATTCACATTTCAAAGGTTTCAATTCTCTGTTCTATTTTTTTGTCCATGTTTCTGCACCATATAGGAATGTTGAGAGGACATAACATTTTGCTATTCTTAGTTTTAGCCCTGGTGTTATTTGTTTTGATGTTAGTATGTTCTTCATGACATTAAAATTCCTATTCTTTTGTTTATTTCAGTTGTACATTTATCATCACTGGTTATAGTATGTCCAAGGTAGTTGTAGTTCTGAACTGTCTCCAGATCTATTCCTTCTATTTTAATATCCACTTGTGGGGTTTGAGTAGTTTCTTTGATTATGATCATAGTTTTAGTCTTTTTGATATGCACCTCTTTTATCCTTCACGATAAGCTCCTTACTACTTCAGTCGTCGATATACTGCAACTTTCCTTTTTGATGATATGCCTGTGTGCGTGCGTGCGCGCGCGCGTGTGTGTGTAAAAGATTGTTTAAGCGCATATGAAGAATGTATTTACAGGTGACATTTTTTCGTTGATATATATCATCATTTAGTGCAGTCTCCGCATCGAAGGTTGGCTACAATGGAGTGCCATTCCGCCCTGTCTCTTGCTTTGTTGGTGCAGATGTTCATATGCTGATTTGTCCAATCTTTTATGTTACTCGTCAATGTTAGTCTTGGTCTGCCTCTGCCTCTTTTACCTTGTATTTTCCCTTCCAATATCACTTTTAGTAGGCTGTTATATATTTTAACGTGCCCCAAAAATCTCATTTGATTTCCTTTGAATTGTAGTTAGTAGTTCTCTTTTCATTTTAAATTTTTTTAAGACTGCATCGTTTGTTTTCTGTTTTTTTTTCCTTTCAATTCTTCTTATTCTTCTATAAATCCACATTTCAAAGGCTTCAATTTATATATATATATATATATATATATATATATATATATATATATATATATATATATATATATATATACATATATATATATATATATATATACACACACACATATATATATACATATACATACATACAAACATACATATATATATATATATATATATATATATATATATATATATCCGATTAACGAAGTATTCGAAGATTTTGCAATAAAAGAAAAACTCGAGTAAACATACAAACATAATTTAAAATAGATAAATCTAAAATTAACTTAAAGAGATAGATTACCAAGGATAAGTGCCGCTGGTGAAAGGATGTGTCTGAAAGCAATGGACTTGACTATAGCGGAGGAAGCATAGCAACATGATCCTTATTACAGCACTAAATTCGTATTTTGATATTTGTACAAAGGAAAGAAACATCAGAAAGAAACAATCAACATTTTTCGGGCACATCATGAGAAGAGGAAAGTTGGAATACTTGGTTACAACTGGCAAAATAAAAGGAATGAGAGATCGCGGACGACAAAGTGAGATAATACTGGATAGCTTGGTTTCATGGCATGGAAAACAGTCAACAACAGAACTGATACAATGCACTGTAGATAGAAGATTGTGGAAGGACATGATCGCCTACGCCAACCGGTATGGCACATGATGATGACAGAGGAAGCCAAAGTATGACGAACAGCAAGCAGTTATCACAATAGCGGATGAAACACAAACTGATTCAAAGTACAAAGGTGGTGGGGCAGATGCGCATCATCTCTCCATACCTTCTCAACATCTATGCTGAGACCATCATGAGAAATGTAATAATCGATGACAGATTTGTGACGTTTCACTACTGCACAATAAAAGGAAACATAAAATCAGAACTCAGATACGCTGATGGCATAGTCCACTTCTCAAACAGCACAAATGGATTGAAATAGAAACTGAATGTGTTTATAAAACGCAGTTAAAAGCAAAGCTTCTAATTTACATAGAAAACCAAGATAATGCCAATTGACAACGCTAAAAATTGGAACCTTAAATCATCGTCAACAAAGAAAAACTTTAAAAGTGAGATGATTAAGGAGCGAGGAACTTTTAGTCTAAGTAAGGGTATTCACTCTAGTTTTAATATATATTTTTACAAGTGTCATAATACATGTAATTTCCACTATTTCTTTGTCAAATATAATATTAATAGGGATTTACCATTATATTTACAAATGTCATGTTAAGGAAAAAACTGGCATTAGTATATTTATAAATGTCATGTTGACAAAAATAATTACACTGATTACTTTTACAACTGTCATTTAAAAATGGTCACTTAAGTATATAATGTTAAGTAGTGTCGACACTTTTACGCAAGATTTAGGGAGAAAAGGGCATGGTTTGGCTATACTAGATTCTTGTTACAAGTTCAACAGTGGCAAAGTGAGTCAGGATCATTGCCAGAATCCATCTGCTCCGCCTCCACTTAATTGTTGATCAGTGTTTCATTAACGCTTTGCAGCCCACTTCAATAACTGAACGGCGTCACAAAACTAGACAACATTATTAGAACTAGCAAGTTAGAGAAATTAAACAGAAATAGGAGGAAGCAGCTGAGGACTATGGTGAGGACTAAACGAAGACTAATAATATAAGAGAATAGGAGAGAACGAGGATATGGAAAATAGAAAAAGAAGAAATATGAGCGAACGAAGAATAGAAAAAAATATTTAAATAATTATAAAAAATACAAAATGATGAGGAGAGAGGTGTGAAAATGAAGATGACGAAAATAAAAGAATATGAAAACTAATTAATAATCCGTCGCCGGATTTGTTTTCACTTTACAGCGAACATATTATGAGATCAATAGTAGACAAAAAGGAATTGAAGTCAACGGTCACAATATAAATAGTTTGCGATATGTGGATGACACATTCTTAATAGCAGAGACAGAGAATGAACTACAAGAAATGATAGACATAATAGTAAAAGAAAGCAACAAGAAAGGTCTCAGTCTGAATAGTAAGAAAACAGAAGTAATTGTCATATCGAAGAAACAATCATCACCAGCATGCAGCATAAAAATAAACGAAACATCTGAAACAAGTGCAATGTTTCAAATACTTGGGCACAATAATAACATCAGATGGAAGATGCACCACAGAAATAAAAAGCAGAATAGCTCAGGCCAAAATAACAGAAAATGAAAAATATCTTTTGCAACAAATCTATGTCAATAGAAGTGTGAAAGATAGTTCATCGGTACTATATAGAACCAATTCTGACCTGTGGAAGCGAATCATGGACAGTAGACAAACAAATGAAAAGACGGTTAGAGGCCACAGAAATGGAATTTCTCATAAGAATGTTGAAAGTTCCCTGGACAGCTAAAAAGGCCAATGAGGAAGTTCTCAAAGAGGCCAACATAAAAAGGCAGCTCGTAAAAAACATCAGAAAGAAACAATAAACATTCCACATACGAATATTGATTGTTTGTTGAAACAAGGAACAATCCACATACGATGCACTGTAGATAGAAGATTGTGGAAGGAAATGATCGCTTATGCCAACCGATATGGCACATGATGATGATGAATTAATAATCCACGAATATGTTAATTCATGTTCCATTTCTAAAAGGTTTCATGTCTCAACAGCCTGCTGCAAGACAATGCACAAACAATTGTGATTGTGGCTGCAACGAATGTTGTATACAGTCTACGTTTAGCCCATATCCCGCTCTCAGTAAAAGAATCCCACCAGCAGACCCTGGAACGCCGTCGACCGTATCTCCTCCTACTACTACAGGTAACATTTCATACCAAAAGTAATTATATATTTTCTGCCCTGAATTTTTGTCAATTTGTAATAATTATCTCGTTTGGCGTATCAGAATCATGAATAATTCATTTTAGACATACTTCTCATCGTGGAAACAAAAAAATAAGTAAATTTCCATCCTGCCCTTACTAGGCGTACGGGGAATATCGTGTTAGAGATCAGCGAATCAATTCAGAGGAAGAGCTATGTTTACAGCACTCGGAAAAAATGACAAATAATTAACAACAGAAAAAAATATGGAACAAAGCAGGATTGAACCCGTACTCAGTGGCACAGCGCCTTGCCACGAAAAGTCAAACGCTAGGGAACATTTCCGCCTAGCTAACTAAAAAATTAGCTATCGACCGATAACAATGTCTTTTCGCGCAGGTTTTCTCATGACTATAGCATAAGGCTGCGATCACAGCTCGGAATACATAGTGTGGTTCGTCCTAAATGTTTGCCTGCAACGCAAGTATTCAGCCCTACCCTATCCGGGAGATACTTGTCTTAACAAGAAAAAATACAGATACACTATGTATTCCGAGCTGTGATCGCAGCCTTATGCTATAGTCATGAGAAAACCTGCGCGAAAAGACATTATTAACGATAGATAATTTTTAAGTTAGCTGAGTGGCAGTGTTCCCTATCGTTTGGCTTTTCGTGGCAAGGCGCTGCGCCACTGAGTACGGGTTCGATCCTGCTTTAGTCCATATTTTTTTCTGTTGTTGATTATTTGTCTTTTTTTTCCGAGTGCTGTAAACATACCTCTTCTTCTGAATTGATTCGCTGATTATCGCCTTGGAAGTTTCCCTCTATAATATAATAATATGCATTTATTATTGTTTATCTCCCGTCTTAGAGATCATATTGTTCTATAACTAAAGGAACATCTTTTGGGCGATATAGTCAGTATCACGCCAAGCCGTCTTTACTTCCCAGAAAAAAATGTATTGTAGCCATTTTTAGAGACTGGGTGAAACCCGGAGCTTTGTAGGTCCGAAAAAAAAAATTCGCCGTTTCTGGATGTTGAATCCGAACCCTTCTGATTAGGAAGCGAACACTCTAAGCACTCAGCCACCGAGGCTTTCTGATCAGGAAGCGAACACTCTAAGCACTCAGCCACCGAGGCTTTCTGATCAGGAAGCGAACACTCTAAGCACTCAGCCACCGAGGCTTTCTGATCAGGAAGCGAACACTCTAAGCACTCAGCCACCGAGGCTTTCTGATTAGGAAGCGAACACTCTAAGCACTCAGCCACCGAGGCTTTCTGATCAGGAAGCGAACACTCTAAGCACTCAGCCACCGAGGCTTTCTGATCAGGAAGCGAACATACTAAGTACTCAGCCACCGAGGCTTTCTGATCAGGAAGCGAACATACTAAGTACTCAGCCACCGAGGCTTTCTGATCAGGAAGCGAACACTCTAAGCACTCAGCCACCGAGGCTTTCTGATCAGGAAGCGAACATACTAAGCACTCAGCCACCGAGGCTTTCTGATCAGGAAGCGAACATACTAAGCACTCAGTCAACGAGGCTTTCTGATCAGGAAGTGAACATACTAGCACTCAGCCAACGAGGCTTTCTGATCAGGAAGCGAACATACTAAGCACTCAGCCACCGAGGCTTTCTGATCAGGAAGCGAACATACTAAGCACTCAGCCAACGAGGCTTTGGTGATAAATTTAGGGCGTGTTTAATTGTTGCGTCCATGCCATTGGTCCACTTCTTGATTGCAGCTTCCATGTGTTCTCCTTCTAAGGAAAGAATAAGTTCCGTTCGTGGCTTACGATACATTTTTGTTTACAACACTCACGCTCACGTATTAACTCATGAACACTTCCGGTTCATGGTATTTTGGTTCGCGGTAAATTTGTTGCTTCTTCATTATCGAATGTTCATTCTTTACTTTATCATTTCAGATCCTTGAAGAGACGTCGTCGCTTCTGTCTCCAGATGATATCCTCTCTCAGTAACTGCTGATCTCTTAATGATTCGTTACTGTTACTCTCCTTCTTTACTATCATCTTTTCTGTCCCGTCATGCCCAGACTTTCATTCCTTTAACTTCCGATCCATCCACTTCCTTCAGTCACCTACAAAAGCTAAACTTAAAGAAGGTCTGAGCGCGCACCCTATAGTCATAACGCCACCGGTCAATGATAACCTTTGCAAGTCACCCTAGTGAGGTTGCGCACACCTTCACAATAGTTAGGAGGGAGACAAATAATAATAAATGTCCGAGATAAACTTCCGAAGAGATAATCTTCCGAAGCGATAATCAGCGAATCAATTCAGAGGAAGAAGTATGTTTACAGGACTCGGGGAACAAAAATATATTGTATAAAACTATATTGGTAAAATATACCATATATTGTTCTTTGTTTTTTTTCTGTTGTTGATTATTTATCTTTTTTTTCCGAGTGCTGTAAACATTCCTCTTCCTCTGAATTGATTCGCTTTTCTCAATGATTAGCTGTGTACCAACAAAACCTATTGTCTCTCCATCTGTGTAGATTATGAAAGCTGCGCTAGGTTCAGAGAACATAGAGGGAGCACTCATGGATGTATTGAAGCATGTGAAAAGCTTTATAGAGACTGAAACAGCAGTAACAATTTATAGCCGGTGCACAGTGGACTTAATGCTTAAAGCTTTAATCATACCACTTTTTTCTATCGTTTTCTCTCTATTTTTTTTCAAATTTCTCCTTACAATTACCTTTACTGCAGCTTCGCATTTGTATACATTTCTTTGCCTTGGCTCTGCAGAAAAAAATCACGGTTTAATAACGTTATTGAAATCATCATTATGTTTATGAAAAGAACAAGTAATTTGTGTGCATTTAGATTAAATAAGGTATATGGCAAAAATCATGTGCTGAAGGTCTGTAAAATATAGGGTCACTAACACCATATTTCCCTATACGCCACTTGGCGTGACGGGGGTACTTTACTTTTTTTTTTTTTATATGGCAGTACTGAACTTTTGTATAATTTCAGCATTCTTACTTAGCTATTTTCAGTGTTGAAAATACTGCCGCATCTACATTTTTTTTCCTTTGTTACTGATTTCCTCTAAGTTGTACCTACTAATGTTACTCATTCAGTTCTTCATTAATTCTACTTCATTTCCCGCAACGTGGACCATGAAGAATCATTTAGAGGAAACAGCCAAACTATTCTTTGTTTTAGGGGATGGTAGCATCTGTGTGTGAGTTTCCTGAGAATGAACTCTAATTGCAGGAATATTGTTTTCTTTATGTTACTGTACTTTCAGGTTACTGCAAGTCGTACAGTCTCCTAGGAGAGGACTGTCGTAAAGGTTCCACGTGTGGGTGTGCTTCGGGACTGACATGCCAATACCAGTCAGCAACGTCAAATAATGCAGCTTCTGAAGCAGCTGCTACTGCTACAGCTGCCAAAAGAATCGTTGCTGCTACAGGATGGTATACATGCGTCGAAACAAAGAGCGAGTAAAATCCAAGCGTATGCGTTTTTCGTGGCTGAAGAGCGATTTGTGACATAAATGTGTTTGCTCTTCCTGTCAAAACAAATTTAATTTTAGTAAATAAAAAAGACAAACTTTAATTAGATATTGAAAAAGAAATAAAATAAATTTGAAATAATGTGTATGTTTTGAAGTAATGATGTTATTGTTTGTTCGTCAGCATATTTTTAGTGATATGCTAGTTATAGTTGTAACATATCGTCATCCTTGTATTTAGTGACTTTTCTCATCATTTTTATCACATTATCTCCTGCTGATGTGTGATTAGTGAATTTTGCTAGCATATTCAGCATTTTTGTCATCATTGGCAAGACTCTATTTCTAATTTCATCGTACACCCACCCCAATGTGATAGCGTCCATTTTAGTACAAATTCTCCCTGTATACTTTTTTCTGGCTAGACTGCTTACTCTATATCTAGTGCCACCAGTGGGAAGATGAAGTGGGTGAATGACCAGTCCAACTTCACTGATATAAATACGCAGACGACCAGCTTTGAGTCGCTGATTGACTTCGTTCTATATTTTGTCTTGCGTTTTGAATTGGTACAATGTGGAGTACAATGCAATATAAGAATATTAAAATATATTATATTCTATCTATAGAACCAGTTTCATTGCAGTCAGGAATTCCCAATATCAGCAACACCACTCGTCACAGTATTTTGCAAAATGTACCTGCAAATTTCGTTGACAAGGTCGCTCTGTGCGTGTCCTACTCGAATGCACAGGCAACGATACCAAACCTCCTTAGCCGCCTCTTACGACATGCGTGGCAGGTAACAGTGGCTCTATTCTTTTCTTCACTCACCCTCGGGTCCCGGTAATCGCATAGAGGATTGAAATATCATCATCCTCATCAATACTTTGCAAACTGGCGTAGGTGAGCATGTCTCTCCGCAACTTTCAATCTTGACAGTTATTTATCATTTTTGTTGTTGACCTTCTGCCAAGCCATTCACTTTTAAGCTGTCTGGTATCTTTTTTCTTTGCTTCCCTCAATGTGCCGCTGTTTGTTGCCAATAGATTTTCTTTATTATTCTTAGATCTTTGATGCCTTCTAAAATTTTGATTATTTCTTGGTGCTTTACTTTGTCAATTACTTTGGTATAATCTACGATTGAAATATATTAAAACTAAAAGAGACATAAATATAATTAACCAAATACATGTATTCAATGCACTACTCAAAAAAAAAAATAAATAAATAAAGGAAAAATCCTGCATGTGTAGGGTTGCCAGAACCTTCGACGCAGAAAGCGGGACAAATGGTACTTTTTTAGACGCGAAAGCGGGACACATCATGTAAAGCATAATAGCCATAGGAAAAGTCAGAGATAGCACACACATAGACTAATTATTATTACATTATAATTCTAATACATGTACCAGTAATTTTTTTAATTAATAAAAAAAATGTTTACCTTGATTTCCAGCTTCTTAAGTCGGTGTCGGCTGCATCTCATATTTGTCTGACTTCAGACTCTGAGTGAGAAGATCTTGTCGCTGGATTACGTAGTCATAAAACTCGGTGCAGCTAAGTTTATAATTAAACACACATTTCATTATTGCTTCAACAGTTGCTACGTGCAACCGATTTCGTTCATTTACCTTGCTCTGACGATTTAGTCAAAAATAATTGTCCATAGTACGTGAAGTGTTTGCAGAATACATTCTAGATTTGTGTTTGACACTTCCTATATGTTTTGTTATGTCAGTTCTCCCACCATGCGCGATAGAAATGTAACATTGACATATTTTGCATTCTGCTTCATTCTCACTTCTACCTTGTTTTATGAAAGACCATTCATCCGAATAGTTTTCTTGGAAAAAACACTTTCTCTTCGGCATTTCCAAATAAAAATAAATCCAAAAAAGAATTCACAAAATTAGAATGCTCAATTAAAAATGAACAAATTTAATATTTCACAACCACCGGTAACAACAGACTGGATTCCTGGAAGCAACCTCCAGCCTCCAACACATAAAGAAAGAATGAAGCCAAAATTTCTTCTTGCTGCTGGTGAGGATGGCCCGATGTTGTTGAATGAATTATTAGCGCCTACAGAAATACGACAAGGACAAAAGCATGCAGATTGTCACGTAGGCACAGATCACGTGAGCGGTGAGCGGTGAGATGGGTAGAGTAAGGCTCGGCGCCTCGGCTAAGAGTCGCCTAAGAGTAAGACGAAGCCGAAGACGTCATCTTTTGTAAATTTTTAAATAATACCGCCTTCCGCACTAACAATTTTGTGCTGGATATTCTCAAATGAGTATTTATGAGTTGTATCTACAAACTTTATTATTAAACAGCGATAGCGCAGGACTCTACAAATAGACGTTTCGGACTAAGAAGCTTCATTTTGTAACAAAACTCAAACCAATAATAAATAATTTAAGAAAATATTAAAATTTGTAGGTGAAAAATTTGGCTGGATAAAAAGCGGGACAAATTGCTGTCCCCCAGACCCTTAGGCGGGACAATTAATTTTTGATGAAAAAGTGGGACAATCCGGAAAAAGCGGGACGGATGGCAACCCTATGCATGTGCCTGAAAGTTGCAGATGGCAATCTCTAGACATCATGTGACTTATTTTGGTGTTGTTCTATTTTTAAATCAGCTCCCAAAATAAATAAGTTTTGTATAAAATATTTAATATTTTCGAATGTTATATCCATTTACTCAAAATCTTCGCGTAAAGCGTACTATAAATAACTTCATTGCATTTTTTCAAATATCAATTTCTCAGCTACTAGTAGACAATTTCAGTTTATAATCGGTGAAATACATTTTTTAAATGTTAATATTTATGGATAACTTTTTTATTAAAATTAACATCAGAGAAGACCCTCAAAATAAAAATACATATAGAAAAAAAATTTTTTTTTAATAGCTTAAGACCAAAATGATGGGTTGGTCTCCAAGATGGCGGATCTAGTCCACGTCCTCTCGATCGCTGCAGAAAGTGCACCCAGGGTCTGATTAATTTCGGTTCACCGTTGCACTTGTCTGCGTTAAAGTAAAAATGATGATGTACTTAATACATCTGTGTCGCTTAAGCGAGGTCGTGGGCCGACAACAGTCCGTTTTTGACAAATCAAGTGTTGTGAATGAGACCTTCCAACGTCTAGACTTGATCTGCGCTTTACGTCACATTGGTGCTGTTCATGACCGTTGTTGGAATTCCTCGACGCAAGTTATTTCCATGTTACTCATTAATGTAAACTACTTCGTCAGCCGCAGTTGTGTCTCTTTGGGGAATTTGCTTCGTGTTTTGTTCGTCTTAGGCTGCTTACACTAAAGTAATCAGAAATCTAAAGGGAGCGAGATTGTGTCTTCGACATTGTTGTGTGCTACGTCATCGTAATGGCTCCTTAGGCCGGCCGTGCACTAATCTTACGGTCTGCTGTTTGATGTGCGACGGGGATAATTTGACGACTAACTGTGTGTCTATATGTTCGGAATTGGAGTCAACAACGATGGCCTAACATCATCAAGTGCTTCGACGGTCATCATTTTCAAGAGGACGTGAATTACCGGTATATGGGGATAGGCGGCGGGAACAATGTTATGCGCAAGTGGCCCAGTGCATCCGATTTCAGCCAGCATTTTGTTCAGGTTTGCTTTCCTTAGCCTTTGATTGTCCCCAATCTTCCTGCAAGGCAGCCAATGTTCTTTTTTGTAGGGGTTCTGCCCTTAGATGGTTGGCCCTCCCAGGTTTACGAGCACCGTCTGCCCGAGTCACTAGAGGTGACTAACACAGACATGCGACTTGGAATATGAGGAAACTGCAGCAAGGAACACCTTTCATGCATAGCCTTCAATTGTTCCCGCCGCCTATCCCCATATACCGGGAGTTCACGTCCTCTTGAAAATGATGATCGTCATATTTTTTTTTTAATGTAGAGCGCTTGATGATGTTAGGCCATCGTTGTTGACTCCAATTGCGAACATATAGACATACAGTTAGTGGTCAGATTATCCCCGTTGCACATCAAACAACCGACCGTAAGATTAGCGTACGGCCGGTCTAGAGTCTAGGGATGTACGATGAACCATTACGATGACGTAGCACACACACAAATAAATGTCGTACACACAATTTCGCTCCCTTTCGATTTCTGATTACTGTAGTAAAAGCAGCCTAAGACGAACAAAACACTGTGCAAATTCCGTAAAGAGATAAAACTGCGGCTGACGAAGTAGTTTATATTGATAAGTAACGTGAAAATAACTTGCGTCAAGGAATTCCAACAACGGCCATGAGCAGCATCAATGTGACGTAAAGCGCAGATCAAGTCATCATCACTTTTACTTTAACGCAGTAAAGTACAACGGAGAACCGAAATTAATCAGATCCCGAATGCGCTTACTGCATCGATCAAGAGAACGTGACCTAGATCCCACCATTTTTACAACG
This sequence comes from Megaustenia siamemsis, assembly GCA_032433765.1. Taxonomy (NCBI): domain Eukaryota; kingdom Metazoa; phylum Mollusca; class Gastropoda; order Stylommatophora; family Ariophantidae; genus Megaustenia; species Megaustenia siamemsis. The sequence continues at coordinate 20,747,392 of JAVIAB010000073.1, read as the reverse complement.
GAAGTCGGAAAAAATGCAAGAACAAACACCAATCCAACTTTAGTATCCACTCGTGAGCTCAACACAATCAAGCATTACGGAAATGTTCATGCTTTTGGTTCTGCGGATCTTAGTTTGTCACGCCCTGACAAAAGGGATAATAATACACAATAGTTAGTAAATTACACTACCAAAATGTGTAAAGGAAAAAAATTGCAAGATTTATCTATAATGTACGTGTAAAAGACAAATGTGTTTTCCTAGGAAACAATTAGGGAGCCGCGATAGCTCAGTGGTTAGTGAACTGGACTACAAAGGACAAGGGGTAGGGTTCGATCTCAACCGACGGCTTCCGGGTTCACCCAGCCTTAAATGGGTACCGGATTTTTTTTCTGGGAAAGTAAAGCAGCACGGGCGTAATGCCGACCACATTACCCCAAAAATCATGTGCTGAATGTCTGTAAAATATAGGGTCACTAACACCATATTCCCTATACGCCACTTGGCGTGACGGGGGTACTTTACTTTTTTTTTTTTTTTTTTTTTAGAGAAACAATTGTTGGCTTGAAGCAAATATATTTAGTAGATTTTATGAGTTCACTGAAACACAAGTGCTGTATTTTGTTTCAAACGTTTAATGTTGTAACAGTAAAATATTATAAGTGTAACATAAAAAAAAAACGTTAAGAATAATTAAAGATACTACAGAACATTCTTATGATACCTGAATCATGGAAAAGTGCAATGAAGACATATTAAAAGATGTAAACTTTGAAAAGAGCTGAATTGTAAGAAACATCGTAAAGAGGAAATTAAAATACTACGGCCACGTCGAACGACACAGTGGGTTAAAAAAATAAACAATAATCGAATGCTTGGCTCCAGGAAGACAAGACAGAGACAAACCAAAACAAAAGTAAATTCAGACATCAAAGAAACCTTAAACACGGTAACATAATAAGTTGGAGATCTGGCTAGAGATAGAGAGCCATTAGTGGTATGCACTCCATGGTATGGTGACAGCTTTACAAAGAAGGAACACAACACAATGTTGCTGTTTCGGCCTGCGGCCTTCTTCATAATCACAACCTCTATACTTCACCAATCTTCTCATATGTAACACATCTCTTTTTCATCTCACCACCCTATCCATAATCTCTCCGTCCACCTCTCCTTAACTTATCATCCGACATGTAGCGATAGATATTTGTGCCTCACCGTTTGTTGTCGTTGTCCCCGTGATCTGAAAAAGGCCGCAGGCCGAAACGTTAGTATTGTGTTCTTTCTTTGTAAAGCTGTCACCATACCTTGGAGTGTATACCACACCCCACTACTTGCTCTTTGCTACCAGCTTTACCGCAGCATTGCAATTATTTAACTGTTCCCTAGAGATAGAGATCTTTCAGATCGGTTGTGATGAGCACAACGTTCTGCAAATGCTACGCAACCGATGTATATATGTATACAGTCATTTTCAAAGAGTGGCAGCCTTCTTATTGAGCTAAATGTGCTGAAATATTAATTAAGCATACATGTTCTTTCTCAAACCTGCACTTCACTTAACTCTTTCCGCACGCTAGCTTTGTATCGATGCAATGGGTGAGATTTCAACTTCTACATGGTTTTAAGAATCAATCAACATATTTCTATTTATCTAACATATAATATATTATAAATGAATTTTTACATAACTGAACAAGGTATTAGATTTCACCAATATCATGGAGATACAAGACATGCAAAAAGAATATTGTTTGATGACGGTTCACATTAATCAAATTGAGAATGGCGCACTATGCGGCGAACGTACGCGGCCAAAATCGGCGTGACTCACAGTGCGGAGAAACGTACGCAAAGAGTTAATAAGTGAGCACACACTACCAAAGAGAGAGCCGCGATAATTCAGTGGTTAGTGAACTGGACTACAAAGGACAAGAGGTAGGGTTCGATCCAAACCGACGGCTTCTGGGTTCATCCGGAATTTAATGAGTAGCGGATTTTTTTTCTGGGAAAGTAAAGCGGCACGAACGTCATACCGACCACATTACCCCCAAAATTCATGGGCCGAAAGTCTGTAAAATGTATGGTCACTAACACCATATTCTCTACACGCCACTTGGCGTGACGGGGGCACTTTATTATTTTTTTGTTTTGTTTTCACACTACCAAAAGTAAATAATAATAATTAGTGTAAAGACTTTTAATAAATGGCACATGACCGTTTATAATCCTCATCATCAGGTTGCATATCCTTTGAAAAACGTTGCATTCACCAAATCCCGCCTAAAAGAGTCTCTGTCTCTGGCTAGATCTCCCACTTCTTCTGTTGTCCTGTTCAAGGTCTCTGTGATGAATTGAAACCACATTTTTCTTGGTCTGCCCCAGATGCGTCGATCAAGAACCACGACTTCTATTACTGTTCTTTCCAGCCCACTATGTCTTTTGAGTCTCACCATCAGATCTTTGAGATTTATTATATTAAATAATTCGTTTAATGCTGTTGGTATAAAATTAATACACAGTCAAAGCATATACTAATTTCCCAGCGGTGGAACGAAGCAGGTAATGTAATCTCTAAAAATTCTAAAAACCTTGAACATTTCTCAGCAGGTTGTCTACAGGGTTGTGAGTAAATTGCAGGTAATGGAATCGAGCGAAAAGAAAGTAGTGGGAGGCCAAGGATTTTGGACACAAACTTCCATCGACGTTTCGACAAAATCGTTTGGATTATGTCAGTAATGAGAATAGAAAACATACAGCAGCTAATGGAGCGAGATCTTGACGGGAATCCATGCGGTATCTAATGCTACCCTCTGGCAGGTGCACAGGTTTAATTGCAAAAAAAAAAAAAAAAAAAAAGACTTCTAATTTTGCTCTCTCTTGCCACCAAAAAATGGCTGCAAGTGAAGAATATGAGAGTACTGAAGTGGCCCAACAAGAGTTCCCACCTAAACTCAACTGAAAAAATGTGGGCCTTAGAGTCATTGAAGCAGAGTGTATCCCGAGACTTATAACAGTTGCAGAATGTAGTCTAATTCTTAATCTTACAAACACTTGTGGAGAGTATGCTATCTACATCTACTCTTACCTTGCTTATGAAGACAACATATTGCACTGAACCTACTGTTAGTATATAGGGAAATATCAATCTTTCTCTGTATATATTTTTTTCCTTCTTCTCTCATAACCCTGAGGGTCGTTGGGGGACTACTTACAAACCTTATCCGACTTCACCATTGATCTGTTTTCAGTCATTCTTTGGGACTAAAAATCCTGGCCTGTACATTCTTAGATCTCCCAATCGCTCTAATCCATCCCCTTTTCTCAGTACCTTGCAGAATTGTCTTGCTAGGCCAGATAGCTGAGCCACATGACCAGGCAATTTCATTTTATGTTTCTTTAAAGATAATCAAGTCATCGTGTACTGCGATAACTTGTATCCTTTTGCAAACTTTTTTTTTCGCGATACCATCTAAATAAGAGATGTCCAAAACATTATGAAAACATGTCATCGTCATAGATTGTATCTTATTCTGTACCTCTGTTATAAAGGTTCATGTGTATGGAAATATTAAATTACTATAACAAGGGTTCCTATCAGGCTGACTTTACAGCCAAATAGGCTTTCCCCTTACGACTAATGTAGTTATCGCTGTTATAGTCGATATTTCGGGGTTTTGAGCTTTCAGCGATAACAATTGATCTTCAAATATTTAAATATTTCAGCTTCTTCAAATTCGTGTCCATTTATTTTTATTTTTGCAACAATAGCGCTAGGGTAATTGGTCATCAGTCTGTTTTCAACATTTATGTACATGCGATATTTGATCTAGTCGTTGCATCAGGTCTGTTAGTTTTTTTCCCCTATTCCTGCTAAACCACTTATCAGAAGACCTCAAGTTATATGCTCTATCACATAATGGTAGCATTTTCGTGGTATTTAAAAAACATATGTTAATGATACTTTCAAAGAAGATCCTGAATAATCTCTGATAGAGTAAAGCAGCATGTCGAACTCCAATTATTGTTCTGAACCATCCCCCTTAGTTTATGTTAATAAAAGGTCCCTTTGAGGTCGTGGTGTATAGAACTATACCACGAACAGTGCTGACACCTAAGACATACACCGTCCCGAATTCGAAACCCGCCAAAGGAATGGATAACTTTTCTATTCGATTCCTTGTTCCTTTGTGGATCCCAATTCTCTCGTGGCAGAGTAGTGGCGCTATGTCGAGGACTATGGTTTGATCCTGGTTCGGGCTGTTTATTGTTCTTTTTTGTTGATTAATTGTGGATTTTGGGCATGGGACTGGCTATCCCATATTGTAAAAAAATAAGCTGAAAAAACTTCACAAACATAGACAAGTCAAAGAGAGAAAAAGCAAATCCGCCATCCAGGAAAGAGAAGGGCTCTCTGTCTAAGAGACATAGACCAAGGAATTCTTGGAGAAGACAGATAGAAGCAGAGATGAAGATGATGAGGAAGACATGGAATGGTCTTAAAAGAATGGCAAAAAACAGAACGACTTGGAAGTGAAGACCTATGCTCCACTGGGAGCTAAAAAGGTAGAGAGAGAATTGTGGATTTTGTTCCTGTTGGCATCCAAAAAGACTAAAACTATGATCATAAACTAATACTCAAAACCCACAAGTGCTCTGTTCACACCGTGAGCTGTGTGTATCATCCGTGTTGATCATGTTTCGATATTCCAATGGTTTACGATGAATGCTGATATCGTATGACAGGGAACAGTTGGCTGTGTTAACTTTCTGTGCGGTTTCACCTTATGTCTTTTGGCGTGTGCTGAGACTGCTAGGATGGGGACTACAGCTACCTTTCTTTGTTTTGGAGATGAGTTAGTAATTCGGATGATTCCACTGGCACGGACGGTTGAGCAATTATGGATTTTAATTCATTTGCAGTGATACCGGGGCCTTCCATAACCAATAATAACCCACAAGTGGATATCAAAATTGAAGGAATAGACCTGGAGACAGTCAGAACTACAACTACCTTGGACATACTATAACCAGTGATGGAAAATGTACAACTGAAATAAACAAAAGAATAGGAATGGCAAAAAGTAATTTTAATGTCATGAAGAACATACTAACATCAAAACAAATAACACCAGGGCTAAAACTAATAATAGCAAAATGTTACATCTTCTCAATATTCATATATGGTGCAGAAACATTTGAAGCCTTTGAAATGTGGATATATAGAAGAATAGGTAGAATTGGATGGAAGGAAAAGAAAACAAATGATGAAGTCTTAAAACAACTAAAAATGAAAAGAGAACTACTAAGCACAATTCAAACAAGACAAATGCGATTTTTGGGCCATGTTAAAAGACACAACAGCCTACTAAAAATAATCCTGGAGGAAAAAATACACGGTAAAAGAGGCAGAGGCAGACCAAGACTAACATCGACGAGTAACATCAAAAGATGGACAAATCAGCCTATGACAACCTGCATCATCAAAGCAAGAGACAGCAGAATGGCATTCCATGGTAGCCAACCTTCGTTGCGGAGACGGCACTCGATGATGATGTAGCGTTAAATTACTTACTCATATATACCTGTATGCGTTGTTTATTGTTACAATTGAATGTCTAATGAGCAGCAACATCGTTCGATATTGTGTTGTCCATCACTCATGTCAAGATATACTTTTTTTCTATTATACTTTTATTATTTCTTTTTTTCTATATAACGCTGACAATCAAACCCCATCAAAATTGAAACACTGGCAGACCCCATAGAAGTTGTACACAAGTTAAAGAAAAACTGCAAATTATGTGTCCAATTCTTTATTGTGAATATATTGTACAGAACAGAATTCAAACACTGACAACACATGAGAACACATTTTCTTTCATCAACGTTGATAAAATTGTATAACCCTGACACACCCTTACAAGCAAACGCAGTTCAACATTTTTACAAATATTACAAACTTCATAAGCAAAATTTATTTATATTGAAATCATCATGGCAGACATGTCAGCTGCATGATGTGATAACATTTCAGGAAATATTGAATTGCATGACCAGCTTCACACATTGCCTTTCATTTCAATCTTAGATCTGTCTTTATTCCTTCATAGCTTTTAGCTTGTTCTTTGTTGGAACTCGGCTCAAATGACAATTTTCTTTTCTGTGTGAGATTCTACCCTCTGCAGCAATCAATTCCAGCCTTGTCTGGTGGCATCTTACACTCTTAAAAATCAAAGTTTTGTTACTGTGTCAGTTCCTTGCCACATGCTGTGCTGCTATTTATTCATAGCCATTTTCAGCCTGCTTCTGATCTCCTAGACTTTCCTATCCATTTATTTACCCCTCTAACTTTTGTTCATATTATTCTTTCCCTGGAGCTCCAGAGATGGTGTGTTCTGTAAAAATGACCTCGCAATGGTTACCTTAACGTATGTTAACATATGGTTTCCCTACCAAGCACCATATTCTGGCCACTCATTACAGCTATTTGTTGAATTATTTCCATAGATTTCTCATTATGCCGTTTAACTTGCTATTGTGTAAGAAAGATTAGATTTTTATGAACAATGTTATTTTGTTCTATTGCTTGTGTGTAGTGAGGCACTGCAAAAATGAGGTATGTGTAGTTTTGTGGCTATTGCTAGCTGTATGGCTTGAGTTATCATCCTCAATTTATTAGTAACTGATTCCATACATTCATCTTATGTTACGATCAACTAATCACCTGGTCACCAGATGTTATCACGCAGCATACACATGTTGAGGTTGGATATGTTTCTTTCTAGCCAAATGTCCAAACCATTGACTTCTTTGATGTTTCTATATAACCAGTTACTGGTATGGTAGATTTTTACAGTTAATTTTTTGGGATGTTAAAACATCACTAATTTAATAGATGACTAATTATGTACATGACCTAATAAAAAAAACTGAAGTGAGTAAAAACATAAGCTATCACAAAATCTATATCAAAGAACACTTGTACTCAGAGACATTTATGAGGAAGCTACTCTATTGCTACTAAGTGTTAAAGATAGTATTAAACTTTTATCCAGCAACTCACAGGCAGTGAGATAAGATAGCTAGTCCTATCAAAGATGAATAACAAAATACACGGGCCTAGCGTTCAAGATCTGCACACAAAATATACTTATGACAATCCAATGCAGATTATGGTGACTTCAAGTGTACGGAAGGGGTGAGACACATGACTATGTTTGAACAGTAATAATGTAATTATTTCAGTTTTTGCAACAAATACTCTGTAAACAAACAGTTTTATATTAACACACCCTGTCTAACCAGGCAAGTGATCACCCAATTGTTAGATATTATTTCAGTGTAATGATAGCAATCTTGTTAGCACAAACCAGTTTCTGTAGAGTTAATGAGTTTTTGCAGCCAAATTCAGGTTTGTGAATCTGTGTCTATTATAGTTATTAAGTTGAACCATCTGTGAGATGATGTATGAGAGGTCAATATCTTCATTTTTCTCTGATGTAGCAATAGGCATTCAGGCAACAATGTAAACTAAATAATAATAATTTGAGAATAAAATCTATTAAACATGCAAAAACTCTCTATTTCCTCTCAAACGTTCTTTGTGATGCAATGATACCCAAAAACAAATATGATAAAATTGGCTCACTCAATTTAGTAAACAGCCAGTCTTCAGATAGTTCACTCACAAGAAATTTTTTGTTTCTAATGAACAGAAAATAGAAGATCAGTAAAATATACAATACAAGATCTGGCTGTTGTGATTGCTGCCATTTTTCTTCACCCAGTAACATCTTGGCTAATTAATGAAATTCTAGCAGCATAATAATTTTTAAAAAAATGGTGTAATAACATACCCATGACTCTCAGTATACTAACCAAATTGAATTGCTTATAAGATTAAGCCAGTAAACATATATACAATTTTACAAATATCAAAAAGAGCCGTCATCATCTTCTAGGTTGTGTGAAAATTACAGTGACAATTTAGAGCTTGTCATAGCAAGCAAAAGTTCAGGGAAAATTTACAAAGGATGAAGAAGACTAACATAAACAGCCTGAACAGGAGAAAAAAAAAACACACATACCAAAGGAAATGGAAACCATCAGTGTGCAAGATATAATGATTGGTTTAGTTATTGATCGAGTAGCTTTTTGGTCCAATGTTATGCAATCACATCTGCAAGTGTTTGTAGTTTGTTATTTTCTTTTGTTTGGGTTTTCCATTTGTCTGACTTTGTAGGATGATAAATTTGTTTGTAACATCATCAAGTGCTGGACACTCAAATATAAGGTGACTGTCAATAATTTTCTAAAAAGGATTATATTGATGATACAACATTACAAATATGTTGACAAATAAGACAAGGCATCTCATTCCAGTACAGAAACATACACAAAAATAATCTATACATAGAAAAATGGGGTAGGTGGGAAGCAATTGATTATATGACAACAAATGTGTCACTCAAGTGTCCTCCACTTGTATTCTGTTTACTGTGCTCCATTTCTGGGAAAAAAAAACATCAAAATATTTAATGTAGAACTAAAAATAAGGCATTTAATCCTAGGTTACGATACTGATATAAAAACTACTGCATCAAAACAAATTCTTCAAAATTTGACATTTTGCTGTGGTCAACCAATCAAGAAATTGGTGTCGTTTTCCCCCCATTTTTGCCTTGCTATAAGACCAGGGGAGTCTCCTTGGTTGTTGCTGACATCAAAATAGCCCTTCGTAACACGTGAAATACAGCAAATAACACTACGAGGCAGCCAATATACGGACTTTGGCGACCGTACCAATAGATATTTAACATGTCTGGTCCACGGGGTCAAAATCAGGTCATAAATCAACCTGAGTTCCAGCATCACACCTAGTGTGAACACACAGTATGTGTGTTAAAAGTTCAGAGAAATTACTATTTTTAGAGCATCTAATGTTACATTTAAGTGGTAGTAATTTTTACTGCGCTACCGTAAACACGTCAGTCATAGATAGGCATCGTATTTAGTAAGGGTTAATTGGCGTGAGTGTGTGGCATCCTGATTGTTGTTATGCGCCTTTTGGCTGGTTGCCTGTCTTCAGCACTTATACTTGCTAGAGCAGATTGTGGTCTTGCTCGGGTGTAGGAAGGTCTGGCCAGTCTTGGTTTTCAGTCCCTGATGACTGTTAAGCCCCATTACCACAAGGAGCTGCCCTTGATGGGACCTTGAAGGTTAATTATCACAGTAATTATACACAATTTAAATAATGGCGAACTTATCTAATATGAACAAGATAACAGCTTGTGAAGCTTTTGACTAGCACATTATAAAGATTTGGTCATGAATTTTAAGTTATATCATCATCGGCTATAGCGATCATGTCCTTCCACAATCATCTATCCACAGTGCATCATATCACTTCTGTTGCCGACTGTTTTCCATTCCATGACACCAAGCTATCTAGTATCTCTTTTTGTCATCTGCGATCTCTCCCTCCCTGTATTTTGCCAGTTGTAACAAAATATTCCAACTTTCCTCTTCTCATGATGTGCCTGATAAATGTTGATTGTTTCTGATTTTTCTTAGGAGCTCCTTTTTTGTGTTGGCCTCTTTGAGAATATCCTCATTGGTATTTTTAGTTGTCCAAGGAACTCTCAAAATTCTTATAAGAAATCACATCTCTAATCGTCTGTTCATTTGTTTGTTTACTGTCCATGATTCGCTTTCATAAGTCAGAATTGGCTCTATACTCTATATAGCACTGATGAAATCTCTTTCTTACTTCTATTGACATAGAATAGGTTTTTGGGAAGGAGACTTCCGTTGTCATGGCGACTACGTATTGTCGTTTTTATAATTAGGCTCTTGCTGAGATATTTAAATGATTTACGCGACAGTCTAGTTGTGAATTTATGTGTTGCTATTCTTCACTTGGTGTAATGTTTTACTTCTGACTGGAGGATGGACTGCGAACTTTATATCGATATTTAAGTGGATTTATTCTTTCTTTGTGTCGTGTGTTCGCGGTTCGATAGCAAGCACATGGTTCGACAACAATGGCGTCGATGATAGTCGGGTGTGTTCAACCCGTATGTGAAAAGTCTGCGACGGTGGATGGGGCGAATGAATTAACTGAAATAATCAACGGCCCAAAAAGCGAAAACAGCAAAGTGTGTGGTACCACACTTTTCAGAACACGAAAGGCGAAAATGGCAGACCACCGTGAAAGAGATTGGAGCCTCATCACGTAACAATCCAAAGAAAGCCATGGAGAGAAATTCTAACTACCGTATTAAGAACGAATTAAAAATAGCTACATGGAATGTTAGGACCTTATACCAACTAGGAAAACTAGAAAATCTTATGGTAGAAGCAGAACGACTAAAAATATGCTGATGATACTGTTCTACTAGCAGAAAATCCTAAAGACCTACAACACTTAATGTGATAAACACAACAAGCAAAAAATATGGACTAGAAATGAATATCAAAAAGACTAAAACTATGATCATAAACAAAGAAAATTCTCAAGACCTACAATTAAATATCACAGTTGAGGGAACACATCTGGAGACAGTCCAGAGTTACAACTACATAGGACATACTATAACCAATGATGGAAAATGCAAAACTGAAATAAACAAAAGAATAGGTATGGCAAAAAGTAATTTTAATGCTATGAAAAATATACTAACAACAAAACAAATATCAGCAGGGCTGAAACTAAGAACGGCAAAATGTTACATCTTCTCAATATTGCTGTATGGTGCAGAAACATGGACATTAGACAAGAAAACAGAACAGAAAATTGAAGCCTTTGAAATGTGGATTTATAGAAGAATAGGTAGAATTGGATGGAAACAAAAGATAACAAACGATGAAGTTTTAAAACAACTGAAAATAAAAAGAGAACTGCTGAACACAATAAAGACAAGACAAATTAAATTTTTGGGGCATGTTAAAAGACACAACAGCCTACTAAAAGTAATATTGGAAGGAAAAATACAAGGTAAAAGAGGCAGAGGCAGACCAAGACTAACATGGACGAGTAACATCAAAAGATGGACAAGTCAATCTATGACAGCCTGCACTATCAAAGCAAGAAACAAAGTAGAATGGCAATCCATGGCAGCCAACCTTCGTTGCGGAGAGGGCACACGATGATGATTGACATAGATTTGTTGTAAAAGACGTTTTTCATTTTCTGAAATGCTATTTTGGCCTGAGCTATTCTGCATTTTATTTCTGTGGCACATCTTCTATCTGATGTTATTACTGTGCCCAAGTATTTGATGCATTGCACTTGTTTCAGATTTGTCCTGTTTATTTTTATGCTGCATGATGGTAATGACTGTAAAATATAAATAAATATATCAGATGTTAAATTGCTACTATTTTATCTGAAAGAAATAATAGCTATGAAATGAATGTAATGACTAATAATGTTTTAAAAAACTCACTCCTTCCGCCTTTCTCCAGAGCCTGATCGTGATCTATTTTTGGAACGACTTCCTGAACGACTGCGCCTGTAATGCTTGCGCCGTGATTGGCTACGAGAGCGTGAACGGCGACGCCTGCTAATAAAACAATGATACAAATTATTTTATAAATCAAAAATTGTAAAAATAACAAATAATTAATTAATTTGTAAATTGTATTTTCCTCAAGGCAATAAGTTTAACCAAAGTTATTTTATTAGTTCAATCTGCGCATTGAAAAGGAAGGATTGAACTATTAGCCATCTGTATTACTATTTTCACATAAGTGCCATTGGTCATAGAAAAATGTACCCACTAACACCGTATTACAAATACATCTAGCAAAGGGTGCAGAGACTCCACTTCACTGTATCTACCATCTATCTCTTATCTATTGTTCTTTCAAGTAGATAGCTCGGTATATAGGGTCTCTTGTCCTAAGGTGCACTCTAGGATTAATTCCAGTCCTTGATCTCACCAGTTCACTTTAGTTTTTGCAAAACATTTTCCATATATATTTTTTTTTTCCATTTTCAGTCTATTATGTCTCATAAATTAAAATGTCATTTCTGATCAAATAGTTTTTCCTAAATTTCAACAGTTCATCCAGTTCTTAGTCACACTTCCACTAAGCTATTCAGTCTTTAATACCATTGTAAACTGTGTTTAACAGAATCTAATTTAAATAGAAAAGTCTTAGAAACTATTTTAATTACTTGTCTCTTGAGCCTGATCGTGACCTCCTTGATCTGGAGCGACTGCGCTTAGATCTTTTTCTTGAACTGCGATCTCGTGATCTAGATCTGAAAAAGAAATTTAAATAAATAGACATATCTATCCAACAGAGTTAATTTTAGTGAGTAAATATAAAAAGGAGTGTACCTCTTCATCATCAGCCCTTAAAAGGACGTTAAGTGGGCGTGTCTGCGTCATGGTTTACAGTATAACTGTGATATTTGCACCTTTCAGCCCAACACATCTGACTTCAGTATGTCATTTCTGATTACCGGGTTGCCTTCCGTCTTCGATCCCTACTCACTTGGCCAGACTAGACAGGTTAGTCTGTTACTAGAGGCACCACAGAGAGGTGGAGTAGGGTCTGGATGGTTCTGGTTCACCGATCCTGGCACAAGCCATCAGCTGTGGGTCGCTGACAACTTCCAGCTCTGGTGCTGTGAGGCACGTCTTCGCTTCCAGTAAAATATTAAAACCTAATTTTCATTACTCCAGGTTGTTTGTCATCAATACTTTAGCTTATTTTACTTATTTGTGTTGTTCACACATAAATATTTACTTTAACTAGAAATCTTACATTTTTAATGTGATGACACAAACTGAAACTTTACTTGCACAAAATATAATTTGTAAGAAAGAGCGAAATATACTAGGCTACGGTCATCATCCATAAATGCAAGATTTTTAAGATTAGATCTAAAATGCCACTTTCTGATGAAAGCAAGCAGTCATAAGATATTCCGTAAAAATGTTACTGATAGCACATACAAGGTTTGAAATATATCTGGTATTATATTAAATATAACATTTATAAGAATATTAACATTTTTTTAAAAAAACACAAACCTTCGTTTTCTTCTGTGGTTGTCACGGCTACGTGACCTACGGCGATCTCTGTCTCGGTCCCTGTCTCTACTTCGGTCCCTTCCGCTCCTATCAGCATCACTTCTATCAGTTCTGTCATATTTACTACGATTGGGGCTGCGATCAGCTGCAGATGGACCTCTCATCCTGTCTCCATCTGCTTCCATATCCCTTCTCTGTCTCATCTCTTCACGCTGAGCTTCTCGCTGGGCACGTCTTTCAGACACTAAAGTCTATTATTGGAACAAAACAGAAGAAAATTGTGAACACATTTTGAGACAATAGAATTATTAATTTAGTAGACATTTTCAAACAAACCACTGAAACTAGGTAGGTCATATCTTCAGAAGGGAACTATAGACAATCTAAAGAAATGACTCCAGAGACAAGGTGAAATATAGACAGACCAAGGAAAACATGTTAGAGAACACGTGGAGACATCATTAGTGTGGAGCAGACTAGGGCACTAAGCAAAGGATGACTAAAGAATGTGAAAAATAAACCAAATATTATTGTTGCCTTTTGAGATACTACAAGGCATGCGGTTGCATGTTTGAATTGTCTATGTTCCTGAAGGACATTTTTGGGCTGCAAGATTGTAGTGTTTTTGTGTCATCCTTTATTACCATAAAGTGGTAACTATAAAAATTGTCTCGCTTTCTTCTGCTCTTTAAAGACACCTAATTTTTATTATTTATTTACTGCATCAGTTTTGTAGAGTTAACATATTTTGTTACAAAATTTAGCAAACAACTTATGTACCTTGAGCTGTTCTAATTTTTCCCTGATGGTAATAAAGCCCAGATGTAGCTTGCCTCCAAAGTGATCAGCCAGTCGACGATCATTATCATGGATGCCAAGATAAGCTCCACAAACTTCACATACTCTCAACTTTTGCTGCTGGTAACTGGATGCAGGCATAGAATTCCTTAACTCGATCTGAAAAATTCAGAATGGTGTATGATGAATAGGCGCAAAGTACAGACAATACGTTGAAAAGACCACTATTAACATAAATTTACAAATGTTTTTTATTTTAAAAATATTTTGTTATACAAAACAGCAAAAATATAAGTTAATTTATCCCGCAGGAACAAATTTGTATCATCAGGTGTATCTGCATTAAAAACACAAGGCAATCTGCATGGGGAAGAACACACAGAGCATATGAAACCATAAAGTAAAAATATAATAAGTATTAAAATACCTCAGCTTGAGTCTTTTTAATTTTTAGAGCCTCTACTTCCTCCAACATGGTCATAGATTTATCAACTTCTCCCTCAACTGCCACTTCCTCAGCTTTGGCCATCAAGGTACCAATCTGCTCCCCAAGGACATGGATTTGCTCTGCCTGACAATAAAATAGAAAAGCTAATAAATAATGACAGAACAAACAACACTGAGTTTAGATTCACTTTTTATTTTAATATGACCTAGTGACGTAATAAATAGACATAATAATACTATTAAATACTTATGTTCTAAAAGTATGCAACATAGTATGATAATTGTCCTATCTGTCCTCTCTTGCCCCATTTACATGTATGTTTAATTTTTTAATTTTTTTTTAAATTCATGTGTTTTAATGATTACTATTTCACTTACTGATATGATGTAGATAGCTGTGGAACGCCCCTCCATTACAACAGTGTATTTGAGAACAGACAAAAACTATACATATATGCACACATTGTGCAGCTCATGGCACGTATCTGACACAGAAATAAACTAGATATTTTTCTGTGATGATCATTTGAAATAAATGTATCATTTAATGAATATTCATACAAGAAAATCTATCATTGCAAAAAAATTATATGTAAAGTAATAAATAGTGAGGAAAACAATTATTTGTGATAATGCAACTTTCTAACCTTTGTGTTTGCTTCTTCACTGAGTTCTTCCTGTGTTTCCTTCAAACGGCGTTTAGCAACTTCAGTCTTGCGGTCACAATCTGCAATGAAGCTCTGCAAGTGCTCCATAGCCTGTGACAATATTTTTAATGTAACAACATTTGCTATAGAGAATTACAATTTATATCAAAAAAGTAATTCTTTTATATTGTCATAATGATGCATTTTGGTTTCTTTAATATGACACGTCATTGATTAAATAAAATCCATTAAAGTTATGACACACCATTGATTAAAATCTATTACAGTTAATTAAAATACAGCTGAGGTTCTTAAACCTAGTGCCCACGACCTCCATTGCATGTGTTTTCTTGGTACCCAGGAAGGTCCAGCCTCATACCAGCGAGTATTTATTGTCCAACATTTAGTTGAACAAAAAAATTGAGAGAGAAAAAAGAAAAAATGAAGCAAAAGCTGATGACTTTTTTCTTCCCAATAAAAAGAAGTGGTAATCGTCTACATCAAATGGTCAGAGCAAAGTAGATTTAGCAGTTGATGAAATTAACCTTGATGTGGCATCATGAAAGACTTCAGTAGAGGTGAACCTGAATTTACATAAATCATGTCTCTAACTATGAAAATCTTGCAGAAAAAAATGTTTATTTTGTTCATGCTTATTTTGCTATTTATCTTCAGAAGATATGTTATTTTTTTTGCTGGTAAGATACTGTACTTTATTCATTTTTCTTTGAAAGTGGACACTAACCAAACGACGAGTAAAAAGCTTTGTTATAGATATGAGAAGCTGTAGTTAAAATTAAATATGGATACTGGTGCCCGTAGTTTGTTACAAAATTGTCAGTGTGCTTGCTGGCACAAAATGGTTGAGAATACCTGAACTACAGCCTAAATTGTACATACAGGTATATTATTTTAATTACACCTAATTTAGTTTAGGGCTCTGTGGGAGTAAATAAATTTTAATTTGATTTTTTTTTCACAGAGACTTCACAAAATAAAAGTTCCAAGATTATGTAAACTATAAGAATGCAACTGAAACTCACATCAATATCATAGAAATAATCCTTATTCTTTGCAGCAATTTCATAATCTGCGCGCAGGGCCAAGTCGTGAACATTTGGGCAGTCTCCAAGATCCATACGCTAAAATAGAAAATGCATCTCCCAAACATTAGTTGTATATTACAAAATAGTTAAGATATCACCAGTACTCAAGAAGCACCATTATTTGGGGGAAAAAATTATTTTTTTTTAATATATATATATATATAAAATGTTTTTTTTTTACTGTTTTATACAAAATTATGGGTAAAAACAACTACTGCAGGTTAATTAAAAAACTGACCATCAGGAACATAAGAAAAACAACAAAAGGGAAGAAAAAAATAATTAGGTAGTAGTACTTCATACGCTCAAGATCTTATAAAAGGTCTTCACTATTAACTGGGAAAATTTGGCACAGGTAGAACTACTTGCTGTACACCTCTTCGACTTGTTTCTCTTTGGGACAAACAAAACAGTATCAGTCAAGCAATGAATATAGGCATGGATTTCTGAAATAGATTCTCCACCAGCAGCAATTATAGCATCTAAACAGTCATATACATAGATTAATGTAAAACTGGATCAAATAAGTGGTCTTCATTTCTCATCATGGATAAACAACAAACAAGCTAGAAACATAACATCTGAAAGAATATCCTGCAGCTCTATCAGAATAAATTACAGGCATGAACAAGGGTATAAGGATGACAAGGCAAGTATACAAAATATTGATTATGACTTAGTTCAAAATAGTGACCTGAGTTCATTACTGGCAGTACCAACATAATGAGTTGTTCATGATTTTTATTTTGTCGTCTCATGTATGTGCCAGTTTTTGGGTTTCTTTTCCCTGTCCAGTCTTCAATATCATCAATATCTTTTGTTATCTTTTGCCCATCATAGGACATTCCACAGTTCACTGTTAGATGGTGTTGTTTTTATGATTTAATTTACACATTTAAAGATGGTTCGGATTTTAAAAAATACAAGATCTGTAGTCTTTTCTTTGACTGCAGTATTGATTAGCAACAGAAAAAGCAAAATTTACTATATGATTAAAGTAAATAAAATAAAATTATGTACCGCTGCTTTTGTAACACTAAAACGAGTAGATAGAATAAAGTGGGTTATGTCCAGTCACATTTCCTGGCTACAGCTGCAGGAGCAAGCAATTATGATTAACACTGCAGAAAGAATCATTTAAATTAAACTATGCAACAATAAGTTTGAAAAAAGTTATTAGATATACATATTTGTTACAGAAAAAAAATTGGGGTGAACAATACAAGAAAAAAAAAAGGTTTATTAAACAGATCCAGGATGGAACTACTGAAGTGATCTACACCTATCAAGATATAGTGACTTGGCTGAGTACATGCAAATACAAATGCTAGTATTGACTTCAGACTGAATTTACGAGGATATATAAGTGCTGTAAGGTTTAAAAAAAAATTAGGTAAAAAAAAAATGCCTTGAACTACGAAGGAAAAAGAATGTGTAAACTCAAACCTTCATCATGAGTGTTAATCATTACACAGATCCAACTTCATATATATCCCCCAAATATTTTGATTTCCCTTACCCAAAATCTGGTACAGCCACTCCACACAAACTCTTGTTTATTATTATTTTTGTTAGACTTACATCTCTGCACAGACAGCACTTGTTTATAAAGTGTCTATGGACTTAAACAGAAGATGATGCGACTTAAAACGGGTCCAACTCACGGTTTCTTACGTACCCACTCCTAGAATGTCAATGTATGTAACAGTATGACACACCAACCTGATCCCAAGTAGCTTTTTTGAAGCTAAAGAAGGAATGAAGAGAAAAAAATTAAATTAAAACGATTGCCAGTAGGAATAAATAAAAGCTGGACGGTCAATCAGTTGACCACCAGATCAAACCACTCACCGTGCTAGCCAGTATATCATGGGGGCAACAGCTGAGTAGGAAGCTCTTACATACCCGAGGATCATCAAATTTCACTCGATACTTGTCAGAATCTCCTACAGTCAGTCAGAGTTAATGGAGAAGAAACAAAAGAATTAACACATGAGCAAAACCAAGACTGGTGGAATCAAGAACTGATTCCTACTCATACATACATGACTTGTTGGGTCCACCATGTGACTAACAATACAAGTAATTTGTGTCAGTATTCAGATAAACCTGCCTTCCACATAATATCAGACAGATACAAAAACGTGTTAGAATTTCCAGTTCTGAAAACTTGAATTTATTTTTAAGCATTAATAAATGTAATGTTTTGAAGATATATGTGGAGAGAAGTTTATCAAATGTGAATAATAAAAACAATATCACATTGAAGCAGTAGGTTTCAGTCAAATTGAGTTTTTAACTATCAGTTTAACAGTGGCTATACATGTAGGAATGAAAATGTGTTTTGGTCAATTTTTTTTTTTTTTTAAATAAATAAATTTGAAAAATATATGACAATGTTATTTAATGCTTCTACCACAGCATATACAAATGTTATTTTTTTTTCCTATCTCCTGTGCAGACTGAATTTTGGTACTGAATTAGTTAAAACTGACTTGGCAAAGATATGCAGTTGTGGAATGTACTAAAAACTGTTAGCAATTGGATACAAAACAATGTGACAACATATATACATACAGTTTCCCTTGCTATCATCAACTTATGGGAGGACTAATGAGTAATCTGTCAGTACGAGTATTTACTCTACATTACCAGGTTTTGTTGCTTCATGATGTGCAGTATCTCAGGTGCTACTTCCATATGTTTAAAAACTGACACAAATAAAGATGATCAAACAGATGTTGAAGGTACACAATATTTTCTTCAACAACAAAAGGAAATAAAATTTCACAGCTATTGAAAAAAGTGTAATAGACGGGCAGATAATATGTTTTATCCATTGTTTAGAATATTTGATTGTGCTGTATCTTCATAATTAATTGATATTCACTTACAGAAAAGTTTGCTGTTTTATTTGTCAATACACATTTTTAAAAAACAGCTTTTTTGATTTTAGCCATTCTCATACAAATAGTGTTGAGGTAGATATACAAGTCAACTTTAGTGATAACACGAAGCTATAAGAAAAAACAAATGCTCATTTAAAGAAGCCTTGGCAGTTAAAGTCTAAAAGATTAAGCCTTTATTAAATTAAGCAAATCTACAAAAGAAGAAGGTGGATGTTTGTGGTCAAAAGGCCAGATATCGCAGCATTGCCATCAACTAGTGACACAATGCATGCACACCCACTTAATAGGTGAACACTAAGAAAAGATGAGAGCTTCAACATTAAAATATCAATTTTTTTTCAATCTATCAAAGAGTAGAAGAGAAGCACATGTTCCTTAGTCTTTACACACTTACAATATAGAATTCCAGGATAGAATAAAACTGAATATATGATCAAAGTAGGATTGTTAACATTTTTTGGACCCCAGATCTCTCTATGCTGAGAGTGGTCAGTGACTTATAGCCAAATGCTTGCATTATGATCAGTGAACAAGGCTTCACCGTCCTATGGTAGGCTAGGGAACAGCCTAATCAGTCCAAACAAGTAAGGCTCAAAGAGGATTTTTTTTTTATTTAACATCTATACCCATTTGATTCTATTTCTTTTTGTATGTACAAAAGAAATAGAAGAATCCGTAACCAACAAATACCAAACCCGAATACAACCTACAAACATAGAAGAAGCATGGAAACAGTTTAAAGAAGGTTTAATAGAGTCAACACAAGAGAAATGCGGTCTGAAAAATATAGGAAAGAGCAGAAAGAAACTTACAAGATGGTGGAATGAAGTAGTAAAATCAGCAGTGAAACACAAGAAAGACAAGTATAAAACGTGGCAGAAGACAAAAACAACAGAAGACTACAATCACTATAGACAAGCCAGAAATGATAGCAAAAAGATCCTAGAACAAACAAAAGCAGACTCATGGAAAGCATTTGGTGAAGAATTAGCAAAAACATGTAGAGAAGAACCCAGAGAATTTTTCAAAAGTGTAAAAGCAATGAGAGTAAGAAATAATGATTATAACCCAACCACTATAATAAACGACAAGAAAGGTAGACCAATCAGCAGCAGGAAAAACATAATAATCAGATGGAGAGAATACTTTAAGGAATTATTAAACCAGGGAAATACAAACGGAAATACAGAGTTTAAACATAGGCAGTATGATGAACAGGAACCGAATATACTTAAAGCAGAAGTAGAATGGGCATTGAAACAGAATAAAAAGAACAAAGCAGCTGGTATAGATGGAATAACAACAGAAATGCTACTAGCTTGTAAGGAAACAGCTATAGATTGGCTTACTATCATATTCAATATGGCTTGGGAAGAAAGAAAAGTCCCAGACGATTGGCAAAAAGCTATCATTGTCCCATTTTGGAAGAATAAGGGAAGTAAAAGGGAGTGTGAAATGTACAGAGGAATATCCCTATTGAGTCAAGTTGGTAAAATGTTTGCTAAAATATTAGAGAGGAGAGTAAGATACATAATAGAACCACAATTAAGTAATAATCAATTCGGATTCAGAAAAGGCAAAAGCTGCACTGATGCTATATTTACATTGAGACAACTATGTGAAAAAACAATAGAATATGACAGAAACCTAAATATAGTGTTTATAGATCAGGAAAAAGCGTTTGATCGTGTGGACAGGAACAAACTTTGGCAAACTTTAGAAACATACGGGGTAGCAGGACAACTACTAGAAAATATAATAGCACTATATAAAAACAGTCAAAGTGCCGTCAGAACATCGGAAGGTCTGTCAGAATGGTTTCAGGTTACAACAGGAGTAAGACAAGGATGTGTCCTCTCACCACTCCTCTTCATCATATATATGGACAAAATAAATCAGGAAACAACCAACAACAAGGACAAATCAAATAATAACATAGAGGTAGAAAACTCCAACATCAATGAGCTACTCTTCGCAGATGACCAATGCCTAATATATGAGGATGAAAACCTGCTACAACAGCATTTAACATCTCTAGATAAAAGCTGCACAAACTACAGTATGAAAATTAACACAGCAAAAACAGAGGCTATAAGAATAAGCAAATTGAGACACCCATTAAACATCAAGATCAAAGACAAAGAAATAAAACAAGTAGAGGAATTCAAGTATTTAGGCGCAATGTTCACAGAAGATGGAAAACTAGACAGAGAAATTGACATGAGAATACAAAAAGCAAATGCTGTCACATACCAGCTTTCACCATTGTTAAGACATCCAAACATTTCTATGCCAGCTAAACAACAAATGATAAATAGCATCTTCATACCAACTTTGTGCTATGAAAGTCAAACATGGACCCTTTCTAAATCCCATTTAAGAAAGATCAATACATGTGAGATGCGATGCTTGAGAAAAGTAACAACAACACAAGAGATAGAATACCAAATGAAACCATAAGAAAAATGGTAGGAACAAAACCCTGCCAAGAATATATAGAACAACAACAACTTAAATGGTTCGGCCACCTGGTCAGAATGAATCCTCACCAATCACCATCAAGGGCGTTCTTCTCGAGAATGCATGGGAAAAGACCAAGAGGAAGACCCAGAAGAAGATGGATAGATGCAGTGACAGAGACATGTAACAACAAAGGAAAATCACAAATTCAGACAATTCGAGCAGCACAAGAACGACATGATATAAATCACGACACCTTTTAGGTATCAGTGAAAGAGAAAAGAGGAAGAAGACCCATTTGATTTGTAAAAGTTGATGATAGAAAGGAGAAATTGTCAGGCAAACTTATACAGACACCACCAGAGTTGAAAACTACTTGGTGATTCATAGCCAATAACTTTCACAGGATCAATGAACTAGACCTGATAAAGATCCCACTTCACCTCTATGTGGTGGTTCAGACAAGTCTGGTCAAAGCAGCAGGGAAATAAGGGAGACTACCAGTAACAATAATGTCATGCTAAAATTTTGATGTTGGACTGCAATCTGTTAGACTGTTGATTAAACTGTATAATTGTCATGCACACTCAGACCAACAGACATATTCATGTAGCAAAATATCTTAAAGTTGATTATTGAATAGTATTATACAACTATTTATATTTAGAGATAAACACATTATTAATTCAGTCTGAAGTGACTTCAATCTTACAAGGCTGAAGTGACTTCAATCTTACAATCTACTATACATGTAGATATGATGTATGATGAGAGAGAAAGCTCTGATTTTTTGTCTCAATAAATCAATTTACTGGCTGATTTTAACACTAATTTGACTAATACTACAACAGATGAAATATATTAAAATTTATATTATATAATATATATGATAATACATGGACTTATATATGGACTTATATATCACTCTCATATCAATTCAATACTTTTGATACATTTTTTTTTACTTCATCATAATCATCAAGTACCAAGCATGCCGGCGTAGATGACCATGTCTCTCCACAACTTTCAATCACAACAGTTATCATTTCCGTTGTTGACCTTCTGCCAAGCCAACTTAAACTGTCTGGTATCTTTTCTCTTTGCTTCTCTCTATCTCTGACTCTTCGTCCCTCAATTTTCCCAGTTGTTGCATTATTGAATATATTCATTCCTCCAGCTGTTTCTCATTTACATGAATGATGGGCCAAAAAAATGATGATTGTTTTTTTCCTATTAGTAATATTTTCATATTAGCAGTGAAAATATTATAAAAGAACAGTTAGTGACGTGTCCGATGGGTATTGACTTAATAATTGACCACGCCGTGTCACTCTGAGTCTCGTTAAGACTAACTTAAGAAAAGAACATTTTCAAATTTGATATCATAAATGTTAATAACAATAGTTATGTTACATTATAATAATGTACTACTTACTTTTACTAATTAGTATATTAGCATTAGGAGGTATCATTGTTTTGATATGATTGTTTTGTTTTTTTTGCATCAAGGGCTATCAGTATCATCTCTACTCTATCTATCTAGCTAGCAGTATGAGTAGCTGGCTTTAAATCACAAAAGACTATTACTTAATTACTATTTAGAAATGTGTAATTTGTATCGAAGTCCCTACTAATAATAATAGTGTAACTACAATATAATATTATTAGATAACTACTACTCTACTAGTAGTAAAACTAAAACTAGTAAAAGTAGTTGTGTGTCAAATGAATATAGTAATTTGAATAGTTAATAATATAATAATAATAATATATAATTATTATATATAATTATTATAATTCAGAATAACTATCTTATATAATAGCATAGCTAAGCAGACTAAGCTACAGTTACAGTTTAAATTTTCTTCTTACTATTTTTTCTATACAACTTCAACTTGTTTCGTTGTGAAAATGTTATAAATATATAAAAATAAAATATTTTTTTTTTATTTTTGATTAAAAAAACTAAAGTTTTTTTTTTTTTAGCTCCGAACAAAATTTTTACAAATTCTTACCATCTCGGGCAGTTCCCATTAATTCATCGAGCATAGCTCGCATTTGATCATGTGCAGACATTATAGGAACAACGATGTAAGATTTACCATCAGATGTTCAAGAATGATGCTACAAATAATCTAGAGGTTGGTTAGACAGTAGCTGAGTGGCGTACTGTTAGATCAATAGTGGTTGAAAAAAACAAGATGGCCGACAAAGTACGCAAGGGTCGGGTGACAGTTCACTTCCGGCATTCCGCACAGTCGGTTTTTTCTTTTTAATAATAAACTCATCATCATCATCAAGTACCATGTCTGCTGCAGTAGGTGATCATGTCGCCCAATTTTCGATCTCGACAGTTATTTATTATTTCTGTTGTTGACCTGCCAAGCCATTGTCTTAAGCTGTCTAGTATCTTTATTTTGCTTAACTCTATCTCTCCGTCCGTCAATTTTCCCAGTTGTTAAAATGTATTCCATCTGTTCTCTTCTCATTACATGGCCCAAAAATGATGATTGTTTCTTCCAATATTGGATATTAGTTCTCGTTTTGCTTTGGCCTCTTTCAGAATGTTTTCATTACTTTTCTTAGCTGTCCATGGTACTCTCAACATTCTTCTGTAAAACCAGATGTCTACAGTCTACAGTGCTTTTCTTGTCTATTGTACATGATTCATATCCTAGTGTTAAGACTGGCACCACATAACATTTAAGAACTCTTTCTCTTGTTTATATTGTCAAAAATTGATTGCACTGTATCTTCCTCATTTTTGGAAAGCTGCTTTTGCCTCAACCATTCTACATCTCATGTCTGTTGTACATCTACCATCTGAGGTTAACATTGTTACCAGATATCTAAATTTATTTACCTGTTTTAATATTGTTCCACTTGTCTTTATTGCGGTGAAGTTCTTTTCTTTGTTGCTACCATTACTTCTGTCTTTTTACTATTAAGGCTGAATTATTTCCCCAACACCCTGTTTTATCATCATCATCGTGTGCCATACCGGTTGGCGTAGGCGATCATTCCTGCTACAATCTTCTATCTACAGTGCATCGTATCAGTTCTGTTGTTGACTGTTTTCTATGCCATGACACCAAGCTGTCCAGTATTTTCTATCTTTGTCGTCGCGATCCCTCTTTCCTTTTATTTTGCTAGTAGTAACCAAGTATTCCAACTTTCCTCTTCTCATGATGTGCCCGAAAAATGTTGATTGTTTCTTTCTGATTTTTTTTTTTTGTTGGAGCTGCCTTTTTGTGTTGGCCTCTTTGAGAACTTCCTCATTGGTCTTTTTAACTGTCCAGGGAACTTTCAACATTCTTCTGAAAAATCCCATCTCTGTGGCCTCTAATTGTCTTTTCTTTGTTTTATAATAAATAAAATTGTATAATAATAATAAATAAATAAATACATTCGTAAAAGTGAAAACTATGTAGGGTTAAAACACCTCTCGTTACGGCATGTTCCGGTTTTTTAAGAGGCTGTAGAGTAAAGGTGCGTGGCCAGAGCAGTCGTCTATCCAATGCAGCCAGAAAGAAAAAAAATGATTTTCCCACCTGGAGAGAATACATTTCTCCTTTACAATCAGCGTTACTGCAGCCTCGCATTTTAAAGCATTTTTTTGCCTTGACCCCTGGAGAGAATGCTTTGATGCTCAGCGATAACATACAAGGCAAAAGAAAAAGGACATCACTCGCCGCATACAGATATTACATTGGAGTGATAACTTTAGAGAAACTCAGGAACAGTATCAATTGGGTTGCCAGAAGCGCAGAAATCAGAACTCGTATATCCCTTGACACCTGAAATGATAAATAATGGAAGTAGAGAAAAAGAATAAAAAGATTACCATGATTCGAACCGTGTTTACCCTAACTTAGAACAAGTTATCCACTCAACTAGAACTCGCTCTTCTGTCAGGGTTCTTCTACTTTTCAGCTCCCTGTGGAGCATAGGTCTTAAACAAACACTTTCCAAGTCGTTCTGTTTCTTGCCATTCTTTTATGATCATCCCATGGCTTCCCCATCACCTTCATCTCTGCTTTTGTCTGTCTTCTCCAAGAATTTCTTGGTTTTCCTCTTTGTCTTTTCCCCTGGGGATTCAAAAAAAAGGCCTCTCAGTTGGCTTCCGCAGTGTGTGTTCTATCCAGCGTAACCGTCTTCGCTGTAATACTTTATTCATTGGTATTTGACTGGTCATCATCATCGAGTGCCATCTCCGCAACGAAGGTTGGCCATTATAAAGCGCCATTCTGCTCTGTCTATTGCTTTGATGGTGCAGGCTATCATAGGCTGGTTAGTCCATCTTTTGATTTTACTCGTCCATGTTAGTCTTGGTCTGCCTCTGCCTTTTTTACCTTGTATGTTCCCCTCCAGGATTACTTTTAGTAGGCTGGTGTGTCTTTTAACATGGCCCAAAAATCGCATTTGTATTGTTTGAATTGTGTTTAGTAGTTCTCTTTTCATTTTTAGCTGTTTTAAGACTTCATCGTTTGTTTTCTTTTCCTACCATCCAATTCTAACTATTCTTCTATATATTCACATTTCAAAGGCTTCAATTCAAAACATAACATTTTGCTATTCTTATTTTTAGCCCTGGTGTTATTTGTTTTGATGTTAGTATGTTCTTCATGACATTAAAATCGCTGCAGAAAGTGCATTCGATGTCTGATTAATTTCGGTTCTAAATTGCACTCCTATGCGTTAAAGTCAAGATGATGATCTACTTATTACATCTGCGCCGATAAAACAGTGTCGTACGCCGGCAATATTTCATTTCCGACAAATCAAGTGTTGTGAACGCGACCTTCCATCGTCTAGGCTTGTTCTGCGCTTTGCGTCACATTGGTGCTGTTCGTGACCGTTAATGGATTTGCTTGACGCAAGTTATTTATATGTTCTCATTAATGTGAACTGCTTCGTCAGCCGCAGTTTTATCTCTTTAGGGAATTTGCACCGTGTTCTGTTCGTCGTAGGCTACATTCACTAGAGTAATCAAGAATCTAAAGGGCGCGTCATTGCAGTGCGTCCGACATTATTATGTGTGGACGTCATCGTAATGGCTCATCGTAACCTAGACCGGCCGTACGCTAATCTTATGTTTGATGTGCGAAGGGGATAATCTGACGACTAACTGTGTGTTTATATGTTCGAAATTGGAGTCAACAACGATGGCCTAACATCATCATGCGCTATACATTTTTAAAGAAATATGAGGATCATCACTTTCGGAAGTGAACTTCTGGTATATGGTGGATAGGCGGCAGGAACCATTGCAGGCTATGCATGAAAAATGTTCCTTGTTGCAGTTTCCTCATATTCCAAGTCCATGGGGAATTGGTTGGTCTCGAGGCAAGACGCCGGCCTCAGGACAGAGAGGTGGTGGGTTCAAATCTCGGCTCCACCGGTTGGGATTTTTATTTATGATTTCTCTCTGCGACAACCACCCCTGGTGTCAGCAGCGAGGCTCGGCTTGAAACGTCAGTTACTCATGGACGGAAAAAAACATGAGCACCTCCGAAGTCGGAGTTATCTGCCTGTGCGGCGAGGGACCCCTGTGCACACGGCTGCCAGGGAAAAATGGATTAACACGCACAATTCAGTTCCTAGTCTCTAGGGTCTTCCGTCAGAGTTGAAAGCTGGTGACCGCAACAACAACGACATTAAAATTACTTTTTGCCATTCCTATTCTTTTGTTTATTTTAGTTTTACATTTTCCATCACTGGTTATAGTATGTCCCAGGTAGCTGTAGCTCTAAACTGTCTCAAGGTTTATTCCTTCAATTTTGGTATCCACTTGTTGGTCTTTAGTATTTTTTCTTTTCATGATCATAGTTTTAGTCTTTATGATATTCATATCTAATCCATATTTTTTGCTTGTCATGTTTATTTCATTAAGTAATTGTTGTAGATCTTTAGGATTTTCTGCTAGTAGTGCAGCATCATCAGCATAACTTAGGTTATTGATTATCTTTCCATTAATTTGTAGGCCTGGCATCTCTATGATGTTTTTAAAGATTTGCTCAGTAGTAGTATAGTATGTCATTTAGGACGGATAAAAGTGCCTTTGAAGGCACCTAAATTCTTATATAAATAGTCTACCCGTACATCGAGGCACATTTTTTGGTGCCGTTTTTCCTTATATGAGAGTCTTCATTTTTTCTTATATGAGAGTCTACCCGCCCATTTTGGTTCCGGTGACCTCTCGTTGACCTCTCGTTGACCTCTCGTGGTGTTGTGAAGGCGTCGAAACGCAGATAAATCCTTATATAAATAGTCTACACGCAGATCGAGGCACAATTTTTGGTGCCGTTTTTCCTTATATGAGAGTCTACCCGCCCCTTTTTGTTCCGGTCGTGGTGGTGGTGGTGGTGGTGGTGGTGACCTCCCGGTGACCTCCCGGTGACCTCTCGTGGTGACCTCCCGCTGCGGTGGTGTTGTGAAGGGGTGGTGAAGGGGCGGCGGTGGTATCATAACTTTCATATTCTTTGTACTTTCAATGGTTCCGTAACTTTCATAAATCTATTCTTTCTTTATACTCTCATTCAATAAAAACAGTGACAAGTTTATTTATTGTTTTTAAAAACTTCCTTTAGAATTAAAGGTAACAGCTTAGGCCGTTACACACGCTACACGCCAAATGCGAAACACAGCGTTAATTAAGCGAGAGATCAAAGAGTTCCCGGTAGGCGCGCAGCAAGGGGCCGCAAGATCAAAGAGTTCACGGTAGGCGCGAGGCGACCTCGCGCAGCGAGGGAGCCGCGTTTAACGTTAAGCGCGATCAAAGAATCCGCCTCCCGTATGAACATCAAAGAATCTGCCTCCCGTGGTGAAATATCCGTCGCCGGTAAGTGTTCATCAGGAGAGTCATTTAACAGGGGAATTTTACGATACCGATGTTTTAATGTGAGACGCTTGGGGGTAATTAATATCTTTGCGCTGGTTCGTGTTCAAAGACCGTGTTTCGCTGTGAAAAGTTTTGATTGAATGTTTGAGTGCCAGACTGGCCAGGGCTACGGACTTTTTATCATCTGAAGATTAGAATACCACTTATCAGGGGAATTTTAGTGGGTGGTTGTTTTAATGTGAGATGTTTAGGGGAAATTAACACTGACAAGTTTATTTATTTATTGTTTTATTCGTATATATCTCACAATAGATAACACAGGGGTAGACAATAATGTATTGTTTAACTATTGTACATTATAGACAAGTATAATACATAAGAAACAAAGTAGTTTATTTACAAGTGTTATACATGATAGTGTTAAATCGATAAAGGGGAGGTGGTCACGTTGTCAGAATGGACCTGTCGCTTGATGGGGTGAGGTTGGAAGTTGTAGTAGTAGGTTAGAAGTTGGCGTGTATTAGAGGAAGTTGGTTGTGGAGGTAGTTGGTAGTAGAAGTTGTAGTAGTGAAAGTTGTAGTTGTAGACGTAGTCGGTGTAGAAGTTGTAGTAGTGAAAGTTGTAGTAGAACAGGGGACGACGTTCAAATTAACAGACGACGACTTTTATTCGACTGACTCAACAAGCAAAGACCAAAACGTTACTCCCAAACCAACGAAAGCTTAGACTTTGGAGTTCTATATCTTTAGCACTTCAACGAATAACAGACAACAGTAATGGTGAACCTTACAGATAAGAAAACTTAGTTCCAAACCCCAAAATTTCGTCTCATAACTAAAAAGTTGAACTCAAAACATTAAAAATCTAGGTCCAAAGTCAAAATAGTTAGACACGGTAGGGCAAAAGGGCATATTCTTTCCAACCAATACTCCATATTCTTCTACACATCTGCATCTCGAAGCCTTCGAATTTATATTCAATGTTTGGCTACTGACAATGTGGCAGTCATTTCGTTGTAATGGTCATCTCGTTGTAACAGACACGTATGTCATGTCGTTGTAACAGACACGTATGTCATGTCATTTTATCAGAGACGTATGGTATGTCGTTGTAATAGCCATGTCGTTGTATCAGTCATGTCGATGTAGTAGACACGTATGTCATGTCAATGTAACAGTCATGTCAATGTAACAGTCATGTCAATGTAACAGTCATTTCGTTGTAATAGTCATCTCGTTGTAACAGTCACGTATGTCATGTCGTTTTATCAGAGACGTATGGTATGTCGTGATGGATCATGTAGGTTGTCGACTGGGCCATGATGGATCATGTAGGTTGTCGACTGGGCCATGATGGATCATGTAGGTTGTCGACTGGGCCATGATGGATCATGTAGATTGTCGACTGTGCCATGATGGATGATGTAGATTGTCGACTGTGCCATGATGGATGAATGTAGGTTGTCGACTGTGCCATGATGCTTGTATGTAGGTTGTCAACTGTGCCATGATGGATGAATGTAGGTTGTCTAGTGTCGCATGATGGTTATATGTATGTTGTCTAATGTGCCATGATGGATGAATGTAGGTTTTCTAATGTGCCATGATGGATGAATGTAGGTTTTCTAGTGTGTCGGGATGGCTGAATGTAGGTTCTGTCTAGTGTGTCGTGATGAGTGTATGTAGATTGTCTAGTGTGCCATGATGGTTGTATGTAATTGTCGAGTATGCTCCAACAAATCACCGCGCCATTTAAACTTCTTTGAACACAATGGACACAGATGTTCACCAGAAGAAACTTCATTATGAGAAACCATCTGGAGAAAATCCAATAACCCTTTCGTCAACCATATTTAACATACCTAGTTTAACTTCATCAAACATCAAGCTCAACAATACTTAGCATGCCTACTTTAAAAACATCGATACAATTGAATAACCTTTTATCGATAAGCCTTAACGTACTTTAAGAGAAAATATTCCAACTTACAGTGTAAAATAGAATCTCAATCCGTTAGAATGAATAGTAACTTTCCTTGAAGCAACCAAACTTATAACACGAAAGCCCTGAAGGGTCTTGTTTAAATATAGCCTGGTAACAAATGAATACATTATCCAATCAGTGAGTGATTATGCCAACATCGACTGATATCTGGATTAACCAATTAGAGAAGAGCATTAACATTGGAGGCGGAGCAAAGAAATGACTGACATCTGTATTATAACCATTCAGAAAAGAGCATTAACATGGGAGGCGGAGCAAAGAAATGGCTGACATCTGTATTATAACCAGTCAGAAAAGAGCATTACTATGAACGGCAGAGTGATTAACCAATTATAGAAGAGCGTAACTTTGAAAACGGTTCCAGTTTCATCTTAAGGTAAATGAATTGGTCGGGTTCTCATCGAGGATCGTGGGCGTTTCTGGTCCATAGAATGTGTTTGGATAAACTTATGTAGGAGTTTATGTTCCTGGGGGTTGATATTATTCACACATATGATAAGGCGTATAAGAAACATTCCAAGTTTTATAACGCGATGGCTAACCTAGTATACACATGATCGGAGAGAAATGAGCTGTTATTTACTGGAATAATTCAGCGAGTCGGTGGTCATGATATCTACGCCACGTTTGTAACCATCGTTATCGAAATACTTTCAGATCGAATTCGCAATTTCGGTCGTCTTGTTGTTCTATATACCCTCGCCTATCGATTAGTTAAGAATCATGTCAAAGACATGTTCGACTCTGATTCCGACATTTGTGTTTTAGAAACGGACTTTGGTACTTGGACCGGTGGTATCATCGGAAGAGAATTTGGAGAGTGGTTACTAAAAGAAGGTGGTTTGGAAAATTTTCTAGACCTCTCTAACGAAGAAGCTACAACACTGTGGACTCTACTTCACAACAGCCTTTGGTCTTTAAGAGCTTTACCTAGAAATGTGAGTTTATATATTTTCCCTAATAAAAGTTTGGTAACCCCACAGCATTTGTTACTGCCTTACAATATTGTTTACCAGGTCACGACACCCTCTCACACTGATGATGAGGGTTGTCCTGTAGTAGGCCTGTGATTGTAATAAGAATGGTTTGCTCCAGCTTTGAAATCTGAAATTTTCACAAAAAGAGATGGTGTTACTCAGTTCCCCTATAATGGGGATGTTGAGTTCCAAAAAATAGATTTTGATCTCTGATGCAATACCTGATTAGTTACTAAAAATAGAATGTGACCTATGCTCCAATAACAGAATACTCATTGCCCTGGTGACCAATTGAGACTGATGGAAAAGTGAATTCCCAGTCATAGAAAAGTATGTTGTCACGATAGGTGTGTCAATAACAAGGAATAAAAATCATTAAAGACATCCTAATTAAGTTGTGAAATTTTGGTGGTTGAGAGATAAATCTGAAGATAAGCACATCAAACTATAAGAACAAGGAAACAATCGTATATTACACACTCTTAGAGCCAGTGTTAAGTTAACACGTATTTAGTTAAAATAGAAGGTTATAAATTGAGTAGAGGTAAACTTATACCTTATGGCTCATCTACTTTTTCGAAGAAACTAATTAAAATTAAAATAAGTCAAATAAAAACAAACAAATATGATCTTTTTATAATGTTTATTTTCACAATAAAACTAGACAACACATGTTACACATTCAAATGTTTATAATTGAACAATGATGCTTTAAATAGTGCAAATATGGATACAAATCTAAAAAAGTACACATATAACAACATATGTGTATAGTGCTTAAATTACAAGTTTACGTGGTCTCCCACGTGGTTTTTTAAATACACAAGGATCGCAAAATTTAACACAATTTTGTTTATTGTTCTTAATAACATAAGATCCATCAGTTATATTAGTGATCGAACGGGGGTCAATTCGTTTGTGAGCTGTGTCTGTGAGAACAGTCGAAAGATCACTCTGTTGATACTGGAAGTCGTCATAAAAGGAAGGAGCAGCGATCGACCACTCACCCTCATTGGCTGTTTGTTCTCTGTCATAGTCTGAGCGAAATGTAGAAGCTCCATCAGTGGTTGCTTGTATACTGTCACACTCATTGGCCGTTTGTTCTCGGGCATAGTCTGAGCGAAATGTAGAAGCTCCATCAGTGGTTGCTTGTATACTGTCACACTCAGCTGAGAGAATCGTAGACGCATCACCTGTGGCTACTCGTAGTCTGTCACACTCTGAGAGAATCGTAGACTTCAGACCCACTAAAGTCTCAAATTCAGGCTGTGTTAGTGTTATACCGTAACGTGTTGGGAATTTCAACCCCGTTTTGCCATCGTATTTTCTAAGATGAATTAAAGTCTTTGCTCGATATCTCGAAACTGAGACAGCCTTCAAACCATTCTTCTGTAGAGGCTTTACATACTCGCCATTACGAGCGGCATAGAAAAAAGCACCATCACAGTCAACATTAACAGCGGAATCACACATATCCATTCTAACGGACTCCATTCTAAAAAGCACACGACTTGGTAGCAGGGATCTGACTTTCTGTATGTAGCAGCACTGAGAACGGCTGCCCTTTATACCCTGTAACAAGGGGGCGTGGTCAGTCTATTTATAGTAACCAATGGAATACGTTCTATTTATAGTAACTGATGCAATACGTCATTGGACGTGATGAGACATGTTCAGAGAGCGGCCATCTTTGATGAGTCATGGGAAGTTTGTTCCACGAAGCCGATGTATCCATGGAGTCATCAAAACAAATGATGATCCAGAGGGCGGGTCCTACACTGACAAGTTGGAGACAAACTCGAGTATAGCATGTTATGCTCATTAGAGGGAAGTGTTCTTGAGAACACAGGATTGGGCTTGGCAAGTAAAATATCAACTAAACTTTAGTTTCTATTACTTCTGAAATACTTTTTTAGAATCTTGGCTCTGTGATCAATAGCTAGGATTCGGGAAATAATTTTGCCACATTCTTGTATACGGTTTATGAAGCGCTCCTTGTCTATAGAAAACTGCTGCCAAGAATAATTGGGTTCGTCATTTTCATCATCGTGGATTGTTAAAACAATCGTTTCTTCACAAAAATGAACCTAGAAGAAACGAGACAATTTAGGTTTAAAAGCCAGCAAAAACTTCTAAATGAAAAAAACTTTATAATAAAATATCTCTTCACAACGCTGTAGCTGATGTCATTTCTCTTTGTTTCCCTCTGTCTTTTCACCCCTCACGTTTTCAAGTTGGTACAAGTTATTACAGCGGTTCTCATTACAAGTCACAACATCCAAGTATTGGATATCTCTTTCGCTTCTCACCTAGTAACCTATTGTCCATGAGTCTCTTGGGTAATTTAAACCTGCTTCTACGTAAAATTTACTCTACTCCAGAGGATAACACTTCAAAAGATTTACCAGTATTAATATTATTCCACTTGTCGTTTTCTTTGATGTTACAGTTACTTCTTTATGGTATTAACGATGAGTCCTTTATTTTTTTTTTCGGTTTCCTTTACTATAACGTCAATCATTACTAGCAACTAGTTTCAAAATTTTCATTACATGTGGAAATTTACTATTTATCATCATCAATAAAGATAATGTCTCTACTAGTTGTGTAATAACCCAGTAATAAAGATAACGAAGGAGAAACAGAGAATATCAAATCAAAAGGTAAACTCGACTCCAAAGCAATTACCTACATTGGTAGCTCTATCGTTTAGTGTATCACCTTGCTGGCTGCAAGCGTATTGTTCGTTCCACGTTGCGTTAATTTGTTCAAAATAAATATCATGTTCAAAGATTTGTATATCTCTATTACCAGTCGAGGAGTGGTTGTTAATTATTTCAGTTGGAATCTCCAGTCTTCCAGCTCCCTGATTTTGAGAGCCGGTGATGTAGGTGTCAGAGGTTTCACTAGAGTTTAAAAACCTTTCACGTATATTTGTCTTTTTGAAAATTGAGTCTAAAGTTAAACCATTATTAAAATTACCACTAGACCATATTGTCGTGGTTTGCATGCTCATTGACAAATCACTATCGTCATCACTGTCTTCCTCTTCTGAACTTGAGTTTCTTCGAAAAAGTAGATGAGCCATAAGGTATAAGTTTACCTCTACTCAATTTATAACCTTCTATTTTAACTAAATACGTGTTAACTTAACACTGGCTCTAAGAGTGTGTAATATACGATTGTTTCCTTGTTCTTATAGTTTGATGTGCTTATCTTCAGATTTATCTCTCAACCACCAAAATTTCACAACTTAATTAGGATGTCTTTAATGATTTTTATTCCTTGTTATTGACACACCTATCGTGACAACATACTTTTCTATGACTGGGAATTCACTTTTCCATCAGTCTCAATTGGTCACCAGGGCAATGAGTATTCTGTTATTGGAGCATAGGTCACATTCTATTTTTAGTAACTAATCAGGTATTGCATCAGAGATCAAAATCTATTTTTTGGAACTCAACATCCCCATTATAGGGGAACTGAGTAACACCATCTCTTTTTGTGAAAATTTCAGATTTCAAAGCTGGAGCAAACCATTCTTATTACAATCACAGGCCTACTACAGGACAACCCTCATCATCAGTGTGAGAGGGTGTCGTGACCTGGTAAACAATATTGTAAGGCAGTAACAAATGCTGTGGGGTTACCAAACTTTTATTAGGGAAAATATATAAACTCACATTTCTAGGTAAAGCTCTTAAAGACCAAAGGCTGTTGTGAAGTAGAGTCCACAGTGTTGTAGCTTCTTCGTTAGAGAGGTCTAGAAAATTTTCCAAACCACCTTCTTTTAGTAACCACTCTCCAAATTCTCTTCCGATGATACCACCGGTCCAAGTACCAAAGTCCGTTTCTAAAACACAAATGTCGGAATCAGAGTCGAACATGTCTTTGACATGATTCTTAACTAATCGATAGGCGAGGGTATATAGAACAACAAGACGACCGAAATTGCGAATTCGATCTGAAAGTATTTCGATAACGATGGTTACAAACGTGGCGTAGATATCATGACCACCGACTCGCTGAATTATTCCAGTAAATAACAGCTCATTTCTCTCCGATCATGTGTATACTAGGTTAGCCATCGCGTTATAAAACTTGGAATGTTTCTTATACGCCTTATCATATGTGTGAATAATATCAACCCCCAGGAACATAAACTCCTACATAAGTTTATCCAAACACATTCTATGGACCAGAAACGCCCACGATCCTCGATGAGAACCCGACCAATTCATTTACCTTAAGATGAAACTGGAACCGTTTTCAAAGTTACGCTCTTCTATAATTGGTTAATCACTCTGCCGTTCATAGTAATGCTCTTTTCTGACTGGTTATAATACAGATGTCAGCCATTTCTTTGCTCCGCCTCCCATGTTAATGCTCTTTTCTGAATGGTTATAATACAGATGTCAGTCATTTCTTTGCTCCGCCTCCAATGTTAATGCTCTTCTCTAATTGGTTAATCCAGATATCAGTCGATGTTGGCATAATCACTCACTGATTGGATAATGTATTCATTTGTTACCAGGCTATATTTAAACAAGACCCTTCAGGGCTTTCGTGTTATAAGTTTGGTTGCTTCAAGGAAAGTTACTATTCATTCTAACGGATTGAGATTCTATTTTACACTGTAAGTTGGAATATTTTCTCTTAAAGTACGTTAAGGCTTATCGATAAAAGGTTATTCAATTGTATCGATGTTTTTAAAGTAGGCATGCTAAGTATTGTTGAGCTTGATGTTTGATGAAGTTAAACTAGGTATGTTAAATATGGTTGACGAAAGGGTTATTGGATTTTCTCCAGATGGTTTCTCATAATGAAGTTTCTTCTGGTGAACATCTGTGTCCATTGTGTTCAAAGAAGTTTAAATGGCGCGGTGATTTGTTGGAGCATACTCGACAATTACATACAACCATCATGGCACACTAGACAATCTACATACACTCATCACGACACACTAGACAGAACCTACATTCAGCCATCCCGACACACTAGAAAACCTACATTCATCCATCATGGCACATTAGAAAACCTACATTCATCCATCATGGCACATTAGACAACATACATATAACCATCATGCGACACTAGACAACCTACATTCATCCATCATGGCACAGTTGACAACCTACATACAAGCATCATGGCACAGTCGACAACCTACATTCATCCATCATGGCACAGTCGACAATCTACATCATCCATCATGGCACAGTCGACAATCTACATGATCCATCATGGCCCAGTCGACAACCTACATGATCCATCATGGCCCAGTCGACAACCTACATGATCCATCATGGCCCAGTCGACAACCTACATGATCCATCACGACATACCATACGTCTCTGATAAAACGACATGACATACGTGACTGTTACAACGAGATGACTATTACAACGAAATGACTGTTACATTGACATGACTGTTACATTGACATGACTGTTACATTGACATGACATACGTGTCTACTACATCGACATGACTGATACAACGACATGGCTATTACAACGACATACCATACGTCTCTGATAAAATGACATGAC
This sequence comes from Megaustenia siamemsis, assembly GCA_032433765.1. Lineage (NCBI taxonomy): Eukaryota > Metazoa > Mollusca > Gastropoda > Stylommatophora > Ariophantidae > Megaustenia > Megaustenia siamemsis. The sequence goes on along the minus strand of JAVIAB010000073.1, from coordinate 20,710,620 downwards.
ATACGTGTCTGTTACAACGACATGACATACGTGTCTGTTACAACGAGATGACCATTACAACGAAATGACTGCCACATTGTCAGTAGCCAAACATTGAATATAAATTCGAAGGCTTCGAGATGCAGATGTGTAGAAGAATATGGAGTATTGGTTGGAAAGAATATGCCCTTTTGCCCTACCGTGTCTAACTATTTTGACTTTGGACCTAGATTTTTAATGTTTTGAGTTCAACTTTTTAGTTATGAGACGAAATTTTGGGTTTGGAACTAAGTTTTCTTATCTGTAAGGTTCACCATTACTGTTGTCTGTTATTCGTTGAAGTGCTAAAGATATAGAACTCCAAAGTCTAAGCTTTCGTTGGTTTGGGAGTAACGTTTTGGTCTTTGCTTGTTGAGTCAGTCGAATAAAAGTCGTCGTCTGTTAATTTGAACGTCGTCCCCTGTTCTACTACAACTTTCACTACTACAACTTCTACACCGACTACGTCTACAACTACAACTTTCACTACTACAACTTCTACTACCAACTACCTCCACAACCAACTTCCTCTAATACACGCCAACTTCTAACCTACTACTACAACTTCCAACCTCACCCCATCAAGCGACAGGTCCATTCTGACAACGTGACCACCTCCCCTTTATCGATTTAACACTATCATGTATAACACTTGTAAATAAACTACTTTGTTTCTTATGTATTATACTTGTCTATAATGTACAATAGTTAAACAATACATTATTGTCTACCCCTGTGTTATCTATTGTGAGATATATACGAATAAAACAATAAATAAATAAACTTGTCAGTGTTAATTTCCCCTAAACATCTCACATTAAAACAACCACCCACTAAAATTCCCCTGATAAGTGGTATTCTAATCTTCAGATGATAAAAAGTCCGTAGCCCTGGCCAGTCTGGCACTCAAACATTCAATCAAAACTTTTCACAGCGAAACACGGTCTTTGAACACGAACCAGCGCAAAGATATTAATTACCCCCAAGCGTCTCACATTAAAACATCGGTATCGTAAAATTCCCCTGTTAAATGACTCTCCTGATGAACACTTACCGGCGACGGATATTTCACCACGGGAGGCAGATTCTTTGATGTTCATACGGGAGGCGGATTCTTTGATCGCGCTTAACGTTAAACGCGGCTCCCTCGCTGCGCGAGGTCGCCTCGCGCCTACCGTGAACTCTTTGATCTTGCGGCCCCTTGCTGCGCGCCTACCGGGAACTCTTTGATCTCTCGCTTAATTAACGCTGTGTTTCGCATTTGGCGTGTAGCGTGTGTAACGGCCTAAGCTGTTACCTTTAATTCTAAAGGAAGTTTTTAAAAACAATAAATAAACTTGTCACTGTTTTTATTGAATGAGAGTATAAAGAAAGAATAGATTTATGAAAGTTACGGAACCATTGAAAGTACAAAGAATATGAAAGTTATGATACCACCGCCGCCCCTTCACAACACCACCGCAGCGGGAGGTCACCACGAGAGGTCACCGGGAGGTCACCACCACCACCACCACCACGACCGGAACAAAAAGGGGCGGGTAGACTCTCATATAAGGAAAAACGGCACCAAAAATTGTGCCTCGATCTGCGTGTAGACTATTTATATAAGGATTTATCTGCGTTTCGACGCCTTCACAACACCACGAGAGGTCAACGGAACCAAAATGGGCGGGTAGACTCTCATATAAGAAAAAATGAAGACTCTCATATAAGGAAAAACGGCACCAAAAAATGTGCCTCGATGTACGGGTAGACTATTTATATAAGGATTTAGGTGCCTTCAAAGGCACTTTTATCCGTCCTAAATGACATACTATACTACTCTCAGTGTATAGATTGAACAAGCTTGGTGATAGGATGCATCCCTGTCTTACTCCTCTTTTTATATCAATGGGTGTAGAGTTCTCTTTGTTATATCTTATTATTGCTGTTTGCTCCCAGTATATATATATTGTGTTGTTCTCCATGTCTCACAACCAAATAATAGGACTGACTTAACAATGGAGTTGAAAATTTTTATTTTGTATTTAACCTAATTTCTTTGGCCTTGCATATGTTTCCCAGTGCAATAAAAGCCCCTCTTGCTTTTGATATCCTTATTTGTGAGGGTTACAAGATGAAAAATGAGAAAGAAAGAAAAGTCTGCTATTTTGTGTGAAAAGACTAGAGTTTTCACACACCTACCCAACAAAAATATGTATTGATAATACCATCAAGCTTGCTCCTGTTGGAACTTGACTCATATAACAGCTACAGTTTCGATCACGACAGTTATTTATCATTTCTGTTGTTGACCTGCCAAGCCATTCTCTTAAGCTATCTGGTATCTCTTCGTCCCTCAATTATTCCAGTTGTTCTCTTCTCATTACATGGCCCAAAAAAATGATGATTGTTTTTTCCTAATATTTGAAATTAGCTCTCTTTTTGATTTGACCTCTCTCAGAACATTTTCATTACTCTCAACATTCTTCTGTAAAACCACATTTCTACAGACTCCAGTGATTTTCTTGTCTGTTGTCCTAGATTCGCATCCATATGTTAAGACCGGCTCTACATAACATTTAAGAACGCCTTTTTCTTGTTTCTATTGTCAAAAATGGATTGCATAGTATCTTCCTCGTTTTTTGGAAAGCTGCTTTTGCCTGAGCCGTTCTGCATCTCACCTATTCTCATTACATTGCCAAAAAATGCTGATTGTTTCTTTCTAATATTGGAAATAAGCTCTCTTTTTGCTTTGGCCTCTTTCAGAACGTTTTCATTACTATTCTCGGGACATTAACAACCAAATAATCGATTTCATCAAACTTCGGGAGGCTGGATAAGTAAGATAAATAAAGAGCCCCCGTCACGTCAATTGGCGTATAGGAAATATAGTGTTAGTGACCATAATTTGTACAGACCTTCGGCACATGATTTTTGGGGTAATGTGGTCGGTATTACGCCCTTGCCGCTTTACTTTCCCAGAAAAAAGTCCGGTACCCATTTATTGCTGGGTTAACCCGGAAGCCGTCGGTTGGGATCGAACCCTAGCTCTTGTCCTTTCTAGTCCAGTACACTAACCACTGAGCTATAGCGGCTCGGGAAGTTGGGTGGTCTGGTGGAAAGCGTCGATCTCTGGACAAGAAGGTCATGTCTAGCCCTCTCGTAAAAACGGCGAAAAAAATTGGGGCTCCCATGTGCCCTCGCGCACATTAAAGAACCCTTGGCAGTTTAAAGTAGAAAAGAGCAGGCCAAAATGGCCGCTGTGCGGGCATAAAATTTGTTGAAGCAAATCTACGTCATGCCGAAGTTATGGCCGTAAGACGTATCTATGTCGTAAACTAGCGACACGTTACAACGCATCCACGCCCACTTAGCTGGTAAACGCTAAGAAGAAAATGAGATCAAGATCAATGATGAGATGAAGAAGAAATCAAGATGAAAGATGAGATCAAGATGAAAGATGAGATCAAGAAGAAAGAAGAGATCAAGATGAAATCAAGATGAAAGATGAGATCAAGAAGAAAGAAGAGATCAAGAAGAAAGATGAGATCAATAAGAAAGAAGAGATCAAGATGAAAGATGAGATCAAGATGAAAGATGAGATCAAGAAGAAAGATGTGATCAAGATGAAAGATGAGATCAAGATGAAAGATGAGATCAAGAAGAAATCAAGATGAAAGATGAGATCAAGATGAAATCAAGAAGAAAAAAGAGATCAAGACGAAAGATGAGATCAAGAAGAAAGAAGAGATCAAGATGAAAGAAGAGATCAAGATGAAAGATGAGATCAAGATGAAAGATGAGATCAAGATGAAAGATGAGATCAAGATGAAAGATGAGATCAAGATGAAAGAAGAGATCAAGATGAAAGATGAGATCAAGAAGAAAGATGAGATCAAGAAGAAAGAAGAGATCAAGAAGAGATCAAGTTGAAAGATGAGATCAAGATGAAAGATGAGATCAAGAAGAAAGATGAGATCAAGAAGAAAGAAGAGATCAAGAAGAAAGAAGAGATCAAGAAGAAAGAAGAGATGAAACAGCTACAATATTCCAGTATGTGGCTGGTATGATGGACATATGGTTTCCAACAGCAGTGGGAATGAGACACAAATGTTCTCCCATTATTTAATATGTTTGATTATATATATAATTATTTTTTAAAGAATTATGACAGACGCCATCGAGGAACGCATCAGGACCGTCGGCAGAACTATTATCATTTTCATTTTTGCAGATGATATATCAAAGCCCAAAGACCTAGTTGGATGCCATGATAAGACATTAAGTGAAACATTGAAAAAATGGTCACAATAAATCGAGAGGTACTTGAAACAGCCAACCAATCCAAATATCTCGGCTCCTTTTTTATTGACGAAGGTAGAAGTATTTTAGTCCGTTCACAAATGTATGCCCAAAATCAACATTAATTTTCTCAGAAACTTTTAGGCATAATATCGTCATTTTTGGCATGTCATTTATTTTGGAGGCGAAGGTGCGCCTACCAGCACCAGTGCTGGAAGTTGTCAGCGACCCACATCTGATTTGGGAAGGGGGGGGGGATAGTCCAAAATGATTACGGTACGTTCCATGGTAGTGTTATTTAGTGTTAATATTTATGAAAGTCTTGGTCAACCTTTTGTTTATGAAATGTGCTGTAAAACTCAACAATCTGCTCTTTGAAGAGGTGTAATTATTTGTTTTTCATGCATCCTTTTAAAGGATTTTTTAAAATGGGAAAGTAAAGCGGCACCAGCGTAAAACCGACCACATTACCCCAAAAACCATGTGTCGAAGGTGTAACTAATACCACATTCCCTATACGCCACTCTTTACTTACATACTAAGAATTATATGGTACCTGCAGAGAAACAACAGATTTGAAGAACACAAATTTCAATTGTCAGCGGCGAGATTCACATCAGAGACTTTCTTGTCTTGCTACTAGGGAATCATATTCCTTTAGAACTCCTTGTATTTATGTTCTGTGTGCACCACTTCAGTTCTACTGTTGATAATTATCAATGGCATGAGTGTTAAACTGCCTTGTATTTTCTCATTTTCTTCGTCTTGTTATTCTCTTATACTTAGTTCACTGTTACGATACGCTATCTTTGTGCATTGCTTTTATTCAAGACATCTTCAGTACTACTTTGAGCTGCTCCTGATAGACTCAAGATTATGAAGACCCACATTTTTGTTTCCTTCAATCATTTTCAGACTTGTTTATTCATTGTCCATGATTCACTTTGACATAATCCACATCACATTCAGGACTTTTCCCCCTCCTAACTTCATACGTCGCTGCCACGTTTGACATCACAGTGTTATCCTGGGGAATGCTCTTACTTGTTTTGACATCAATACGAAAAAAAAAAAAACCGACAGAGATAGGCTTAAGAAGGATGTAAGTTTCTGGTGGCTGAGGGTACAGTTGACTACTATTACTTTACCACTGTAGTTTTATTGAGATTCTGTTTAACTCTGATGAGGAAATCTTGATCAACCAGTCTTGTTAATTTATGAATTGAAGGTTATGAAGTTTTCATACATTAAGTGTTTGGGCAACAGAAGATCGGCTGCTGATGAATGCAATTCACTGCTATTAAAATAAAATGTGGCAAGGGTGTGTAACTCAATTCTCATTTGTATAAACATATTTGGTGTTATTAATAATAGTGGTAGCATCAGCATATACACTTTCTAAATTTTTGTCATAATTACAGAATGGAAAAAGTGAAAAGCATATTTTTATTGTACCTATATTCGTTTCACAGTATAATAAGAAAAACTGTATTTCTTTACACAAGGCATATAGTATTCAATAATATATATTATCAAAATATTAGGAAGAAACAATCATCATTTTTTGGCCATGTAATGAGAAGAGTAAAAAAAAAGTAGTAAAGTACCCTCATCACGCCAAGTGGCGTATAGGGAATAGGGTGTTAGTGACCCTATATTTTACAGACCTTTGGCACATGATTTTGGGGTAATGTGGTCGGTATTACGCCTGTGCCGCTTCACTTTCCCTAAAAAAAATCAGGTACACATTGAAGGTTGGGTGAACCCGGAAGCCGTCGGTTGGGATCGAACCCTACCTCTTGTCTTTTGTAGTCCAGTTCACTAACCACTGAGCTATCGTGGCTCCCTTTGTAATAAGAAGAGAACAACTGGAAAAATTTAGGGACAAAGAGATAGAGGGAAGCAAAGAGAGAAAATACCAGACAGCTTAAGAGAATGGTTTGGCAGGTCAACAACCTAAATGATAAAGAACTGTCGAGATTGAAAGTTGTGGAGAGACATGATCACCTACGCCAGTAGGCCCGGTACTTGAAGATGATGATAGTATTCAACATAAACATTTTTTTTCTGATTTGAAGATCGACAAACATATTTAAAACAATTCCAAACAGTTTAAAGTGTTACAAAAAAAACCTGTGTAGCTCAGAAAAGGACATACATTTTCATCATTTCATTCAAACTTATCAGCTCAATATCTATAATAATAATATAGGTGTTGTTCATCCACAAGGGTATAAGTATCAGTGTTGTTATAATGTTCTGTGCAAGTTAGTTCAGAGGTAGCAGATAAGACCAATCCAAACTTGAACATATTTCATATTAAATAGTCCTAAGTAGGCAAAGTCGCCTAACCAGCACCAGACCTAGAAGCTGTCACCAACCTACAGCTGATGGCTTGTAACAGGATCGGTGAACCAGAACCACTCAGACCCTACTCCACCTCTCTGCGGTGCCTCTAGTAACAGGCTAACCTGTCTAGTCTAGCCAAGCGAGTAGGGATCGAAGAGGGAAGACAACCTGGTACTCAAAAATAACATGCTGAAGTTGAATGTGTTGGGCCGAAAGGCGCAAACATCACAGTTTTTACTGCAAACCACTACACAAGGCAAATACCACCCACTTATCGTCCTCTTAAGGGCGGATAATGAAAAGGTGTAAAAGGTCCTTTAGCCATTGAGCGAACACAAGCAAGCAAATAGTCCTAAGTAAAATACAAAGGTTGTTAAAATCAAACTATGACTTTTAATCTCATGATGATAAGAGACATTAGCCGGCCACCATGCTAATATGAGACAAATGTCTGCTATTAAACTAACATTGCAGGACAAAGCAAGTCACTTGTTAGACACAAAGGCAGACAAGCCTGTCTGTGTAAGCGTGGAATGTTTGTTACAATGAAATTTTTTTGGATGAAAGCATAAAACTGAGTGAAAGAAGACACCAAGCATAGTACAGCCAGATGACTCATGGAGGCACTGGATGGACACTTGAATCTCGATTGGAGGACCTTGATTTTGAGGACATGCATAGTTCTTATCAATAGCAATGTGAACATGATACAAGAAAAAAATTAATGCCCTATCATCAATGGTTAGAAAAATAGGATTTGAGATCAATTAAGAAAAGACAAAAGTAATGAAAATCACATTTGCCCAGAAAAAAAAAAATATGCCTGGAAAGAAAAGCAGTGGATATATCAGCTGTATATCTTGGATGTTGCATAGATCAATAAGGAGAAACAAAGAAAGAAATTAGAACCAGAGTAGCAAAGACTGCAATGACCTTCAGAAACTTTGATAAAATATGGAAATAAAATTACTTTTCACAAAAATAAAGCGCAACATTTTCAAATCAAATGTATCATCAACCTTTACTTATGGATGCGAGAGCTGGAAAAGAACAAAAGAAATAAAAAAATAATAACAATAAGAATAAAATAATATAATTAATTTATTATATTAATTTTATTTATAATTAATATTAATAACAAAAAGAATAAGAATAAAAACAAATATCTCACGAAAATACTTAGTATACCATGGAATGAATTCAAGGCTAGAGTAGAGATAAGAGAAATGACAAAGCATGAAAAAATAACCATAATTAAGAGAAGGTGGTCTTAAGTTGGCCACGTGATGAGAAGAGACAACAATAGAACTCAAAACAAGCCCTCAAATAGGAACGAATCATAGGAGGAAGAGGTATGTTTTACAGCACTCAGTAAAAATGTGACAAACAACAACAGAAAAAAAAACAAAGAACAATCTATGGTTTGAAGCAGGATCGAACCCGTACTCCTTGGCACTGCGCCTAGCCACAAAAAGACGAATGCTAGGAAACACTGCTTCTCAGCTAACTAAAAAATTAGCTATTGTGGACGATGTCTTTCACGCAGGTGTTCTCATGACTTTAGCATAGTTTATCTGTAATTTTTTCTGAGTGCTGTAAAACATACCTCTTCCTCATATGATTCACTAAATTATTGCCTCAGAAGTTTCCCTCTATAATAATATTCATTTATTATTATTTGCCTCAAATAGGAACTACAGGGTAAAAGGAAAAAAGGGCTGACCATGAGAAACATTAAAAAGAACACCAAGGTCAGAGGCAATAACAGCTTGCATCAGCACCATTGTCGATATTGAACAACATGCCTAGAACAGAGTCTAGTAACGAGATACCATGTGGGTCCTGTGCAAGGTCTGATGCTTGATAGCAAAGATCGTCAGGCACAGTGAGTCTAGAAACTCTGCCCTATTTGCCATCTTTGAATTGAACGGACAATAGATAGATAGTACATCAGTACAGAAGCCTTGGTGGTTACTGTGTTCACCTCCTTACCAAAAGGATCTGGGTTTGATCCCCAGCAGTGACAGATTTTTTTTGGACTGACAATGCTCCAGGGTTCACCCAGCCTCTAAAAATGGGTTCCAGAGATTTTTCTGGGAAGTAGAGGTGGCTTGGCATGTGCCGTGGTCATAGAAAAATATGGTCACTAACACCATGTTCCCCATACGCCTAGAAAGGCGTGGAAGGGAACCTTTACTTTTTTTTTTTAACATCAGTACATGATGATCCTAGCCTGAGGTGCCTGAAGCCTACTGAAGTTGTTCTCATGGACATTCATAAAATAGAATGTCTGATCCTTAAAGATTGATGGAACACATCACCAACTTGGTGAACAAATGCATCTTTCTGTAGGAACGATGGACACACACAGTTCTAGAAAGCTCCTTATGGCCTGCATTTCAACCATGACAGTGAAGTAAGCAAGTGGTATAATCATGACACCCGTGGACTAAGATCTTTCTACACTGCTGGTAGGGAACAGGCAAATAATTGCGATGCTGCGGTGAAGCTGGTAGCAAGGGGCCAGTGGTGAGGAGAGTAGAACACTCCAAGGTATGAAGACAGCTTCACAAGGGAGGAACACAACAAGGGAGGATTAACCAGTCGTTTAAGCTAAGTGATTTTATATATACATATATTCTCCTATTCTTTCTATATTCTTATCTTAGCTCTCTTCTTTTTTCATTTTTTCATCATCCTACTTTTTTCTTTTCTATCCTCTTCTTCTGATCATGTATTTATAGATAATTGTGTTTCATCGTTTGTTTTCGTTGTCCTTGAACTCTGAAAAAGGCCTCAGGCCGAAATGTCAATATTGTGTTGTGTTCCTCCCTTGTGAAGCTGTCTTCATACCTTGGAGTGTTCTACTCTCCTCACCACTGGCCCCCTACACTACTGGTACCCAAGTGGTACTGAAATGATGGGATAAATACATTACTGTAAGAGGGGATTACATCAGAAGAAAATAACTCTTTTCCATATGTCTAAATGTGCTTTGAACTTAAAAACCAAAAGTATCTACAGAGCCATATATAATGAAGTAATATAATTCGCAATAAATTGTGAAACTGGCCACAAAGTAACAAAAATAATGTGCATAATACATACTACCCCATCATACTAGTATACTTGTTTTGTGATAAGTAATGAATTAATTTAATAAAGAAAACCTGCATACTGGTTAAAAAAAAAGTAATGAAGAATGTCCAATGGATTCAGTAGTTTTGCAATGGTATAACTCAGTTTTGATGGAGAGAAAATAGAATCAGCAACGATGCACAATCAGGAGACTACTATGAGGAATAAATAAAATAAAGAGTAAAAAAGCATGATATGGATAATTTCATCTGATTCACAGGATCCAGCAGTCTTTAACACACTCCGGTAACTGGTCACTCAGGATTGCTGTTCACAATGAAACTGAGCATTATTGCGAGAAATTAATACAGTAATTCATCATCAACAAGTACCATGTCTGCTGGCATAGGTGAATCATGTCTCTCCACAACTCTCAATCTCGATCAACAGTTATTTATCATTTCTGTTGTTGACCTACCAAGCTATCCTCTGAAGCTCTCTGGCATCTTTTCTCTTTGCTGCCTCCAACCTCTTCGTCTCTCAATTTTCCCAGTTGTCACAATATATTTCAGCTGTTCCTTTCGTTTTACATGGCCAAAAAATAATGATTGTTAATATAGTAATTCATCATGATCATCAAGTACCGGGCCAGATGGCATAAGTGATCATGTCTCAGCACAACTTTAAATCTCTACAGTTATTTATCATTTCTCTTGGTGACCTTCTGTCAAGCCATTCTCTTAAGTGGTCTGGTATCTTTTCTCTTTGCTCCCCTCTATCTCTTCATCCCAAAATTTATCCAGTTGTTACAATATATTCCAGTTGTTCTCTTCTCATTACATGGCCACAAAATGATGATTGTTTCTTCCTAATATTGGAAATTAGCTCTCTTTTTGCTTTGACCTCTTTCAGAACATTCTCATTACTCTTCTTAGCTGTCCATGGTATTCTCAACATTCTTCTGTAAAACCACATTTCTGCAGACTCCAGTGTTTTTCTTGTCTGTTATCCTATTGTCCATGATTCACATCCATATGTTAAGACTGGCTCTACATAACATTTAAGAACTCTTTTTCTTGTTTCTAATGTCAAAAATTCTCTTTAGTGGTCTGGTATCTTTTCTCTTTGCTCCCCTCTATCTCTTCATCCCAAAATTTATCCAGTTGTTACAATATATTCCAGTTGTTCTCTTCTCATTACATGGCCAAAAAATGATGATTGTTTCTTCCTAATATTGGAAATTAGCTCTCTTTTTGCTTTGACCTCTTTCAGAACATTCTCATTACTCTTCTTAGCTGTCCATGGTATTCTCAACATTCTTCTGTAAAATCACATTTCTGCAGACTCCAGTGTTTTTCTTGTCTGTTATCCTATTGTCCATGATTCACATCCATATGTTAAGACTGGCTCTACATAACATTTAAGAACTCTTTTTCTTGTTTCTAATGTCAAAAAAGACTGGCTCTACATAACATTTAAGAACTCTTTTTCTTGTTTCTAATGTCATTACTCTTCTTAGCTGTCCATGGTATTCTCAACATTCTTCTGTAAAATCACATTTCTGCAGACTCCAGTGTTTTTCTTGTCTGTTATCCTATTGTCCATGATTCACATCCATATGTTAAGACTGGCTCTACATAACATTTAAGAACTCTTTTTCTTGTTTCTAATGTCAAAAAAGACTGGCTCTACATAACATTTAAGAACTCTTTTTCTTGTTTCTAATGTCAAAAATGTTTCTAATGCATAGTATCTTCCTAATTTTTTGAAAATGCTTTTGCCTGAGCCATTCTTCATTTCACCTCTTTTGTACATCTTCCGTCTGAGGTTAACAAAGTTTCCAAATATTTAAATTCATTTTCCTGTTTTAATATTGTTCCACTTGTCTTTATTTTGCACTGAGGTGATGTCTTTTACTTTGTTGTTAACATTACCTCTGTCTTTTTGCTATTAAGGCTGAGTCCTTTATTTTTGCTTTCTTTCACTAGAATGTCCAACATTTCTTGAAACTCATTTTCACTTTCAGCGATTAAGACTGTATCAGCATATCTTAGATTATTTATATTATGACCTCCAATTGTTATTCCAGGCATGCTCCTTATGGATCTAAAAATAATCTCACTATAAATATTAAATAAATTTGGTGACAGCACACAACCTTGTCTAACACCCTGTTTTATTTCTTGAAACATTCCCAATTGGTTTCCAGTTCTTATGGCCGCTGTTTGTTGCCAGTACATGTTCTTTAACATTGTAAAATCTGCAAAAATTAGAACATGTATCATAAACATAACACAGGAGCAAAAAAAAAAAGTTGTTTTGTTGTATATAAGGATTAATACGCAAGAACTTGGTTAGAGATTATGGAAGAAGTATTCAATTTTTGCCAACCGAATAAGAATGTTATGAACTAATCACACTACCAAGCATGTCTAATAAGTTGGATGAAGAAAGCAGGAACATATATCTTATCTTATAAAGAACGCCATAAAAGGTAACAGGCAAGTAGAACCAGAGCTTCATATAAAGAAGATCATAAAAGTCGACAGAGGAAATTAAAATCAATGCTTCCAACTAGGCAGGTAATCAAAATTGATTGAACATAATGAACCTGTATGCACCTAGCCATTTCAATGCAAAAGCTTAAAAAAAAAAAAAGATTAAACTACCACTGCAGTGACAAAATGAATGCTATAAGAGAACAAACTTTATGCAGCTCTGGACCACACTGTCATTGTATGCAATATAATCAGGATGAGAGGAAGACTAAGAGAAAAGACTGAATCATTTACTAATTTGATAAGACAATTAGTAGCTCCAAATATTACAATCACACCTCAAGAAAAAAAACTTACATAATATTTACAATATACTTTTCTTACCTGAGTTTATTATCTATACATCAGAAATTATGGTTAATTAAGAAATAGAGGCGACTAAGGAGGTTGATTGATGGCTTGACAAGCTGTCATTGTATAAAGCAGGGGTGGCCAAATGGCGGCCCGCGGGCCGGATCCGGCCCGCCAGCCTAGTTTTCTTGGCCCGCGTAGCTCCACGGACTTACTTCATTTTTTACCCCTAATAGCGGATTTCTCCTGGTTTTAATCCGTGTCGGAGTTAACTCTTCTATCGTTCAAGAATACACAATTTGAAAATCTCTGTCAATTTCTCGCAACAGCTAGATTGGCAACATAATTTCAAATAACACACACACACTGCACAACTAATGGTGCCGACAATATTCAAAGTCTTTGCTTCGAGTTGGTACCGCAAAGTTGCTTTATTGTCAGTGCGGTGATAGCGTCAGATCTTTGGCTCAACATTTGTCGTCTGGACTTGTGGTGGCTCTTTCATTTCGCGGTAAGGGGTTAATGAGGTTGGGAGGGACAGGGGTGAGGGGACTTTGTAGCTCTAATTCTGTCTTTGAAGTTACATTCAAAATGTTTCACTGTTCGCCTTCATTCCCTTTGATCCCATCATCTTGTCTTGTCCATAAAATGACTGCAACGTGTTTATTTGGTCACAATCTTTTGATTTCATTGTCAAACACAAGTCTGTGTATAACTGTCAAATCTGGACTTATTTTCGATAGTGGACCAACATTCTGTGACTTTTAACTTTGATGTGAGATTTTGTATTAAATCATGTTAAAACGTAGAAAAGTTGATTGTGAAAATCGCATATTTAAACCTGAATGGGAATTAGATTATTTGTTCATCTTCAATAAGGATAGTAAACCTCAGTGCTTAATTTGCGTTCAAGTGTTAGCCGTTTTGAAGGAATATAATTTAAAACGGCACTATGCCACACATCATCAAAACATGTATGAGAAACATAGCATTGAAGCTAGGAAGCTTTTGGTTGAACAGCTGAAGACAAAGTTGAATCAACAGCAAAGTATGTATACAAAGGGCAATAAAATTAAAGAGTCATCGATCATTGCATCATATACAGTTACCTATGAGCTTGCAAAATCTAAAAAACCCTTTACTGACGGAAATTTTGTGAAGAAATGTGCGATTCAAATGGCAAAGGCATTCGGTCAAGAAAAAATAGCCAAAGAATTTGAATCTGTGCCTCTTTCAAAACAAACTGTAGCCAGAAGAACAGAAGACATCAGTCTGCAACTGTCTCAAAGTTTAAAATCTTGTATTGAAAACTGCTCATATTTTTCGCTCGCGATTGATGAAAGTACTGACATCACTGACACTTGCCAGCTTCTTATTTTTGTTAAAGTTATCCAGGAGGATTTTACTGTTATTGAAGAATTGTTGAAAGTTTGCTCTTTGCATGACACTTGTAGAGGGACAGACATATTTTCTGCAGTTCATAGTGCCGTAGATGAAGTAGGTGGTTTTGGAAAGTTGTCTGCGGTGTGTACTGATGGTTGCAAAGCTTTTATTGGTTCAAATACTGGTTTTGTTGGACTTCTAAAGCAAAACAAAATTAACGTACCTACATTGCATTGCATAATTCATCAAGAGGCCCTTTGTGCAAAGTCCATAAATCTAAAAGACACCATGGCTACTGTTGTGAAAATAACAAATTTGATAAGAGGAGGACACCAGTCTTTAAATCACAGGAAGTTTTTATCATTTTTAGAGGAAGTAGATTCTAGCTACGGTGATCTCCTGCTTTATATAGAAGTAAGATGGCTTAGTCGAGGGAAATGTTTAATAATATTTTTTGAACTGAAGAATGACATTTATGACTTCCTGCGAGAGAACTTACCATGCTCCATTGATCTTCAACATGCACTCAAAGACATTAATTTCCTTCATAATCTGGCATATCTCACAGACATCACACAACATTTGAACATATTGAATTTGCAGCTACAAGGGGAAAAGCAAACCATTTTTCAATTGATGGGATATGTTGATGGTTTTAAAAAGAAGCTGAATCTATTTAGACTTTCTTTGCAAAAAAATGATCTGTTCCATTTTTCAAGTTGTAAGCAGTTGTTGTCAGAGATAGAAAGTGCAAACTTCAGTAAGTACGCAGCTGACATTGAACATTTGATTTGTGAATTTGATCGACGATTTCAAGATTTTGAAATGTTTCGTCCGCAAACGGAACTTTTTAATAACCCAACTAAGTGCACAGTGGAGTGCCAGCCATCAGATCTTCAACTAGAGTTGTGTGACCTTCAGTGTGACCCCTTCCTCAGTACTGCAAAGGCATTAGGAGCTGACTTCTGGAAATTGCTACCAAATGAACGTTACCCGTGTCTGAGAAAATGGGCACTAAAGATGTGCTCTATATTCGGCAGCACATATCTCTGCGAGACAACATTCTCTTCCATGAAGTTAATTAAATCTAAGACCAGGAACAGAATGACCGATTCGACATTGTCCCATACTCTCCGAATCGCCACGTCAAAAATGGAAGTGGACTTCAAATCTCTGGTGGAAAGCTGTGACAAGTCACAATCGTCGCACTGAGACATTAAAGGTAATTTTAAAATGAATTATAATTAATGGATTTGTTACAAATCAAATATGTAGTCAAAGTGCAAGCATTATTTATATATTACTATATCGTATAGGTCCCTACTGTCATTTTTGACGATATTCTTAAGTGTGGCCCGCGGGTCTTGGCCTTGGCTTTAATCCGGCCCTCGGGCAACCTCAAGTTGGCCACCACTGGTATAAAGCATTGTTATGGAAACAGAACCATAGATTTTAGAAGCAGTGATCTCTGCAATATGTGCCACTTTGGCACGCAAGGTTTCTGTTTTTGAGATTGTAGTTCTGCCCTCTGTGCTGTCTTCGGCTCAAAAGGACAATAGATAGAAGAAATTGGACAATACAAGGAACAGCAGACATTTACTAATGCCTGCGTAACCCTTAATTATGATTCCGTCATAAAAATTACCGCTTCAAAATAAATTTTAAAAATTTAATTTGACAGTTTCCCCACGGGCAATTCTACCCCCACCCAACTTTCCTAAATATGACTTCCGGTGACCCCTGAGTGTTTTATTTCTTTCCTTTGATGCTGGATCTTTTTCACTCACATAGTAAAAATCCACCTGTTTTTTAAATTTAAAATTCAGTCAAATTTCAAGAGATTTATTTTCTCAGTTTCTGTTTTCTCATAACAGTAAAAAATCCCATCTGAATGACATCAGGGAAAACTTTGTAACACGGGATAGTCATCGGAAAGAGGTTCAGGAAAATATGCCCGCCTGAAAGTCTTTGTGTGAATAAACAATGTAACACTTCCTGGTAACTGGGAGGGGAGAGAGATATATCCTTGAGACTGATCACAAAAATTATTTACACCTTAAGAAAATTAGAGAAAACAAAAAAAGATTGAGGAGCTCCTATTGACGCTCAAAAAAAAAAAAAAGAGGCAAGAACAGAATAAAAAATTTAATTTAGTAATACTTTTTAAAAATGTAAAAAAAAAACCTAGTGAAAACTATGGATTAGCTAACAGTCATTACATTTTCATACAGGTTATGACAACTCATACATGTAAATTCTACTTATATACAAAATTTATTTGAAATTTTTAAAAATGTATTAATTACTGCAGAGTTAATATTGGACGAAACTAGTCCAAATTCTTATAACAACAAATGGGAGAAAAACCTAGTACACAACCAAAGCTAAAGATATATGTTAGCTGCAAACTTTCAGTGTTTTTAATCTATATGCCAGGAAAGAACAAAAATGGAAACAAGAATGTCATTTTATTGAACCTGTCTCTGAAGTGAACTGCCACACAAACAAAAAAGACCTGATCGACATGAAATTCACACAACAAGAATGTTCTGGAGCCTGACAGTTTATGATTTATGAGTACAGAATTTATTTAAAAACAATCACAAGAAGTGCAATGCAGCAACACACAGGCAAATGCTGCTTAAACAACAACTTTGTAAAAAAAACTGTGACATTACTGAAGCACAATGCGGGCCAGACTTGGTGCACTCTGCAGGTAATGGCCACAGGTCAAGCAAGAATGACATGATACTGCTTTTATCAAATAAAATAACACCCAGTAATTTAGCCACCAGCTGTTTAGTTAGTTTACGTCCAATTATAAGAAAAGGATACTTAAAATGAAATTCTCTAGCCATAAATCTATTCTGAAGTCCACATTACAGAGTAAGGCTGTAGGCAAATGATAAAAGAAGAAGAGTGTTATGGATGGGAATGTAAAATCAAGATATATATATATAACTTTTTATCTTCACAGATAGTAAGAGGGAGAAAGTGATATACAACAGTTTTGTCCAGTGCTGTTTTGCTGCACAACTTCTCTTATGGCTGATCTTGTCAGTATTGAAAGACAGGTTCTGCTGAAAAATGAACAAAGCAGTTTTATGTCAAGTGATCTTGACTCCTTTTTTCCTAACTCTGACTTCATTATCAAGCCTATTTATGCCCTTTAATATATAAGGTATACAACAGAGATGGCCAGTGTTGATCTCTCAAGCTAATGCCAAGTGTAGCCATTTTCTTTAAGTTCTTTATCAACTATTCTTAGCTTATCACTTTTTTGTTAATTAACGTTAGTGATGGGATATCTGTGGCAAAAGTTTCTTCTTCCTATTCAGCATTTGTTCATTTAATTTAAGTGGGTGTGGACGCATTGCATAGTTTGTGCCAAGCTATGATATCTGTACCCTTTAGCTCTACATATCTGTTTTCAACATTGGTAGAAATTTTTTCCAGGCAGTGGTCAATTTGGCCTACTCTTTTAGACATTTCCTGCCTAGGGTTCTTTAGTGTGCAGTGCACATAGGACCTCCTGTTTTTTTTCCATTATCTGAAATCACTAAACATCAGACCTAGCTATTCAGAGACTGGGGGAAGAGTAAATCTGTATAATAAATCACAGATTCGAGGAACAAATTTTCACCCGTGGTGGGAATTGCATCCAGTGTCTATTGTTCACATTCTATTCCCCATGGCAAGGTATTTGGAGAACACAACATATCCAGCACTATCTTCATCTCTCCCTCTCTTTTGCTAAAAAAAAAATATATTTTGTCACAATGTCTCCAGTGTAAATCTTTATTGAAGATGTTAATTGAGAAAGCCTCCAGTGTTCTAAAGTCCTCTATTTTCTATACATTCATAAGAAGGAAGACAAAAAAATGCATTCAATAAGGCTTGCCGCAACATTTTTCTCTGAAAAATTAGTTTTCATCTTTGTGATTTATTTTGAGGTACAAAACATCCATGAAATTATTTACTTTCTAATTTAAAAAAAAAAATAAAAAAAAAAAAAGCACCAGTTTTTAGGTAAATGACATAAACACATCTTTAGTCAAAAATTTTGGATCTATTATTAAATGATGGACTCATGTTGAAAAAAAATAATTAATTAATTTTTAATTAAAAATAAAAAAAAAATCATAGGTTTTTTTTGTTTGTAAAAATGTTATTTATTTGAAACCAAATGCCATCTAAATATTTACAGAAATTATATGCAGATAATACACTCCATAATAAACCTTTATACCTTCATGCAAAAAATATATTTCTGACACACACAATCTTTGACACTGAAATAATCTTCTAGACAAGATTTTCATTTCCATAAACACGTTTTAATCACAACACAAAAATGTGACTTGAACCTTTCTTGTGCATAAAAAGTTACAAACACAGATATCTCTTCTTTGTAATTGACTCCAGTTGTAGATATTTTATACTGCCATACATTTTATTAACTATCATAGTTCTTTATCCTCATCTTCATGCACCGAAAATCCAACCTTCTTTCTTTCTCGTTTCTTCTTTTTATCCTTCGATAACTTTCCTAATAAAGATTTGCGGACAACATCAAATCTACCTAAAGCTATCATCTCCTTTTCCCACTTAGCCATATCTTCATCATATTTTGCTTTAAAAACTTGAGCTTTCTGTTTATATTTCTGCAAAAAAATAAATAAATTAATTAAAATTTAAGAATAATATAATGTGTTAGTTTCTAAGATAAGAGAGAGAGAGAGAGAGAGAGATAAGACATGTACTCAGAAAATAAAGTAATCTGCATGCAGCAGTGTTTCATATCACAATTAACATTTTGTATATATATAAAAAAAAGTTAGTTTAGTAGATAAGTAAAGATTAAATTAACCAACTCAAAATGTCTTCAAATGGGGATCTCTCTGCGATCAAGACTCTATCAGAGTAAGATTCCATAGTCTCACATGAAGACAGCTGTCGGTTTAAGTGAATTGATCGACCCCACAGACAGAACATCATAATTAGAGTCCATTAGATCCACCCTGATTGAATACCTGTTAAAACGTTGCACTGTGTTCTGCGCCAGTGGCCCAGTGCATCTGATTTCAGCCAGAATTTTATTCAGGTTTGCTTTCCTTAGATCTTGATTGTCCCCAATCTTCCTGCAAGGCAGCAGATTGTCTTTTCTGTAGGGGGATTCTGCCCTTAGATGGTTGGCCCTCCTAGGTTTACGAGCACCATCTGCCTGAGTCACAAGAGGTGACTAACACAGACATGCACACACAAAGATATGAGGCATGACTAACACTTACACACACCAAGATATATGAGATATGACTAATACAGACACACACACATACATTAAAATATGAGATGTGACTAACACAGACACATTCTAGAATATGAGATATGACTAACACAGATACACACACTAAGATATGAGACATGATTAACACGGACATACACCAAGATATAAGATATGACTAACATGACACACACCAAGATATGAGGCAAAGAGCATCCTATCCACACGAACCTGGGCGCTAGCTCGCACTAAGCTCCACCTAGGGTCTATGATCGGTTTCAGCTCGGAAACTTCCAGCATTAGCACTGCACTGAGCTTCTTTCACCGGAACTTGTGTATGATGGACAGAATGATCGTGAAGAGCATGACAGTAATGGCGATCAGCGGTAGTAGCAACATTACTACCGAGTAATTGTAGGTTATTATGTGCAAGAATATCAGCCTTGGACTTGGCAAGCATTTCTCCGAACCTATATCGTTTGGCGTTACCTCAGCAGCAACAGCAGTGGCCATATACAGCAACAACGACAAGACTAGAACGCACATGATCACGATACTGGCGCATCGCCTTGTGCACACAACCACAAAGTTTGTTGGATGACATATGGTGATGTAATTCTCCACTGTTATGCGTACAATGTACCATACGGACAGAAAGCTAAACTCCAGGCATTGTGCCAGTAAAAGCTTAACTATAATGGCCGCTGTTGAGAATGATGAAATTCTACAAATTCAGATCTTGGCCCTTGGGCTTTGTTCAAACGCAAACAAGCGTCCATCTTGGTGCGTCCCCAAATGGGGATAGAACAAACAAATCTGATTAAAAATTTTCCTAAAAATCCACATTAAAGTGAACTGTCAGAATATTAGTAGCAAAGAGGATGTATCACTGCATAAAAACAAGATATATGATAAAGTTTGGTACTTTGAAGAGAGGTTTAAAAAAATATAAGGATGGGTCCAAAAACAGGGCGGGGAAGAATACTGGAGAGGCCATTGAAATGTACAGAAAGAACCTGAACTGTCAATAAAGATACCCTCCCGGGGGTTAACCTGTCTTGTTGATAATGTGATACATACATGGCAAGGTTTATTCTTATATCTGTAGCACTCTTGTGTTTTTTATATCATTATTCCCACATGGAGTACAATACTTTCCACCAAAATGGATGCCATTGACTACACCAAAATGGAATGTTACGTAGACAGAAATGGATGCATCAACTATGCCAAAATAGTGTAAACTTTACTAAAATGGTTATATTAACTATACCAACATGGTTGTATCAACAACACCAAACTAAATCAAAGTGACTGTATACTACTAAGCGACTGTGAACTACAACAAAATGGCAATTTCAGTAGTAACAAACAGCAATAGCAAAACATGGTTTAAAATTGAGAATGGCTTACCTCTTTCTCATCATCACTCATTTTTGCCCATTCACTAATTATATGCTTGAAATATGTCTGAAATTTTTTTGAAAAATTTCAAGGTCAATTTGTATGAAAATTAACAGTAAAATTAAAAAGGATCTGCTAATCACTACAGCTTACATCAAAAAGAAGTCTTCCGTGCACAGCAACTACAAACAACCTACAATAAGAAATTATAAATTGTAATAAAATTAAGAAGCAACAGTAGCCGAGTGGTTTGAGTGATCATTACTGACGAAAAATGTCTGGATTAATTCTCAAATGTGGTGTATAGTTTTCTTTTTGAGTGACAAGGCATAGGTTTTCACCTGTGTCAGAAAATGTATACCTGGGACATGCTCTTTTAGCTGAAATGACCTAAGTTACATTGAAACAAATTAGATTCTCAATATTATGCAAATGGAGCATTTCCTCTGACAAAATTTGGGTTATTCAAAGCCTACATTCAGAAATTTTCCCCTCCTTGGCCGCTATAAAAACAATTATTGTTTCTATAATGCTGTTGACAGTGTCCTGTCTGTTGTTTCAGTTCATCTCACAAATCTGCTAAAATAATAATTGCAGCCTAATAGCCCTGTGCTGGTGACTTTCACTTTTACTGGTGACATAAGCACAAAAATATGTTTCAACTTCGATGGCAAATTTAACAAAACTGAAATGATAAAAAGAATTATAACATTCACTTCTACTAACTGAAATTATTCAATAGTATAACTGTATAAACAAACTGTATAATCAAAATGTTAATATGAGAAAAAAAAATGCAGTGAATTAAGTGGATTGTAAGATATTTTTAATAGCACTTATAAACACTGGAGCTCCAAGCACAAAAACATAGATCTACTCCAGATACACGTTTAACAAAATTGGAGCAGCCAAAAAAATTATGACATTCACTTTTACTCAGAAAAGATTAAACTTTACTGCTGTATAAAAAAATCTAGATTTGAAACATTTATATGAGAGATTAAAAGTTGTGAATTAAGCACATTGTAATATAAAATATATAGTCCCGGTGTAATTTTTCCAGCAGCGGTGGACTAGATAGACATTGCAGCCAGACTCCATGGGAGGGAATTCCATATCTGAGATCACAGCTATATAAGACTAAGGTAGATGTTTGAAAGAGTAAGCATGACAGGGAACAGTTGACTGTGTTCACTATCTGAGCAGTTTCGCCTTGTCTTTTGGTGTGTGCTGAGACTGCTACGATGGGGACTACAGTTACCTTTCTTTGTTTGGGAGATGAGATATTAATTCAGATGATTATGCTGGCACGGGCAGTTGAGCAATTGTGGACTTTAATTCGTTTGCAGTGATACCAGGGCCTACCATAACCAAGAGTAAGCATTCAGATGTGGAGATTTTATCTGAGAATGTAGGACATCCTGGCATGATACATAACACATCACCCATCAAATTTATCGCTGGTCATTGTAAAATGGTGACAATAAAATCATATTTACTAAACAAAGTGTGAAAGGAGCTCATAACTGTAATAACATTAAGCATAGCATTACAATAAAAATGTACC
Organism: Megaustenia siamemsis; assembly: GCA_032433765.1. Classification (NCBI taxonomy): domain Eukaryota; kingdom Metazoa; phylum Mollusca; class Gastropoda; order Stylommatophora; family Ariophantidae; genus Megaustenia; species Megaustenia siamemsis. The sequence continues at coordinate 20,688,404 of JAVIAB010000073.1, read as the reverse complement.
AAAGATCTATATGTTCAGGAAAAAAAAAAAGCCTATATATTTTATAGCACATAAGGCGGCCAAGAAGTCCATCCAGCAATTGAGCCGAGTGCAGTCAGCAACCTAGAGCTGACTGCTAGCATTAGGATTGGTGCACAGCAGAGCTGATTAAGACCCTGCTTCACCTCCCAGTGTTGCTTCCTGGAAACAGACTACACAATCTGACCAAGCGAGCAGGGATTGAAGATAACTTGGCACTCAAAAATGCAGAGCTGAAAGGTGCAAATAAACTAAAACACAACGCATCTGTAATGGGCTATTTCTCCCCTTCACTCGTTGTCTTGTACTGGACCTCCGTTGACCGCTGCGAAGGCTCGTAAGGATCTGAGTCCTTGTACACCGGACAGTTGAGCTGTAAGCAGAAGCTCGCTGAGATCTGAGACTTCCCTCTCCTTGAGCTGGAACATGTCACAGAAAGCTCGTTGCGACTTGAGCCTTCCTTCTTGAAGCTGGAACACGTCACAGAAAGCCCATTGCGACTTGAGCCTTCCCTCTCCTTGAAGCTGGAACATGTCACAGAAAGCTCGTTGCGACTTGAACCTTCCCTCTCCTTGAAGCTGGAACATGTCACAGAAAGCTCGTTGCGACTTGAGCCTTCCTTCTCCTTGAAGCTGGAACACGTCACAGAAAGCTCTTTGCAATCTGAGCCTCCACTCGACCTGAAGCTGAGAATATATCGACAGAAAGCTCGTTGTGATCTGAGCCCTCACTCAACTTGAAGCTGATACTATGTTGACAGAAAGCTCATTGAGATCTGAGCGCTCGAGTTGCCTCAACCAGCCACTTGCACTGACATGGACGTGCCAAACTGTTTTGGTGCGCTGACCAGTCCAGGTACCACTATCTGGTATGGCCAGTTGCTGCCCAGACTGTCGCCTTGATTTACTATCTGCCCGTGGATGTCACTTTTGCCTGTTGATCGTGCTGGTTTACTCCGCGCTGTTATGTCCGTTGGTTAATGACACCCCAGCATTCGTTCCACGCTAGCATTATACAACACAGCTAGCAATAACAAAGCAGGTACCAACACAAATGAAATTTTACACATCTAACATTTATTACACACAAGGACTATCTCCCATACAATTCACAAGCCCCATAGCCAAACGCATGGTGATCGCCTCTCATCTTTATCCTTCCTCTCTATATAACACTACAATTTCAGAATACTGGCACTAGCCGTCTACAACCCTTGCTGGGAGTTTAACTTGGCGAGGTTGCTCACTACCTAATGAAGTTTCTGCAGTTGGCCGTAGCTGCCCACTACCTTAATCATGTCTCTTCATGACTTATATAAAGCCCAATATTCATGAGAACACTCACAACAACTCAAGTCTCTTCAATGGTTGAAGCCACTAATTTCTGAATAATGTCTCTTTATGACTTGTATTAAGCCTACATTAACGAGACACTCACAAGAACACAAGTCTCTTCAATTTGTTTAAGCTACTATAGTCCGTTCAGAAATTCATAAATCACACCTGAATTAGCTTTGCGTGATAACCGCTTGTTATTTTGGTTTCACATTTTGCATGCAATCTTAGAATATTGATGACGCAAAGATTTTGGTATTTTTTATTCCACAAACACAACAGATTTTGCACATCAGCGAATTCCTTTGATCTTTTATGACGATATCACACAAGTTGATTCAAATTTTAGAGTTTACAGTAATCGTGTTAAATTGTTCAGTCTACTGCAATTCTTGTCAGAGGCGTATCTACATAGTGCTTAATTGTGGGCGTTGTTTGTTATGTGTATTTGCAAACATGAATTCAATTGGTTACAACTGCTGATATAGTAAAAAAGTAACCTTTTGCATAGTTATAAATTTGCATTTCAAACTCATTGTAATTTAGATGTAAATGTTGGTATTTAAAGTCAACAAATTGTCTACTGAGTCTTCACAAAATTAATAAAAATACGCCTTCCCTTCGGTAATTAATGCCCAGGCCGTGGTGCGTCACGTCGTTCAATAACAATTCAGTTTTGTGCACAGGATTTTCCTGAAGTTAGTGTTTCTGCAATAGCTAAACTATTTTACGTGAACGACCGCACCAAATTAACGTATATATCCTAAAATGGTGTCAAATTCGAACAGGGTGAATTTAATATAGCCTAAAGAAGGAAACTTTTAAACTAGATCAAATTTCTCAGAGCAAAAAATATTTCTATAACGTCATCAATATTCTAAGATTAAATACAAATTTTGAAACCAAAATAACGGTTATCACGCAAAACTAATTCAGGTGGGATTATGAATTTCTGAACGGACTATAGCTTCTTAATAAATGTCTCTTCATGACTTATCCTAAGCCAACATTAGTGATACACTCACAACACACAAGTCTCTTCAATTGGTCAAAGCTACTAGCTTCTTAATAACGTCTCTTCATGACTTACCCTAAGCCTACATTAGTGAGAACATTCCCAATACACAAGTCTCTTCAATGGTTGAGGCTACTACTTCTGCATAATGTCTCTTCATGACTTATATTAAGCCTACATTAGTGAGACACTCACAAAAACAAAAGTCTCTTCAATTGGTCAAAGCTACTAATTTCTACTTGCTACTACCTATGAGTCCCTACCACGGCCATCTTATCATAATGTCACAGTACACTCCTCATTCTAACACTGCTTCAGGAATTTACATCTCATTAGCTTGACCACCACAGACCAACTAACCTGTTCTCAAAATTTTCCGCCTCAACTTTCCTGTTCACGGTATCGGCTGTTCAACACGCACAGTCGCCTGCATTGAACCATCGCTTTACATCGAATGAATTTTCCCACCTATTTTCTTTCTCAGCTTTTCTTTTGCCGCCAATCGCAACTCATTTTACATCTACTCTCGTTCTCACATTGCTTACAGTTCTCGTGCCTCATGACTTGTTCAGGCTTTCCACCCATCACGTGGACCATGAGTTTCCCCCTTACCTTTATTTTCTTCTCAACCCTTTGTCTCCCCTTGACCTCTACCGAATTACCAGTCTTTTCATATCCTTATTACCACCCTGTTTCACATCTACACAAAAGTAACATCATCTTAAGGATGGATCACGAAGAAAACTATCAATTCCTTTAGTAATCATTGGGTGAATGTCAAAAAGAGGAGAAAGAAATATGGTGTATAAAGAGTGCACACACACATAAAAATCAACATAAATGCACACACTAAGAAAATTTATACTTACAGGCACATTCTCCCCAGCCCGGTCACTAAACTTTTCAGAAACAAAGCAACTAAAAGAACCTAGTGGTTTTCTGGGCATGCCCAAAGACCTTCTGACCTGGCAACACAAGATAAACAAATTAAAGTAGAAACAAAAGAAATATTTATTTTGTGAGAAAATGTTCAGACAGCATGCAATGGAATAATTCAACATTTGTCCCCCCTATCTTTAAAAAAAACTGTATCAGTGATTAGTCTTTCTGAAAATGTATTCTCTGAATAATTATTCCCACTTAAAGTACATGAATTTCCAATAGTGGTAAATGTATTTTTGTGAGCTCAAGTGGGTGTAGGGCAATCCACTATCTAAAGCAATAGTGCAATTGTAATAGGGAGTGTAAGGAGGTGTAGATAATCTTGGTGTGTTAAGAAGGGAGTGAGACTAATGGGGTAGGGCATGAGTAAGGGTCGTGCATGAAGTTTGGGAGTGAGAAGGTTGGTGAGAGTGGTCACGAGTTAAGAGTGACAAGTGAGTAGAGTTGAAACGTAGGTAGATCTTCACAATATTAAGAAAGACGTGGGAGACAGGAATAGTGATTGAGATTCAGAGATTGAAGTGGGATTGAGGCTGAGTGCGACATGGTGAGATTTCATTGGTTGGGACAGGAGGTTTTTAAGGAGATACACAGAGGGAGAACTCAAATCACATGTAGTTCCAAAGTGTAACTAGGTTGAGTCACGCCAGTGCGTGGACCCTTTTAGTATTAGTGATTAGGATAGTAAAGAGAGGGAACTGAGAGATTTTGGGAAGACTCTGAGAAGCACATTAGGAATACACTGCTAGATGACTTGTTCGTTAAAAGGATACTTTTAGTAGCAACAAGGCAAAAGCCGTAGTGACTATTGGTGTGCCAAAATACTAGACGATGTACATTTCCTTCAAGGAGAACTTAAACAGGTTTTACATGAGTTAATGATACGAGAGCTCTAGGGAGGAAGTAAGAGGTTCGTGAATATTACCAGTTAGTGATAGGAGGTAGACTAGGGAGTGAGTGGCAGTTGCAATGGATTCATGATAGAAGTTCTGATGTGGACATTAGGATGTTTACTAAGTGTGTAACATGATCAGAGAAGTGGACAGAGGTGATTGACACCTTGTGTGCAACAGTTATGAGATTAGCTAACATTAGTAGGAGGTGGTAAAAACTTCCTTGGCACTACTTTGACACCTGAGCGGTCATCCACGCCACCTGGAATTTGTATTGAGAGCATATGTTCAGTGGACTGTGTAAATAAAGCATTCTATTCTTATGGTACAAGAGACTTGTGTGCGAAGTCAATTATATGTGGGTATGTGTGTGACATATTCCAACCCAAAAGACGAACCAGAACACAACGCAAAGTACCAATATTGACATTTGGGGAAGTATACGAATGCAGCATTAGATACGTAAGTAGTATGAATATATTTCAGAACATTATCCATCTGATGGCTCTTCAAGCATTAATTGTCTACTGCTAGTTTCATCATCATCATCAAGTACCATGCTTGATGCGGCTGACAGTTCACACAATGACGTTAATCTTTCATCACAATCAATCAATATGCACGCCAGCTGTGGATGACGGTGGAGCCAATTGAAACTATATATTTCAAGATGGGACAATAAAATCTATAGGGATCTGAGAAATGCTGTAAAAGAATTTGTGACTTCCACTTATACCTGACTTCTGGTATCATCATCATCATGTGCCTTCTCCGCAACGAAGGTTGGCTACCATGGATCGCCATTCTACTCTGTTTCTTGCTTTGATGGTGCAGGCTGACATAGATTGACTTGTCCATCTTTTGATTTTACTCGTCCATGTTAGTCTTGGTCTGCCTCTGCTACCTTGTATTTTTCCTTCCAATATTACTTTTAGTAGGCTGTTGTGTCTTTTAACATGCCCCAAAAATTTCATTTGTCTTGTCTTGATTGTATTTAGTAGTTCTCTTTTTATTTTCAGTTGTTTTAAAACTTCATCGTTTGTTATCTTTTGTTTCCATCCAATTCTACTACAAATTCACATTTCAAAGGCTTCAATTTTCTGTTCTGTTTTCTTGTGTAATATCCATGTTTCTGCACCATACAGGAATATTGAGAAGATGTAACATTTTGCTATTCTTAGTTTCAGCCCTGCTGATATTTGTTTTGTTGTTACTTCTGGTATCAAAGTAAGCAAATCAGAATTGCTCAAGACTACTCCAATTCCACAGGCTGATTCCCGAAAATGGCTGCCAAACCTGGTCAAGTGAATAAGATCAACGAAAGAAGAGGTAACCTGTTCCCAAAAATCTGCAATGATGAAGTTGGATGTCGGACCAATGGGCACAGGATGTCTGGCTGTTGATTTTGACAAAATGTAAAAATGTGCTTTTCAGGACAAAGAAGAGGAAGAAGGTAAGATATGACATTGTGCTAAGAGATATGAATAATGTTTTACTGTGAATAGAAAAACATTGATGATAGGAAATGGACAGCAATGAAGCATACATCAAATTTCCACAGTTCAAGTGTACAAAACATGAGGTTAGTCTGAAGGTTGAAAAAAAAAAACCATCAGCCACTAGGAGGGGCTTGATACTAGGTTCCAGGAACGGTGCAGCTGTTTTTTTTGCATTGTTTGAAGTCTCAAAAATACCACTCAAAGTATTGAAGTGCTCGAGGAAATAACACATCATTTGTTTCAATCTTAAGGATCTATCATTAAGTAACGTGCCTGCTGGTCTAGGTGATCATGTCACTCCATAACTTTTGATCTCTTTCATATTTTCTCCCCCTATATCTCTTCATCCCTCAATTTTCCCAGTTGTTACAATATATTTCAGCTGTTCCCTTCTCATCACATGGTAAAAAAATTACGTTTGCTTCTTCCTAATATTGGATATTGGCTATTTTTTTGGTTTTGGACTCTTTCAGAATGTTTTCATTACTTTTCTTAGCTGTCTTAAGGATCTATAGCATGACTAAATCCATAAGGTTTCTCTGCAGATAGAAAATATAGACACAATAAAAAATTAATAATTCTGGTGATTAGTAAGCAAACAAACAATAAAAAAGGAAGGGTACAAAGGTATAGCTACTATCTATTAATACAACTACAGCTTACTAATTTAAGTTTCTTGAAAGCTCTCTTTTCTTTCTGCAACTCCTCTGCCTTAATCTGTTCTGGGGTAATGTTTTCTAAATAATTTCTCATGTCTTCTTTGTATTTTTCAAATAGATCTCTTCTTTCCATTGCCAGGCGCTGGTATTAAAAAAAAGGAAAAGAAAAAAAAAGAATTAAATCCTCAAAAATCCAGTATGACAGTTCAATAAAATAGTAAATAAATTACAACATGGGGTAAACACAGAACAATTCTGCTGCAGCAGTGGAAAATAATCACAAAATGATGAAAAGACCAGCCAATAAAACTACAACAGCTAAAACAAACTCCAGTAATAAATCTGTCAAATTAATAACAATCTGAACATCACCTGGGCTGCAAGTGGTTAGCAAATCATCAGGATCAGTCGGAGGACTGGTTGGTCTCGAGGCAAGATGCTGGCCTCAAGTCAGAGAGGTTGTGGGTTCAAATCCCGGCTGCACCAGTTTGGATTTTTATTTTGTGCGGCGAGGGACCTCTGTGCACACGGCTGCCAGGAAAAAATGGATTAACATGCAAAATTCAGTTCCTAGTCTCTAGGGACTTCATCAGAGGTAAAGCTGGCGTATGCAAAAAACAGGATCAGTGATTCAAAAGTGATAAAGATCCTACATTCTCCTGTGGTGAGCTCAGATAAAGACTACCCAGCCTGGCCAAGCTTGTGGTGATCAAAAAGGGAAGGCAAACCAGTGCTAAAAAAATGCCTTGTTGGTGTTGGATGTGTTGATAAAAAAAAGCATAGAATAAAATGTGACTCTAAACTACAACAGAGAGCATATACGCCACTCTTTAAGGGCTGAGTGGTCATTTGATGGATGAAGAAAAATAAATAAACTTCAAACAAAAGGAAGAGAGAGAGAGAGAGAGGACAAACACACACACCAGCAAATATTATGAAACTGAAAAAAAAAAACAGAAACTAAAGTAAGAAATGAGCAATGCACTTCAGATTTACACTTACAGATTTCTCCTCTGGATCGAGCTCCTGCCACATTTTGGAAGCTTGGCTGACAATTTCTGTCCTTTTGACATCTGAAAACATACAAAATCACACAAAAACATTAACTCTTTCAGCAAATATGGTTTTTATCAATGCAACAGAAGAGATTTCAGCGACAGAATTTTTCATGGGCCTTATTTAAAAAAAATATCAATCTACAAGTTTTATCCTTATTTAACACTCACACAACATTTTGTGTAAGAATTTTTAGATAATATTGAACAAGGAATTAGATTTCATCAATAAAAAGATACTATAAGATATATAAAAAGAAAAATGGGGGACAAAGGACAAAAATAGAAACAATGAAAATGTAAAGTTGAGACCATAGATGCCAACTTACGATCATAATTATTGGGTCAAATTAATCCAAATGAATTATTTTGCAATTAAACCCACCCCCCCAAAATTTATTTTTAGCAATTTGTCTTCAAGCAGGCATGGAAGTTTAGTTGTTGTAGCATACAAATAATGTATTTTTTTGTCATCAACATTCATAATATTTTGATTTCCCTCTCACTGTAATCTTATTGATATTGTTATCATGGATCCTGAAACCTGTGAGCTGACGTCCTGCAGACCAATATCATGTAATGATATCTGCAGGTGTTTATGAGTTCCTTTGTTGTTCCGTACAAGTTGTTCCATTATCAGGATTTTGAGGAAGCAAAGTTGCTCTGATGTCAGTGAGCTTTGGACATTCATAATGGTGATGGTTTACTGTTTCATGTAGGTGTTCACAGAGTGAACATGCTGGGGTTTGCTTTCATCGTACTCCCACTGTTATTTAAATACTTACATATAATTATTTGAAACAGTAAAAAAGTTAATTTACTGACTTTTTCAGCAGTCACCAATTGAATTCTAATACTAAAATCAATACTATTCAATACCAGTTCGATCCGATTATTTTTTTGTCTGCAATAAACACTGCTAATCTAAATGGAAAATGACACAATTTCTTTGTAAACACCACATGAAACGGAGGAAGGAACTCTCCAGTGAAGAATGTTTACAAGACACTATATAATCACCATCATCATGTGCTATACCGGTTCGTATAGGCTATTATGTCCTTCCACAATGCATCGTATCAATTCTGTTGTTAACTGTTTTCCATGCCATGGACACCAAACCATCCAGTATCTTCTCTCTTTGTCGTCCGCTATCTCTCTTTCGCCTGTATTTTGCCACTTGTAGGTCAACATAATAACTAATTAAAAACTTCTAATATGGTTTAAATGGTATAAATTGAGACAGGCACCAGGTGATCTACACTGCAGCTAATGAATTTGCCTGAAATGGGTGTGATGTAGTTCACATCAAAACACATGGAAAGAGTTAAGAAATGCTGTTGTAGATGATAGGAACAAAACTAGAAGGAGTAGAAAAAGAAGAACAAACACCAAGGCATATTTAAGTATAATCTGTTCCAAAAAATGTATATATTAACACAATTTTATCTCAAATATCATTTGCTAGACAACAATAGTGTTCATTTGTTATGTAATCAAACATGGGAAACAAATTATAGTTCATGCATTCAATTGGTCAAAATTTCACCAATGTAAACAAAACTAACCAGACTCGGTGGTCATAAAAGCATGTTAAAATAATGTTTTGTGAGCTGAAATTTCCTACTTAGAAGAAAACTTAAAGTAAAATTCCCTCTGTGTGCAAGACTTTGAAGGTACATCTTTTAATGTCTAATTGTGTTTATCATGTTTTGACCCAGTTGTTATTTTTGTTACACAAAGTGAATGGGATTTCCCAGAAACCCTCTATTTGATTCTTATGAACTCTGGTAAATCTGACAATTTATAAGCAGAAAATTGTCCCTAATTTTAAGCAGACATGCAGAATGGAGAAATTTACCAATAAATTGTGTTGCTGTGATGTGAATTAATGGAGGAAACTGAAACCCCAGATTTCAATAAGGCAGCTAGTTTATCTTGGTTAAGAAGGCAATGGATGATACTAATAACATAAATATTTAATATCAAAATAACATAAGCCATTTAAACGAACATGTTTTTTGCATTGTCCAATACCCTCTTAAACCAGATTAAATTCTATATTTCGGTTTACTGTTAACACAGACTCATGCAAAATAAGTAAAACACTATAACAAATATTATTTTAAAAAGCCACGACACAATCGACAAATCTTAGATAAACCCAAAGAAATCACATCCACACACATTAAGTTCATCATACCAGGTCTGGTTTTCCTGATGTCTTCTTCTACTTTTTGCAAGTATAGAACAAAAACGTTTGCAGGCATTTTTGGCTTCTGTGGAAAATCTTTCAGAGATTGTGCATTTCCCGTATTTCTAGCATCAAAGAATGTTCCAGACCATATTGACCGCTGCTGCCTAGAAATATTAATATGTGGCTGCTGAAGATATGAAATTCTGAAATGTAGATGAGATAATTAATATTAAGTCTGGTCAAACAAATTCTAAATTATGAAAGAAATTAGGAGGCCATTGAAATAATTACATCACCCCCTCTTTTCTTTTTACTGCTTTGGGTGTCGGGGGAGATACAAAGTTCTGGTTCTTTCTCTTCCGACAGCCTCAGCCATTGATGCTGTTGTAAAATTTTCTTGATGTCACTCCAACATAGTCTGTCTGCTTGAAGCTGTGCTCTTCTCTTTTTGTACATGTCTTGTATGGTATGGCTTCACTAGGCATTTTCTCCAGGTGGGCAAACCATTTTATTAGTTCTCTTTGTATGTAATTCAAAACTGATTCCACATAAACCCTTTCTCTTGTAACCTCATTTTTTAAATTTTGTCTTCACTGGTCAGTCGTACAACCTTTCTCAAACGTCTTACTTCATGAAGTCCTAATCCCAAAGAATGTCATCGTTTGTGATGCAAGGATAGTTATTTAAGTCACATCAAGCCAAAAAAAAAAAAACAAGAAAAATCAGAATAAAAGGACCATATGAATGCTGTTTGTAAAAAATCATAACTAGCCCTGCAGTGAATGCTCACAAAATGACATTCCCAGAAATGGGGAAAATAGATAACTCGTGGAAGCTGGTGACATCTTTTAACACCAACCCACCTTAGAGCATGAAAGAAGTAAAATCATGACTGAAGGAAGTCAAGAAAATGGAACAGACAGAAATGTATGAAAAATATAAATATGAGCTACAACATGATAGTTTCTGCAAGTTCTGTAAACAATAGACATGAGCAGACTAAGATTTTCTTTCAGAATCTGAACAGGCCACTGTAACTTCAGAAAACACTTAAACAAGACAGGACTCATTGACACTGCATGCGTGCCACCGCAGTGCATCCAGACTCCAGAACACCTCCTTTGCTGAAACATCCGACAAAAAAAATATGCAAAAGACAATGGGGAACTATTGAGGCCCTCAAACACAGAGTGCCACCATTCTGACTGTTCATGACCTATGCCAGCCGTCTAAATGCAAAGCCAAAGCTGATTACTGAAGAAGTTGCACTGAACTGAAATATACATACATTTAATATGCAATCAACAACAATCATTGTCAACTGTATGATAGTCTATCATTGTATGAAAGTAATATGTAGGGGCCTATGTTACATTATTAATTTAACATTAACAGACTAACATTATTTTTTAAAAAGTTAGTGGATGAAGAATCTGAAGAGAATAAGTTTTATTAAAATAAATATATAAGACACTATTAATTAAGTTGCTACATGTCAGCCACTCAGAGTAGGCTTAGACTACTTTCTATCTGTCTGTCTATCTATCTATCAATCACATATGGCACATAGGACAGAAATTCTAGACTCGTGTCCAAAGATCTTTATTATTAAGTGCACATGACCCACATTGTATCTCATTACCTGGCAAGATGCTTAATCAAGGTGATGGAGTTGATGACTACTGTTGTTGCCTCTCACCTCAATGTTCTTTTTAATATATTTCTACGTTGGCCTCTTTTTCTTTTACACCCTGGTTCCAATTTGAGGGCTTGCTTTGAGATTCTCTTATTGTCTCTTATCACATGGCCAACATATGACTACCTTCTTCCCTTGATTAAAGATGAAATTGTTGATGTTTTGTCATTTCTCTTATTATCTTCATTAGTCTTGAATTCATTCCATGGTACACAAAGTATTGCCCTGAAGCATTTGTTTTCAAATGCATCCAGTTTGTTTTTCTATGTCTTTAGTTGTGTTCACATGCATAAGTCTTCTTTTTTCTTTCTTCTTTTCTCTTTTCACTGATACCTAAAAGGTGTCGTGGTTTATATCATTTGTCGTTCTTGTGCTGCTCGAATTGTCTGAATTAGTGATTTTCCTTTGTTGTTACATGTCTCTGTCACTGCATCTATCCATCTTCTTCTGGGTCTTCCTATTGGTCTTTTTCCATGCATAAGTAAGGGTGGATAATACATTCGATTTGAAAATCCTGAGCTTTGTTTTTGTGCTTAGTAATTTTGATTTCCATATTTTATCAAAGTTTCTGAGTCATTGTTGCTTTCTTCTGTTCTGAATCTAATTTCTTTGAGTCTCCTTGATCTAGCAAGCTCCCAGGAAATACAAAATGAACTACTTCTTTCACTACTTTTCCTTCAAATGATATATTTTTTTATGGATGAATTTTATTTTTCATTCATCATTATTGAGTGTCGTCTTCACATCAAAGGTTGGCTACCATGTAGCACCATTCTGCTCTGTCTCTTGCTTTGATGGTGCAGGCTAGGCTGTCATAGGCTGACTTGTACATCTTTTGATGTTACTCGTCCATGTCAGTCTTGGTCTGCCTCTTTTACCTTGTATTTTCCCTTTCAAGATTACTTTTAATAGATTGTTGTGTCTTTTAACATGCCCCGAAAATCTCATTTGCCTTGTTTGAATTGTATTTAGTAGTTCTCTTTCTATCTTTAGTTGTTCTAAGACTTCATCATTTGTTTTCTTTTCTTTCCATCCAATTCTACCCATTCTTCTATAGATCCACATTTCAAAGACTTCAATTTCTGTCCTGTCTTCATTTTCTTGTCTAATGTCAATGTTTCTGCACCATACAGAAATGCTGAGAAAATATAACATTTTGCTATTCTTAGTTTTAGTCCTGGTGTTATTTGTTTTACTGTTAGTATTTTTTTCACGGCATCAAAATTACTTTATGCCATTCCTATTCTTTTGTTTATTTTAGTTTTACATTTTCCATCACTGGTTATAGAATGTCCAAGGTAGTTGTAGTTCTAAACTGTCTCAAGGTTTATTCCTTCAATTTTGGTATACACTTGTTGGTCTTCAGTATTTGTTCTTTTCATGATCATAGTTTTAGTCTTTATGATATTCATATCTAATCTATATTTTTTGCTTGTCACGTTTATTTCATTAAGTAATTGTAGATCTTTAGGATTTCTGCTAGTATACAGCATCATCAGCATATCTTAGATTATTGATTATCTTTCCATTAATATTTAGTATAGTAGTCTAGGTTATTTAGTATAGTAGTCATGAAAAGTTTAATTCCAACAAGTGACAAAATATACATGGAAAACAAACCAGTAGAAGAGATCGATCACTTTATCTATCTTGGAAGTCACATTGATCGAGAAGGGGATACGAGCAAAGAAATTAGAATCAGACTGGCTAAAGCAGCAATGTCTTTCAGAAGCCTTGAAAAGTTGTGGAAATCAAAACTCATTAGCACAAACACAAAACTTAGGCTATTCAAATCAAATGTACTATCAACCCTTACGTATGCGTGTGAAAGCTGGAAAACAACAAGAGATATAGAAACAAAGTTGAACGCATTCGAAAATAAATGTCTAAGGAAAATACTTGGTATAGAATGGAACGAATTCAAAACAAACGAGGAAATTAGAGAAATCGCCAATCAACCACTAATATCTTCAGTAATAAAGAAAAGACGATGGTCATACGTTGGACATGTGATGAGAAGAGATAATAATCGAATAGCAAAGCAAGCCCTCATATGGGAAACAACAGGTAAAAGAAAAAGAGGAAGACCCAGGGAGACACTGAGAAGAACATTGATGAGAGAGGCAAGAGCAGCAGGAATCGGCTCCCTCAATGAGATAGAACTGCTTGCACAGAACAGAGACAGATGGCGAGATTTAATAAAATATCTTTAAAAGAAAACTGCTAGAACAAAAATTCATATAGGAGAAGGTGTATCTTGGTCTACGCCCTATGGGCCGGTTACGGCTCGAAAGGTCAATAGATAGATAGATAGTCTAGGTTAGCAGGGTAGAGTTCTGCCCTATCAAAGGAGGAGTAAGACATCTCCTTTCCTCCGCTAGTCTAGGGGACACCCGTGGGCAAGGTGAAGCTCACGTTTAGCCCCCCTATCAAGGTTATGTGAAGCCATTGGTGCAGGTGGTGGATTTTGTTGTGAGAGCAGCTGGCAAGTAGTGTCGGTTATGGTCCCCACCCGCAATGGCAGGCAGAGGATCTCATGTATAGAGACAATGGCTGCAATCTCCGGCTAGTACAGTCACAGCCAAGAAGGAAAGGAATGGCAAACTACCTTCTTATATTGCCTAGAATAATCATGTTAAAACACAACTTAATATCTACAGCTGACGACAATAATGGGGACTCCACAGCAACCTCGTCCGGTAGGGAGCGTCATGTGCTACAGGTGACACCCGGTCATCATCAAGCTACTGAATGCAAGATCAAAAATAAGAGACACTAGCTGGGATTTCTCAGAAGAATGTTGAAAGTTCCCTGGACAGCTAAAAAGACAAATGAAGAAATTCTCAAAGAAGCCAAAGCAAAAAAGGAACTCCTAAAAATATCAGAAAGAAACTACATTTTTTGGGCACATCATGAGAAGAGGAAAGTTGGAATACTTGGTCACAAATGGCAAAATAAAAGAAAAGAGAGATTGCTGATGACAAAGAGAGAAAATACTGGATAGCTTGGTGTCATGGCATAGAAAACAGTAAACAACAGAATTGATACACTGTTGATAGAAGTATGTGGAAGGACATGATTGCCTGCGACAACTGGTATGGCACATGATGACGACTGGTCATTTGTTTTTTCTTGCATTATGTTCACATTATGGGAGCCGCGATAGCTCAGTGGTTAGTGAACTGGACTACAAAGGACAAGGGGTAGGGTTTGATCCATATATATTCCAGTTGTTCACTTCTCGTTACATGGCCAAAAAATGATGATTGTTTCTTCATAACATTGGAAATTAGCTCTCCTTTGGCCTCTTTCAGAATGTTTTCATTACTCTTCTTAGCTGTCCATGTTATTCTTAACATTTTTCTGTAAAACCACATTTCTACAGACTCCAGTGATTTTCTTGTCTGTTGTCCTATTGTCCATGATTCACATCCATATGTTAAGACTGGCTCTACATAACATTTAAGAACTCTTTTTCTTGTTTCTATTGTCAAAAATGGATTGCATAGTATCTTCCTCTTTTGGAATGTTGCTTTTGCCTCAGTCATTCTGCATCTCACCTGCTGTACATCTTCTATCTGAGGTTAACAAAGTTCCCAAACATTTAAATTCAATTACTTGTTTTAATATTGTTCCACTTGTCTTTATTTTGTACTGAGGAGATGTCTTTTTCTTTGGTGTTACCATTTTATATATATATATATATATATATACAAATATATATATATATATATATATACAAATATATATATATATATATATGTTATTCTCTTTCTTCTGACTGAGCTTTTTTCTTTGCCTGCTTCTTTGTATGTTGCTTTTGCCAGATCTTTTTCCAAAATATGTCTTTTCAGTCATCATAGCTGTCTTTTTCTCCTCTCTCATTTCTAAAATGTCCATGTAATGTCAGAGAAATCCATGCTCTTCTATTTTCTTAAACCCAGCACTTGATCATAATTGATTCTGCTGACTTAGTGACTAGACGACTACTACTACTTCTAAAATTTAAAATGTATAATTCTAAGTTCTACTGAACACTTATCACCTGCAGATACTATTACATGGCATTGGGCCGAAGGGCATCAGCTCAAAGGTCGCTGGATCCATAACAACAACAACTGAATTCTTACCAACTCAGTGACTGGCCGTGCTAGTAATAAACTTTAATAAGTATTTTTATTACAACAATTACTTAATGAAATAAACATGACAAGCAAAAAATATGGACTAGATATGAATATCAAAAAGACTAAAACTATGATCATAAACAAAGAAAATACTCAAAACCCACAAGTGGATATCAAAATTGAAGGAATAGACCTGGAGACAGTTCAGAACTACAACTACCTTGGTCATACTATAACCAGTGATGGAAAATGTACAACTGAAATAAACAAATTTATAAGAATGGCAAAAAGTAATTTTAATGCCATGAAGAACATACTAACATCAAAACGAATAACACCAGGGTTAAAACTAAGATTAGAATAGCAAAATGTTACATCTTCTCAATATTCCTATATGGTGGAGAAACATGGACATTAGACAAGAAAACAGAACAGAGAATTGAAGCCTTTGAAAAGTGGATATATAGAAGTAGAAGAATAGGTAGAATTGGATGGAAGGAAAAGAAAACAAACGATGAAGTCTTAAAAACAACTAAAAATGAAAAGAGAACTATCTATCTAGTGACCTTTTGAGCTGTAGCTGGCCCATAGGGCGTAGACCAAGATACTCCTCTTATCTGAATTTTTGTTCTAGCAGTTTTCAATTCTTTTAAAGATATTTTATCAAATCTCACCATTTGTCTCTGTTCTGTGCAAGCAGCTCTATCTCATTGAGGGAGCCGAATCCTGCTGTTCTTGCCTCTCTCATCAATGTTCGTCTCTGTTCAGTGTCTCTCTGGGTCTTCTTCTTACCTGTTGTTTCCCATATGAGGGCTTGCTTTGCTATTCGGTTATTATCTCTTCTCATCACATGTCCAACATATGACCATCGTCTTTTCTTTATTACTGAAGATATTAGTGGTTGACTGGCGATTTCTCTAATTTCCTCGTTTGTTTTGAATTCGTTCCACGCTATACCAAGTATTTTCCATAGACATTTATTTTCGAATGCGTTCAACTTTGTTTCTATCTTGTTGTTTTCCAGCTTTCACACACATATGTAAGGGTTGATAGTGCATTTGACATTTGATTTGGATAGTCTAAGTTTTGTGTTTGTGCTGATGAGTTTTGATTTCCACAACTTTTCAAGGCTTCTGAAAGATATTACTGCTTTAGCTATTCTGATTCTAATTTCTTTGCTATATATCCCCTTCTCGATCAATGTGACTTCCAAGATAGGTAAAGTAATCGATCTCTTCTACTGGTTCTTCTACAAAAGAGAACTACTAAGCACAATTCAAACAAGACAAATGGGATTTTTGAGCCATGTTAAAAGACACAACAGCCTAATAAAAAATAAAAGTAATCCTGGAGGGGAAAATACAAGGTGGCAGAGGCAGACCAAGACTAACATGAACAAGTAACATTAAAAAATGGACAAATCAGCCTATGACAACCTGCACCATCAACAAGCAAGAGAAAGGAGAATGGAGCTTCATAAGTTCATGGTAGCCAACTAAGCCAACCTTCGTTGCGGAGACGGCACCTGATGATAATGAAGTATTTTTATTAAGAATAATAAAATGAGTGGGCTGCCATTTTCATTTTTACTATTCTATTGTCAAGCAGAAAGAATATTAGAATACAAATTGAAATAAATAATTATTATAATAATTATTATTAGTGAATTACAACAATGACAATGCAAATGAAAACATAATAATAACTTTTTAGAGAAGTCAACAAAGAGTGAGAGACAAGTCTTGACCTTCATCATCAAACTCTTTAAGTTACTGACTTTATTATCAGGCCAGAAAGAGACTTCAGAGAGTAAAAGAAAAAAGACAAGAAAGTAGAAAGAATAATTCAAAATTAAATCCCAGGAACTACTCAAAACAAGTACACTCGGGATATAAATGCACAAGCTCAAATCTCAACAAATTGTATGCCCACACATCTCGAACATGGTCTTATATATAAAATAGTTCTTAGAAACATACTGTATGTGTCTCAAACCCGAAAGGACTTTATTAAGAAGTTTGCAACTCCGTGCTGCCATAGTCGTCGCCATGTTCTCGCGCCTCCAGGGATCCGCAGTTGTCCTTCCTAAATCGCTATAATACTCTTGCAACAATTATAATTAATATATTATTTTAAACATATCATAAATATCAATTCTCCATACAATTCTAACATCAGCAATTAAAAGTAAGTTTAACTGTATCCAAATGTAAAAATCCAAACTTTTATTACATTTTATTAATATCCCCCCATTGACGTCATAATACATCTGACGTCACCACTGACTTAACAGATAAATTATCATATCTCACATTTGTAAGATCATTTCACCATCAGAAGGTTTGCTGCTACTAGTCACTCCCACATTTAAGAACAAGTATACATCCAGTATTTTGTGGCTGGTAATATTATTTGAGATGGAAAATACTAGTTTAAGTCTACTTACTCTTTGTTCGCTGTTAATATGCGTTTATTTTGGACACGGCGCACAATTAGAGAAACAGGCAGCTCCTCAGCAGGAAGAGGAATCTACTAAATTGGATGTCAAAGCAGCTACTGACGGCTATGATACAATTTTCTTCCATCACAGCTATGAGCAAATGGTTGCTTTAATGATGGAAGTGAATAAGGCTTGTCCAGAAATTACAAGAGTCTACAATCTTAGCGAACCTTCAGTGCAAGGCAGGAACTTGACAGTTCTAGAAATTACAGAGAATCCAGGAGTCCACAAACCAGGTAATAATTTGAAACACTACCTACTTAAACTTAAAACAGTAAAAGTTATTAATTAAATTTAAATCATTAAAATGTTTTGCTTGTTACGTTTTGTGATTGTTTTAGAAACAAATGGATATTGCATATTAATGATGAGAAAAAGACAATCTACTTTATTAAGTAACATTTCAGAAATTAGGTACTTTGGCTTTTTTTTCAAAATAATTTCTAATAATTGAAACCAGGATAGCTAAATAGCCCTCGAAGTGAGTAAAACAGTGATACCTGAATCATGTTTGTACGACAATTAGAAAAAAAGTTACGATTTTTTAAGTGAATTATTTCTGTGTTAAATGATGCAAAGAAGAAAAAACCATAGCGCCAGGTTGGCCATGCAAAAAGAAAGCCAAATTTTAAATAAGAAGCCAATTTTTTTTTTATTAAATTAAAATTATTATCATTACATTTGGTGTACATTTTCAAAATAATCATTACATTTGGTGTACAATAAAAAAAAATAATACTTTTTATTTGATTTGCGTCAAAAATAAGTCATTTAAATTGATTTATATCAAAGTAACGGTAATTTTCAGGAATTTACGTCAAAAATAACAGTAATTCTCTGCAATTTATGTAAGAATAATTATAAATTTCTATGATTCACATAAAAATAATACTGAATTTCTGCTAAAGAAGTCACATC
The DNA here is from genome assembly GCA_032433765.1 of Megaustenia siamemsis. Taxonomy (NCBI): domain Eukaryota; kingdom Metazoa; phylum Mollusca; class Gastropoda; order Stylommatophora; family Ariophantidae; genus Megaustenia; species Megaustenia siamemsis. Next base: position 20,669,551 of record JAVIAB010000073.1, on the reverse strand, counting down.
ATTATTATTGTTATTTTATGTGTATAAGAAGTATAATTTTATTATTAATTTTTTTTTATTCATTAAAAAAAATATATGTATTTACAGTATATAAATAAAAAAAAACTTTCAATTCAATAATTGGGAATATTTATTAATATTAGGCAACTGGAAATACTACATTTTAAATTAAATATAACTAACTTATAACTACAATGTATAATAACAAAAAAAAACGTTGAGTGAGTCTGAGTTAGAGGCACTTGATGATGGTTGAAGAGACAAGCATGGGGGAAAACCGGAAATTTTGTATAATGATGGTGTGGTCGTTCAAATGCCAATAATTTCAATAGGGGCTATCATATCCATTTAAAATTTCCCACAAATATGTAGAAGTGGTTATAGAATCAGGTTATCTTTATTATTTAAACCTACGTTCGCAGGATTTTTTTCTGCAATGACTTAAGTTCAACAGTGGACATAAGTCTTTGATCCCTGCTGGATCGCCGCCATGCTAATCAATGGGGAAAACAAATGCCGATAATTTCAATAGGGGCTATCATATCCATTTAAAATTTCCCACAAATATGTAGAAGTGGTTATAGAATCAGGTTCTGCTGGATCGCCGCCATGCTAATCAATGGGGAAAACAAATGCCGATAATTTCAATAGGGGCTATCATATCCATTTAAAATTTCCCACAAATATGTAGAAGTGGTTATAGAATCAGGTTATCTTTATTATTTAAACCTACGTTCGCAGGATTTTTTTCTGCAATGACTTAAGTTCAACAGTGGACATAGTCTTTGATCCCAGCTAGATCGCCGCCATGCTACCAATGGGGAAAATTTTCGATAATGGTGAGATTATTCAAATGCCGATAATTTCAATAGGGGCTATCATATCCATTTAAAATTTCCCACAAATATGTAGAAGTGGTTATAGAATCAGGTTATCTTTATTATTTAAACCTACGTTCGCAGGATTTTTTTCTGCAATGAATTAAAGTTCAACATTCGAAATAGTCGCCGATCGGCCATGTTATTTTATGGAGCGAGCAGGGGCATCAATTTTCGCGATTGCCGCAACATCCTAACACGAATCATTGTGAAATTTCACACACTTATGTAAAAATGGACGCTAAATCTAAATATCCATATTATTTTACTGCATTATGCTTTTTTTCGGGTGAAAATATGATGAGACCGTCGTATGTAGCTGGAACATGCGTTGTAAGACAAAATACAATCGTTTTAAATCACTTCCGACTTTTTAAATAGGCGGACGGAACTCTCATTGTTAGGAAACAACTTAAGTTTCCTATAAATAGCTTCCGGAAACATCATCGGAAAACGATTTGCATACGATGTAAAAATTCGGAGATTTTTTCACACGGCGTCCTGGCCACCTATATTTACTTAAGTGACGTCACAACCGGTGAAGGCGTCTCTAGAGATATCGAGTCATTAACTTATTTTATTTATTATGTAATATAAAATTAAAATGTATTTTATTTAGGGAATGTGATGCAAAAAGAACTTAAGAAAGCATTGAGAATACTATACAACAGGCAGAATGAATAGAAAGAGGAGCAGAAGAAAACTGAGAGAAAAAATATTAAACATTTGAACAGCTTTTGATTTATCCAAATAAATAGCATAATTATTATGATAATATATGATAATATAAGATCTTTATATGATATAAGATATTTGGGAACTTTGTTAACCTCAGACGGAAGATGTACAAAAGAGGTGAGATGCAGAATGGCTCTGGCAAAAGCAGCTTTCCAAAAAATGAGGAAGAAACCATGCAATCCATTTTTGACAATAGAAACAAGAAAAAGAGTTCTTAAATGTTACGTAGAGCCAGTCTTAACATATGGATGCGAATCATGGACAATAGGACAACAGACAAGTAAATCACTGGAGTCTGTAGAAAAGAAATGTGGTTTTACAGAAGAATGTTGAGAGTACCATGGACAGCTAAGAAGAGTAATGAAGATGTTCTGAGAGAGGTCAAAGCAAAAAGAGAGCTAATTTCCAATATTAGGAAGAAACAATCATCATTTTTTGGCCATGTAATGAGAAGAGAACAACTGAAGAAATATATTGTAACAACTGGAAAAATTGAGGGATGAAGAGATAGAGGGAAGCAAAGAGAAAAAATAACAGACAGCTTAAGAGAATGGCTTGGCAGGAGGTCAACAACAGAAATTATAAATAGCTGCCGAGATCGAAAGTTGTGGAGAGACATGATCACCTATGCCAGCAGGCCTGGGTACTTGATGATGATGATGAAGGGCTAAGAGATTTGGAGAGAGATGATCTCTTATGCCAACTGTCATCACCTGAAGGGGAATAGATGTATATAATATGTTTATAACCATACTGAGACATGAATTGTCCATTGTTTCTTGTAGTAGTTGTACAGCAAATTTTTGATACAATACATATCAGGTTGAAAGTCCAAAGAAATTAGGTTAAATACTAAAATAAAAATTTTCAACTCCACTGTTAAGTTAGTCTTATTATATGGTTGTGAAACATGGAGAACAACTAAAATGACAATCATGAAGATACAGACTTTCATTAATGGATGCTTAGGCAGAATAAAAGGATGGAAATGGCAGGACAAAATCACTAACATAGAATTGTGGAAATGTACCAGTCAAATACCAGTGGATAAAGAGATACAGCGAAGATGATCTAATAATCAAATAAGCAAAAGATGACAAGTTAAAAAAATGAAAATCGTATCAGTGACTTTGCAGATTGTCAGGCCTTGATAATAGAAACACTTGAGAAAATGTGACAACATCTTAATAATGTCCACAAATCAAGAGCATACAATAAACAATATTAAAATAAACTAAAAAAAAAACAAACATAATTCCTAATAATAAGGGGAAATAGGGAAAACATAAATATATCAATAGAGGACACATTCTTTAGAGTTCAAGTATCTAGAAACAAAATTATCCAAAGATGACAAAATAAATAAAGAAATTACCATTTAGTGCAGTGAAGTAAATCAAGTATTGGAACAGCTTCTCTCCTACAACACAAGGCAGTTCTGATCAACATAAAGAAGCATCTAATGCATATTCATGCCCACTTTATGTTGCCAGTGCCAAACATGGTTACTCACCATAAGCCACAAAGTTAATCATCATGGAAATGAGATGTTTGAAAAAGGCTGTGCTAGTGACCACATCTTTGCTATATAGAGCTAATTTTGACTTATGGAAACAAATCTCAGAAGAATGTTGAAAGTTCCCTGGACAGCTAAAAAGACCGGGGACATTTTCAAAGAAACCAACACAAAAAAAGGAGCTCCTAAAAACATCCAAAAAGAACAATCATTTTTCGGTCTCATGAGAAGAGGAATGTTGGAATACTTGGTTACAACTGGCAAAATACTGATAAAATGTCACGGCATGGAAAACAGTCAACAACAGAATTTATGTGGTGCACTGTTATTAGAAAATTTTGGAAGGTCATGATCACTTACACAACCAGCAAGGCACATGATGATGAGTGACCAGAAAAGACCACTCAAAAACAAGGTTTTAAAATAAAGATTTGGTACAGAACAAGTTTTGAATTACATCCAAAGGCAACAAATAAAATGGTTTTTTCCAACTGGAGAGATTGCGTAGGGATGTTACACCATACAAGGAATACACAGAAAAATAAGGGTACATCTTGAGGTAGGTCATGATACATTGAATTAACAAGTGCTGTACAATAGCTTTGTCTATGGCTGAGACTGCCAGAAGAGCGAGAACCAGAACTTTGTGATGTATTTTAACACTAGAAGCGTAATAGAATACAACAAAACCATACCTTAGTATGTCCACTCTGTAATCACCCACAAGAAACTGTAGAACATCACCTGATTCAATGTCCTGAGCTCACTGACATCAGAACAACACTATTTCCCCAAAGACCCTCCAAATGGAATACTCTGTACGGAACAACAGCAGAACTTAAAAATACCTGCAGATACTACTACATGGCATTGGCCGAAGGGTATCAGCTCAAAGGTCACTGGATCCATAACAACAACAACACTAGAAGTGATTAAAAAGAGGAAGTGGAGAAGAGAAGATGTTTTAATAGTTTGTATTTTAAAAAATAAAAATCGGGTGACTGAGTTGTCCAGAAGTAAGACATCGACCTCTGGACAGAAAGGCGCTGGGTACAGTTCCCACCACAGGCGGAGGGAATTTTTCAAGAATAAAATGCGTGATTTCTTTGTGGCATTACTTTCCGGTAGTCTCTGGGTAGTGGGATCTGACGTCTAGCCCTCTTGGAAAATAGCAAAAAAGAGGAGGTCCCATGTGCACTCACGCACATTAATGAACCCATAGCAGTTTAAAGGTGAAAAGAGCAGGCCAAAATGGCTGCTGTCTAGACAAAAATTAAGCAAATCTACCCACCCATGCAGAAGACAGATGTGTCAGGCCGAGAAAGGCACATAATCGCAGCTATACTGTAAACTAATGACGCTACGCATTCACGCCCACTGAACAGGTGAACACTAAGATTAAGAAAAATAAAAATAAATTGGAATTAAGAAGAATCACTTACAGACAGCAAAACTTGATTCTACGATCGCATGTAGGTGACTGACACATTGTTCAGCATTATTGTTGCAGAGGAATGTATTGTTACTGGAGTATAGGTTCTTTTTTTAAAATTCTTTCACAAAAGGAGTAAATAAATTTTAAAGTGAGATTTTTTTTTCTACAATTGTTAAAAAAGTTATGATAGCAGAAATTTAATAGTGGAATGCAGTTTATGATAGTCAATGTTTCTACAACAAATCTGAAACCTAGGGCAGAGAAGTCAATTGATAATACCCCTAACCTATCTTGTTACAATTACTTTTTTTAGTCAGTGAAATGTATGAATTGTAAGAATTTGAGCTAGAAATTATGAATGTTGTTGACATTTCTCTGTGTGTGTGTTTGTACGCACACAAATTTAACTGTCAATGACACACTCCCAATTGAAAAATAAAATGCATTTTTATTGGTATTAGAGCATATGCTCAGCCATTTTTACATGGACGTGAATCACAGTTCAGTAGATAATCGAAGTCTGGAGGACCAGAGTGCATAATGAAGAATCAGCCAGTGCTTTTCTGGCATGTGTTAAGCAGAGATGATAGAGCATTTTTCAAAACAAATTACAAAAAATCCTTGAGATACCTTGGATAATGAAAAAAGAGCAATGAAGACACTTTTAAAAACCTGAATAGTGGAAAGAATAGCTTATAACATCTTAAAGAGGAATAAAAAAAAATATCATGAACACATCAAAAGACAGTGGGCGGGGAGGTACAATAATTAAATCACGGTTCCAGAAGATGAGACGGGGCCATATCAAGAAGATGGTTTCAAGCCTTGAAATAGATCTTAAACTTGACAATAGAAGAATTGTGAGATCTGGCAAGAGACAGAGATTCTTTCAGATGGTGCTATGGTGAGTGCCATGTTCTGCAAAGGTCATGCAACCCAATTGTGATTTTATAGCATGTTGTGACATATTGCGGAGTAACAAAGTTAAGATAATTTAAGATCATGTCCTGTAATATTCTTTCCTCTTCTACCTTTCAACTCCTTATGGAGAAGAGGTTTTCAACAAACACTTTCCTATTATCTTGCTTGGTGTCATTCTCTTAAGCTCGCTCCATGTCTTCCCCATTTTCATCTCTGCTTTTACCTGTCTTCTGCAAATATATTTTGGCTTTCCTCTCTGTCGCCTCCCCTGAAGGTTAAAAAAAAAAAAAGGCACATGGTGTCATTTTCTCAGTTTAAGTAAGTGTGTATCCTTTCTTGCACCATCATCTTTGTCAATCTATTTGTCCACTAGTGTTTGTCTTGTACGTTCCCATACTTCTAAGTTAGTATTTTTGTCCTGCCTTTTCCTGTACAAACATCCACTAATGAAAGTCTTTATCTTCATGGCTATCATTCTTTGTTCTCCATGTTTCACAACCATATAATATGACTGATTTAACATTAAAGTATACCGATCTTACTTTGCATTTGTTTTCTATTATGTTTGAGGTGAACTATGTCTTCGGCAAAGTCTAGATCATCAAGCTGCTTGGTCAGTGACCATGTGTGTTATTATCAAAAATGTAATCTATATCTAGTAGAAGGAGAAATGGAGATACCAGACATCCCTGCCTCACTCCTGCTCTTATTTAAAATGGTTCTGTATGCTGTCCTTCATATACACTACATTTCATTCCTTTATATATTCTTTTATCAGATAAGGATTCCATAATGAATCAGGAACTGTCATGGCATTCTCTTTCCAAAGTACCAAATACCTTTCCATAATTCACAAATCCAAGATAAATTTGGAATAGTACGAGTTTCAAGATTTGTTCAACTATTATATGAAAAGTGGTTATGTATTCCCATACATTATCTATTTTTCCATATTTCCAATTGTTTGTCGCTCAAAACATTCTCTATGTGGAATAACAAAGCAGAATAAATGCTTGATTACAAAAGCAGGTTACACTGATTTATAAAATTGGGTTTCAAGAAATGTGTGTAATTGGAGTGGTTGGTTATGTTATTGAGTTTCCACAAGTCACAAAAGATAATAGCATTGAGACTTATGTGGAGTTCAAACAATGAAATTGTCATGGTTAAAATTAAACTTGCAATTAAATTAAAACTTTTCATTTGCTTATTTTTTTTTTTTTTTTTAATAAATGCTTTGTGTGTAGTAAGATGAATAGATGAATTCATCTGGTTTTTTTTTTTTTTTTTTAAATCAAACAATGCATACTGTATTTTGATTGTTGCAAAATGCAGCTTTATCAAATGTTTTCTAAATTTTCCCACCATCATTTGTTTTCTGTGTTTGTTATTAATAATAAAATTATCTACAGGCAAACCTGAATTCAAATATGTTGGGAATATGCATGGAAATGAGGTGGTTGGCAAAGAGTTGCTCTTGTATTTGATGGTGGCACTCTGTGAGGAATACAAGAAAGGTGATGATTTAGCTAAGTTCATTGTCAATCAAACAAGGGTACACATTCTTCCTTCAATGAATCCTGATGGTTACTATGCTGCACAAAAAGAACTGAAGGTAAGAGTGCATCTAGTTCAGTTCTCTCCTAATTACATGTGTCTTGTTGTATTTTAGTCTAAAAATATGCCATGAGAGGTGACTGTGATTGGTGCTGGCTACTTCAACTTGTAAGAAATGAAGGTTCACATACATTTGAATATTTCAGGGAGCTGGATGGTCAAGAGGTAAGACATCAACCTCTCAGCAAGAGGGCCTCAGGTTTAGTTCCAGACACAGGCAGCTGGAATGTACCTTTTCAATTTCATGGTTTTTTCCATGGCTTTACCATTTCCCTGTCTCTATATAGTGAGATCTGATGTCTAACCCTCTCAAATAATGATGAAAACCAGAGGGTCTTATGTGCACTCTTAAGAACCCTTGGCAATTGAGAGTTAAAAAAAGTAAGCCAAAAATTATAATTGACTAGAAAAAGTTGTTTAGCAAATCTAGCCATGTCAAAGACGGATGTGTCTGGCAGAACGGAACAGATATCACAATTTGCCATAAGCTAACAACACATTGTATCCAAGGTCCACTTGACAGCTAAACGCTGAAGAAGAAAAATACATTTTGGACTAGATATTTTGAAGACAATGAATAAATTTGCACCTGGATGTTTTGTGTTGATTTTCTAGTTTTCTGAGTTTCTCAGAAGAATATTGAATGTAGCAAGGAGACAAAAGCAGGAATTAAGGTATTAAAATAAGAGTAACGTTAGTGTCATTTTTTAGTTGCATCTTGGATCAACAGGTTAAATGATTTATGATCTGGGCACTGCTACAAACAAACAACATTGGCAAAAGATGTTGCATCAAAAAGGGAAGACCACAAAAAATGTGGTTAGCAACATATCAAATGCTACTCGTTATTATAACAATTTCCTGTAGCTACCTATCTTCTGAATGAAATAAAAGACACGTTGAAGTCTTTCAAAGTGACTTTCTGCTGAAGATAAAAAGTTGAAACAAAGCAACAAGAGTGACATTTCTAGATTTGAAGGACTAGGCAACAAGCTGTGGACTAAATTATGGTCTGTCTAATTGTATCACCAAAACACAACAGAAATTGTTCATGATTCATTGCAGACAACCTACAATATGATGCTTGCTTTTTAACTTTCACAATATTTTTATTATGTATGATTAAAGTAAAGAATATGACATTATGTAAACATTTGTAACTATGATTGTATAAGATATTTGTACTAATAATTCTTAAGAATTATTCATATTTATGGCTTCTTCATTTTTGTTTTCTTTCTTAAACATCTTAGGAAAAAGGTGAAGTAGGATGGTTGACTGGCAGATCAAATGCAAATTCAGTAGATCTAAACAGAAACTTTCCTGATCTTAATGCAAAGGTCTATGAAAATGAACGTGAACATAAAGGAAGAAACAACCATCTGGTGAAAGTAGAAAAGGCCATCGCTACAGATAAAACAGTGAGTTCAGTTTACAGTATACATATATAAGATTAATTAAATAGAGAAACAAGGTACATGCAGCAAAGCATAGAGTATACTACATTTATGTAAGGCACTGAACAATGTACACATTGTGGTACAAAACATAAGTGAGACAAATTACAGTTTTTGGAAGTACATCTCATAGATAAGGAATTGTGCATCTTCTGTTTGTGAAAAGCTGACATTTAAAACAAGTGGAGGAATTTAAATATCTAGGATGCTTTGTGCCAAATGATAATTTACAAGCAGAGGAAATAGACTCAAGATGTGGCAAAGCTTGTAAAAACATTGAAAAGATGTTATCATTACTATGATGGGGGGAGTCTCGAGGCAATAAGACAATCTTGAGACAGAAAGGTCATGAGTTCAGATTCCAGCTGCACGAGTAAAGATTTTTATTTCTGATTTCTCTGTGTGGCAACCACCCCTGGTCTCAGCTGCGAGGCTGAAATGTCAATTAGTCATTAACAGAAAAAATATGAGTACCTCCGAACAGGAACAGAGAAAAAAAGCTAGAAACAATTACTAACATTGAATACATAAAGAAATAACAGATAAAATAATGGTTTGATCATGTGATAACACAGAAAGATCAAAATTTGACTCAGCAAGCCTTCCCAACAAATTCTTTGGGAACACAAGACCCAAGGGTTGACCACAAAAAGATGGATTTATGGAATATTATAAACGCTGGAAGACATAGCAGGGGCGGCCAACAGAATAACAAAATATCATAGTATATCTCTCTCTTTGATGCTGAAAGGCAAATGTGGAAGGAAAGAAGACCTTATTAATAAATTGTGTTAACACTGTATCTTGCCGCATGTGGCCCAAATACCTCTATTTCCTTCCTCTCCTTTTGTATCTATTTTAACTTATCTTCTCACCTCCTTGCCTTATGGGAAATATAATGTTAATGCCTATATTTTTTTTTAAATAAATGATGATACATTTTATAGGGCAGTATGATTGGGGTCATGCCAGTCTACCCTACATTTAAAAAAAAAATCTCTTACCCTTTTGAAACTGAATTAAACTGAGAACTGTTGATCAGGATTGAACTCAACCATTGGTTCTTGGTAGCCTTGTCCACTAGGCTACTACTGTTTCTAATTCTATAGTAGGTGTCTTTATTATTGTTGTTGCGTTTGCCAGCTTTCAACTCTGACGAAGTCCCTAGAGACTAGGAACTTAGTTTTGCATGTGTAATTTTCCCTGGCAGCCGTGTGCGCAGGGGTCCCTCGCCGCACAGGCAGATAACAGGTGTCTTTATTATACCATTTCAATCCCTATATATTTGTGAAAGTGTTATATTTGTTTTTGTTCTTTCTATTTTATTTTTAGCGTTACTGATTTCTCATTTGAGATGAAAATCTAAATTGTGCATTAAATTTCATTCCCTTTCATGTACATTACGGCCAGAATTCTCACTTTTATAAATATATATATGTATGTATGTATGTACTTGTTTACTGAGTTGAAATGATATTAAAAAAAACAGTTATTAAAAGTTGAAAGTAATGCTGACCCACAGCTTCAACCTGAAACAAGAGCTGTCATGCACTGGCTGGCTGAGATTGGCTTTGTCCTTTCTGCCAATATGCACGGTGGTGACCTGGTAGCCAATTACCCATATGATGAGACCAGATCAGGAAAAACCCAGGAGTATACTCCCTGCCCTGATGATCAAACATTTGTGTAAGTTAACAGTCACACATTACTTATTATCATTGACATCTTATTATTAAGGTCTTCCTTCGGTTTCTTCTTTTGCTCTGTCATCACATTATATTTCTATTATACTGAAAGCACATTTATAAATGGGAGCCGCGATAGCTCAGTGGTTAGTGAACTGGACTACAAAGGACAAGTGGTAGGGTTCGATCCCAACCAACGGCTTCCGGGTTCACCCAGCCTTTAATGGGAACCAGATTTTTTTCAGAGAACGTAAAGCGGCACAGGCGTAATACCGACCATATTACCCAAAAAATCATGTGCCGAAGGTCTGTAACATGTATGGTCACTGACACCATATTCCCTGTACGCCACTTGGCGTGACGGGGGTTCTTTACTTTTTTAAAAAAATATTTATAAATGTTGTACAGCCATTACATGTAATGTGAAAATAATATATGTTATGTTATGTGTGTATTTCTTCAGAGGCCTAAAATCTATTTTCTCAGGTATTTGTCCAACTCCTATGCATACTACCATAGAACTATGGCTGATCCTGACAGGATTGCTTGTGATAAGGATGGGGGCAATAATCCTATCACAAATGGTGGACTCTGGTACTCTGTGGCAAAAGGTTAGCACTTCATTATTATGGTTTCTCAATTTTGAGTGCTCTGTTTTTGTGAATGTGTATCCAAAATGTCAAATTTCACATTCCTAAATCTTATAAATAAAAAGTGGATGGTACTAATTTAACCTTGAATGAGTTTATGTAGATTACTTTAAAAAATATGATTAATAATTTTTGCTATTATATTTATTGATATGTTTGACAGATCTTATGTAATGCAACACATGCAAATGTATTCCCCAATTGATTAGGCATGCAAGACTACAACTACTTAAACACAAACTGCTTTGAAATCACTCTGGAGCTTGGTTGTGAGAAGTTTCCACCTGCATCCAAGTTAGAACAGCTTTGGCTAGACAATGCAGCTGCCCTTTTCAATTACATCCTGCAGGTAAAACTAGCTGTTTAGCCATTTTTGCTGTCTGGTTTTCATTAACGTTGTACTTTCTTGTCTCTTTTTTTTATGAGCTCCTCACTCTATTTCATTTCATCAATAGAAAGAGTAGAGAGTAAAATGACGCACCATGGTAGCCAACCTTCGATGTGAAGATGGCACCTATTGAATGTACTAGAAAGACTTGCACAATGATTCAAAGAGAAAACAATCTAGTGGGCACTCACACATTGTTTTAGAGACAACCCTTGATGTGGTCTAAAATGCTATAAAATTCACTTTAAAAATGGATAAAAGTATATCCAGGTCATATTCACATATCATCAACAGTCCAAATGAGGTAAAATCATCTTTCAGCTCCACATGGAATGCAACAAAGACATTGTTTGTCTTTTCCGAGTATGTTTGTGGAGATGTTCAGAATCCTGAGTTGTCTGCTGTCTTCTTGGAGTCCACAATGGGGTCAAATGTTACACTAAAGAAGAAAGGGCATATTGAGTAACTATATCAGTAAAGTTTAAGGTAATCTAAAAGCTTACTAACAAATCTGTACCTGACTTTTGAAGTGACAATGAATCTTGCATTGATGTATAGAACCCTTGTTTAATTAAGATAATGGAAAGATCACTCACGCTATTAATATGCAGTAATAATTGTCTATATTGCTATATATACAACATTAACTATCTATACTGCAATACATACAACATTATCTATCTATATTGCCATACATACAACAGTAACTATCTATATTACCATAAATACAACATTAACTATCTATATTACCATACATACAACAGTAACTATCTATATTACCATAAATACAACAGTAACTATCTATATTACCATAAATATAACATTAACTATCTATTAGGCTTCCTAGGTACAGTCGAACCTGTCTAAGGCGACCATTCACGGGACTTTCAAAAACTGGTCCCATAGGACAGGTGGTCCTGCCTCACAGGTTTCACATAATAAATAGAGCGATAAAAAAAATTTTATCCTAAGCACTATGAAAACTAACCTGCAAATCAGCGTAATCCATGAGTAGAACATAGTGCACATGTCGGTCTACAATAGACACTGGTTGGACACTTTTCATAAAACACGATAGTTAAACACACAAAAATATTTTGTCGAATCACTGATATTCGTTCTTCCAGCGTTAATGCTTTTGGTTTTACACTTTTGACACTGGCCATTTCTTATATTGTGTGTAACACTTTTAAAATCCACAAAAATAATTCACTGAGATACTGTACATGTACGTGAATACACTCTAAGCGGGCAATAACTAATTCTTTAGTTAATTCCTGTAATTTATACGGGCCACGCAATGGTCTACTCTGGTCTAGACGGAACCGCGAAGTGATGTCACTTCACGAATCATAGATCTGTGTCTGCCGTTTTTCTCACACCAGTATTGACTGATAAACGTAACACGTCCCACTGTAATCTGGGACTCACTAAATACGGGAAAACCTCGACACCTGTAGACACCTGTGTCGATCGTTTATGGCTCCCATCGGATTACCCGCGTGTCGTAAACGGGATAAATAACATTGGCGGCGGTTAATTAGCCTGGTCTCTGGTCGCGTCATACGGTGAGCGCCGTAATCAGTGTTAGCATATAGTAAAAAACTCGGGGAAATTGTAGACCCGGTCCTATAACCAGGGAAACGCTTTAAACAGGTGGTCCTAAGACCAGGTTCGACTGTATTTGAATTCCTCTACTTGTTTTAGTTGTCTGCCTTCTATAAACAGAACATCAACATAACTATAGAAGGCAGACAACTAAAACAAGTAGAGGAATTCAAATACCTAGGAAGCCTAATGACAAACGATAATTCCCAAACAGCAGAGATAGAATCAAGATGTAACAAAGCTTGTCAAGTCATCGGACAGTTATCACCACTATTGTCCAACAAGGAAATAACTCTGGAGGCAAAACGAGCACTATACAATGCAATCTTCATCCCAACGTTGTGCTACCAATGCCAGACCTGGACCCTAGATGCAAGAACAATAAGAAAAATAACCTCTACAGAGATGAAATGTGTTAGACGAATGACAGGAAACAGTCTGAGAGATAAGATCAGAAATGAAGAACTGAGAAAAAAGCTAGGAATAGCCCCCGCCATAGAATATATAAAGAAACAACAGATAAAATGGTTTGGCCACGTGACAAGGCAGAAAGAACAAAACACAACACAACGAGCCTTCAACAAACATTGTGAGAACACCAGACCCAAGGGTCGACCACAAAAAAGATGGGTCGATGGAATATTAGAAGCACTAGGAAACATAACAGTAGCAGAGGCGAACAGAAGAGCAAAAGACCGCAAATTATATCTCCCCTCGACGCTGAAAGGCAGATGAGGAAGGAAAGAAGAAGAACTATCTATATTGCCATACATACATTAACTATCTATATTACCATACATACAACAGTAACTATCTATATTGCCATAAATACAACATTAACTATCTATATTACCATAAATGCAACATTAACTATCTATATAGCCATACATACAGTAGCTATAAATGTTGTCATATGTACTAATTTAACTATTTATATTGTCATTTAACAATAAAAACGTTCTGCCTTTCTATTATTTCTATTTTTATATACAATTTTTAACATTATAAATCATCACACATTTTAATTTTTATAATTTAAGTGGTCTAATATATACATTTATGTGTGATCTACTGTTTTTTTGTCTGTTTTAGACACATATTGGAGTGAAAGGTTTTGTTAAGTCTACTGAAGGAACCCCAATAGCTAATGCTGAGATCAAAGTTAGCAACCTGGCTTCTGGACTGCCAATAGAGCATGATATTCTTACATGTAAGTGAATACGTATTCAACAAAAAAATATACAACATTACTACATGTTATGACAATACAGATCAAGATGTACACAATTTGGAAACACATTCCTTCATCCGAGGAATGTATTTTTATCAATTTCTTTAGTGATTAAAAAAAAATTCTACCTTTACTTGACTATTTGCATTAATGAGTGGGAGAGTAACTTATTGGTTGTGACAGACTTCATTATCAAATTATGAATTTGTTCTGTGATGGTTACATTCTGATCAACACAGATGTTCCTGTAAAAATAATTTCCTAATTCACAAAGTTGCAGATGCTAACAAACATAAAAAAGGGCTCTGCCTCCACTATTCGTTATCACCTGTCACATTTGCTCTTTCTTTGGTGTCCACTGTATGGCAGCTCTTGTGAAGGTTTGTGGGTCTCTTGATTGTGGGACTTATCCAGTCATAGTATTTATTATAATTATGTATATTTATTTTTGGTGCAGCAATTTTGTTATTTATTTTTTTATCCATAATTTTTTTTAGAATTCTCCTCAAAGTTATATTTAAAAATTTCTTCCCGGCAAAACACAGCAAATTACCCTTTAATAAATGTTACAAGAACACCAGACTCAAGGGCTGACTACTAAAAAAGATGGATTGACAGAAAATTAGAAAAACTCGAAACATAATGGCTGCAGAAATCAACAGAAGAGCAAAAGACCATAAATTATACCTCCCCACTATGCTGAAAGACAAACAGGAAGCAAAGATCTTCCCAAGTTCTAAGACAAACTAAAAGTACACGTTTCATTTATCCTGTTTTGTTGTTTTATGTACACTTGAGAGATTGCTATTTATATTGGTACAAGCTGGTCTGGCTTTATTAATCCCTTTCTTGATACACTCACAAGCTCTTACATCTAGATTTCTATATTTCCAATATATATGTGTTTATTTTCTCTGCAGCTGCTGCAAGCGTATTACTCTGTGTTTACTTGTAGATGATATATTAAATTACTGGCTGTATTTGTGCAATGTGTCTATTTTCTCTTGAATGTGCTGATAGAAGTGGGCTAGTAATATTATGCTATAATTTGTTCTAAACTTTCAAGTATGGAAAGGAAATAGTTGTCCATCATATTTTCCTCATCTGGGAAACGACAGGTAAGGGGGAAAAGAGGCCGACCTAGAGAGACACTAAGAAGAACATTGATCAGAGAGGCAAGAGCAGCAGGAATCAGCTCCCTCAATAAGATAGAGTTGCTTGCACAGAACAGAGACAAATGGCAAGATTTGATAAAAGATATTTACAAGGATTGAAAATTGATAGAATAAAAATTTAGATAAGAGAAAGAGTATCTGGGTTTATGCCCTATGGGCCGGCTACAGCTCGAAAGGTCAATAGATAGATAGATATTTCTCTAGGAATATATTTTGTTGTCTGCTTTACCATCTAGTCTACATCAGTTTTCATTAAGAAAATGGTTGATATGTATGGTAAGGTAAAGTACGAGACTTGAATCGTCGTCTTAACACTTGAGTTTTCACCCATATGTGCTCAGCCGCCTACCTAGAAGTGTTTGGAGACTTCTGGGTAGTGTCGCTTCAAGCATCGAAACTCACAATGTGGGGTGACATTTCTCACCTTCCCAGAGCACTACCCTGATACCCATTTCTGCCAGCAGCTGGGTCGACCGCGGGCGTATTTTTTTAACCGCGAGAACAACCCACACTGCTTCCAGCAGGAATCGAACACGTCTGTAACCTAGTCAGGTAAATGGTTAATATTGGACACAAATAGAAAATAGATCCTTCAATATGAGGTAATTATATGGTCTGTGGTTTGTGATATGCTTACAGTATTGTGCTAGTTGGATGAACTGAGCATCCTAATTTAAATAGTATAAACAGTGTGTTTTCTGGATGATATAGTAACCGTATAGTAGAATATGATTGAAGAAGAAATAGATGCAAACAAGTGGAGTAATTTTGACAGTTACAATATTGAGTCTGTAGCCCATACAAATAGCTCATCTTGTGCTGTCAGTATTACACTCTCACATCAGCTATAAATTTATTTTTGAATCAGCTATTTGTAGGCCTTATTGCATGATGCTGTGTTGAACAATACCTTCTTTTTATTACTGCAGTGGAGAATGGAGACTACTACCGCTTGCTGGCTGATGGTTATTACCGAATCTCAGCACATGCTGACGGCTTTCACCTGTCAATCTACTGTGTCCACATTGTGAACACTATCCGTGTGGGTGAGCCTAGTACTGAAATGGCTGCAGCTCCACAGCTTAACTTTACCCTCACTCCTGAATCCTTGCCAAAACCTGATGACAAAGAGGAAATTATGAACTGTGAAGCCCTTTGGAGTGAAGTACAGCAGGAGGTTTGTTTGAAGTTTAAATCATGTTTTCACTCATTTTGACATGTTTATTTCATGTTCATCTTGACTTGAGATGACTGAACCCAAAAATGCAACGGTACTCAGAGAAAACAAAATTGTAAAAAAAATCAAATTAAAGAAACAAATTCTTACTGACTGGAGAATAGAAACAATAAGACTTGAAGTGAAAAGTCTGGTCCATCACCAGATATAGAAAGAGAAACAAGCGTACCTCATTGCATATACCTTATCATTAGTGACAGCACTAAAGAGCCTACACACCAGTGGATTAAATGGCCAATAAAAATAAGGTAAACTGTCCTGCTGGTCTTGCCATTTCAATATTTCATGAGATGAGATAAGTACTTTACAAAACTGGGGGAACTCTTCAGCAGGGATAGCCTATGAAGTGGCTAAATCACCTGTACTTCTTTTTCATCCCATAACCCTGTGGGTATTTTGGACACTACTGTCAGACTTCATCAACCTTCTCCATTGATCTCTATCTTCAGTCATTCTCTAGGTGTTGTTGTACTGCGAAGTTGAGGCCTGTCCATTCTTTGATGTTATCTTTCCATCTTTTTCTCTGCCTACTTCTTGTTTCTCTCTCCTTTCACAATTCCTTGAAGAGTGGTCTTTGCCAGGTCAAATGATAAAGAAATGTGACAAAACCATTTCATTTTGCATATCAACACAATAGTTAAAAGATCATTGTGTACCCTGATTACTTGCTGTATCCTTTTGCAAACATTTTCACTCCTGAAATGATCTGAGGTGCCCAAAACCTTATAACAAGCCCATCTACTAACAGTTCCTAAGGCTTCTGAACCGAAACCTGCTCGGGTAGAACTAATTACTGTGATAAAACCATGTCTTCTGCTTCTTCTTTCTTTCTTTCTATTACCTGTGCTGTATAGGTCTTCAACAAACAATTAACAATCCATCTTGTTTGGAGCCATTCTCTTAAGTTCACTCCATGTCTTTCCTAATCACTTCATCTCTGCTTTCATCTGTCTTCTCCAAGTATATTTTATGCTTTCCCTTTGTCTCCACCCCATGGAAAAAAAGGGCCTGTCATTTAATATTTTCAGTTGGCTTCTACATTGTCAAAACCATGCTCTCAGTTTTAATTCTAATATTTTTAATTGGTTGACCTGATTGTCTCAAATATTCTTGTTTAGTGTTCCAAACCTTTAGGTATCATTGTTTTCACATGAAAACTGTGATCCTTCAATATAACCAAGGATTGATTACACAAGAGACCCCAGGAGATCACAACCTTTATAAACAGCACTGTAAATATTATTTATTGACCTTTGACATATTGAACACAAGCTCTTTATCATACCATTTGCTTATCTTTTTGAAAAAAAAAACTTTAATTAATTTTCAACATTAACAGATTGTTAATAAATAGGGAAGCTACAATTTTATTGTAACTCTCCACTACACTATTAGCTACTATCAGTATGTTGGCATCATTTTTACATTTCTGATGATTTAATATACTTTCTTATACTTCATGAATCATTTTGATTGTAAACTTCCACTCTGCCTTTATATTTTTACTCTAAATTAGCCATTTTCATAAAATGGTAATATTGCTACCTGACCATTACGTTTTATCTTCCAGACACAACTATATGACCGTGACCTTCTTGTTTCCATCCTGTCCTTTGTGGTGCCAAGTACTAAATGGTCAGTGATAGCAAACCATCTGACCACCGTCCAGTTGTACTACCTATTGGCAGAGGGCCTAAAGGGATTAGAACCGGATCAAATGAGAAAAGTGCTACATATGATGCCCAGAGCCCTCCAGGAGCAGCTGGACATGGTCATCTCAGCCACCATGAATTAAAAGAAATGTATAGTTCAAGATTTTGGGTGCCCAACAGAAGTGAATAAGCTGTTTTACAAATATAAATATATAAAGGTTTCACTTATTACCTGTCACATCTTAACTATTTCAATCTGGACTTAAAGATAGCTTCAGAAATAACAGTATAGATTTGATTATTGCAGCAAAATGTGTTTCTGGATTTTTAAGTTGTTTTCTTTAACATATGTAATTATATTATTTTAAAGATTTGATCAAGTGTTTTGGAAACAAAATCAACATATGAAATATCAAAATACTGGTACCAACGAATCATTGTATATTGAGCTTATATTTTCTTTATGTTCATTCCGTTACCATTATGTAGTGTAAGTTAGACTTACACTAATCTATGTATTAAACTTAATGGAAATAATATGGTAGATTTATGTCTTGGTCTTAACATTTATTTAAAGGAGAGCCTAAACTTGGCCAGATTTTGCTTTCCTATTGAGGTTGTGAGAAGAACCATTTTGATAAGGAAAGAGACAATTAAAAAATGTTGTTAATGCATTGTTTGTAGGCAATAAGTCTTAACTATGTAATACTGTTGATTTGTCTAGCTATATTTTATTACATGGTTCACATTTAAAAGATTGAATATTTAATTATTTTTTTTACTGTTAACATCCAATAAAGCCATGTTTTTGAATTCCATTATCTCAAAAGTACATTCTCCTTAACATTCCCCATTTTTCTAAAGAAACGTAAGCACCAAATAGCTTTGCGCTGTTATTATTTATAGACATATTGCTGCAGTTGTTATTTCATTGATTGCAACAAGTAGCAAAGATTTTTATTTATTTTTAAAGTACAGTACAATTAAATAATGAGAATACAAAAGATTCTTGCATTTATTTTGCTTAATAATATGCCAGCATTCATCATTATACTTATTTAATAGCTGTCAATTTTTTTAATAGACCAGAAAATAGTAAATTGCTTGTTAAGTCTTATTTAGAAGAGTATACTTAACAAATTTGGTAATATACCCACTATATTTTTAGAATCTGATAACATGGGTAGAATATCTTTATTCATGATACATTTGGATAAAATCTCAATCCAAGGGTTTGTTTTTGCTTGCTGTAAAGTCTAATGCATCATAGCACCTTTTAGCAGGTTTATTGACATATTTTTTTCCATTTCGTCTTTTTTATTTTTTTGTTATAATATAATCTGTTAATTATTAACTTAAGAATTGAATAATTTTTTTTTATAAATTTAAGTATAAATATCCACAAAATGAAATCTATAACAATGATCAACACAAAAAGGTTCAAAGGTAGTATTTTTGAAAATATATAGTTTTTTAAAACATCTTATAAAAAAAAATTCAACAGATCTGTTTATTTTAGTATTTAAAACTTATCTTTGCTTAATTATTTTACTTATAATCAAACCTGAATTTGTGGAATTTCAAGTCATTGACATTTGTCAGGAATATTGTGGTTTACTCACACCACCATTTTTAACATTTTTGTTAACAAAGAAAATATTATTTTAATATTTAGATTTAACTGTAATATTTAAGAATGTTATCATCAGGTTACCACTTGATATTGGCTTTAAATATTTTACAAAGTACTTTGTAGTTAATTTTTAACAATTTAAGTTAATTTTTTATTTTTTAAACCTTATTTGATTTAGCTAGGGAAAGGGTATAATGTCTGTTGCAGTAACTATACAGAATTGAAGTGATTAATAAAAAATGTGAATGAAACAACAGAACATAATTTGGTATCTTGTTAAGAAAATGAATCATGGTTTGACAGAATGGTCTTTAATTTGTGAACCGTGACATGGCCAGGTTTTTGTATCCAGTTGTTAAGGTTCTCTGACACAGCATGATCATGATAGTAATGTGCAATAATGTTGTTGTGGTTTTGTCACATTAAATTAAAAAATTGTATGTGACTACACTTTATATACTATACATCATCTTGTATATATGTTTGAAAATATATTTCTGTTTATTCAAATGTGGACTACTATAATTTGGTTTATAACTGCATCTGTATAAATAAATTGAGGAGTTGATATCTCAAAAGGTTAAGTTATAGCCAGATTGCAACAGACATTCATTTCAATAAACATTATATTACAGGGTTTCAGTTTCTAGGAGCCTAGTATATTAAAACAATGAAGCCAACATTAATTATCAATGAACAACACTTTTTCTGTCAAACATTTCTTTTATTCTAAATCTCACACATGGCTGTTGTCTTGTGCAAGTTCTGTGATATGAAATTCATGTGATTTATTATTGTGCAGTGACATTCTTGTGGTGTATTTCTTTAAAACTGTAATGTGAAGTATAAGTGGTATATTTTAGAAGCAGCAAAAATATGTTTGCAAATGTTCACCCAATAATAGTGTTACTAACAAGCACTAGGCAGCCTGGAGCTATGATAATTTTATAGATAGATAACCATATATCTATGATTACAGATTTGTCCACATAACAGATTCATTTGGGATTAAGACAGGTTTAAGTAGTTGCAGTTAACCTTGTATTGATTGTCACTATTTCAAGTGATTTCTCTTTTAGATTTTGTTTAATGTACAGATTTACTTAAAAACTTTTATTATTTTCTTTTTAAAAATAAGATTGGTTTAACACTTAATTTGTCTTATTGTGTAATATTGTTCATTTCTTGTTTTTCTGTAACCTCAATTTTGTATGTGAATATTAGTATGGCAATGCCTGACATAATTATTGCCAGTGGCACAACATGATGATTGCAAATAATTAAACCATAATGGAAGCCTGTTACTACCATCAGGATTGCCAGAACAACCCTGAGGCTTATGACTAGAAGGAAACCACATTAAAGAAACTTTTAGAGTTTTTTCTGTATATACACACCTTATTTTATTTGTACTTTTTTCTGCCACATTTCTTTGTTTACAAGACATCCAATCGGTTTTTATGTTAAACTATACAAACATAATTGGTAAATACACATCACATTGTAATGGTAAAAACTAATTTATTTTTAAGAATAACAATGGCAAATATTTTGTTGAAATTTCTTTTCTGTTATATATGAATGAAAAATATGTTATACTGTAATATATAATAATTTTTTTTCCCTTAATTGATGTATTTGCAAAGGAAAAGAAAATGTCAGAGATAACACCATTAAACTTTTAGCACTGGAATATTTTGCTCTTTCAGCAACAGAAAATAAATTGTTTTTATTGTTACATTCATGAGTTGCACAGCAGTAGAACAATACAATTTATAATCCATTCTTTTTTTTTTATGCTGTTGTAGAAAGGAGATTGTTAATTCATTTAAAAACAAATAATTTGTTTTTGTTATGCTGTAACATACATTTTTGTTGTTTTATAATATTTTGTCACACTGTAATGATTCATGTGCAATATGTTTTTTTTTTCAATGTTTTAAACACACATTATGGGACCATTTAATATTTAACTGTGTTTACCTTTACTACCTATTTTTTCCCACCAAGATTATTTTATTTTTTTTTTTTTTGCTATCCAGTCATTAATTATGGACAGCATAAAACAAAAAAAAGAGGTAAACAAAGAACTCAGCAGATAAAGAAAAGTGAACATTAATATTGTCCCAACAGATCTGAGAATAAAGGAAATAGGCAAGGCAAGACAATCAAATCAAATTTTCTGTATTCTGTACAATGGGTTCTACTTAACCATTTATAATTCTGTTTTTTACAAAATATAAAGAAAATCATTCCTATTTATGTGAACAAATTACATAGCTTTTTTTATATATCAGATTATTTTTTTGTAATTTTATTTATGATAAACATTGCCAATTGTATTTCCTTCTATTAAGGCTAGCCAATCAGTTATTTGGATTGTCATTCCAAATCCTTTACTGGATGTTCCCCTAACATAATGCATTTATTAAAAAAATTAATGTACCCACGATTATTCTGTTTAGTGCAATCATTTTCATGAATTAAAAAAAAAATTTGAAGAATCAGATTTGTCAAAAAATTGTATAAGAAATAATAACTTAACTGAAACAGGTAAGTTTTTTGAATCTTTGAATTTCTGTGAATGGTGAATATTGTCATATTGTTAGTGCAATCAATGTTCTTAGCTCCAGGGTTGGAATAAATCAAATCCAGAATGACACAATGTTGAAAGTAAATAAAACAGGCAGTATTTGAGCACTTACTTTTGAAATGACTCTTGGTTTTTTCTTTCTTAATGTAGATATGTATGTATCTAGTATGTATCTGCTGTTTTTTTTGTTCTCTCCATGCATATGGGGAATAATGTCCATATTTCTCCATGATCACAGCACTTTGTTGGGCAATGTGGTTGGTATCACACCAGGCCGCCTTTATTTCCCAGAAAAATCTCTGGTACCCATTTTTAGAGACTGGATGAAATTCAGAGCCTTGTCGGTTAAAAAAAAAAAACCCGCCACTTCAGGGGATCAATCCCAGACATTTCTGATCAGGAAGTGAACACACTAACCACCAGGCTCCCCATAAAATTAAAATCTAGAACAAATTTGTGAAAACAAGATGGCTTAATTAACTCATTTGAATTCATTATTTTTGTTTTAAAACTATTTTTAAAATAATAAGTATTTTAACCAGAACCATTTTATGTGCCTTCTTGAAACAAACTGAGCACATAAAGATAAGTAAATAGAACAATTCTCTTTAAAATTATAACAGGAATGGTTAAATGTGTAAAACGTTTGCTAAGCCAAATCCTTTATGCAGTGGAATGTATTTGGTGGAGATTAGTGCAGAGGTAAGAAATATGTCCAAGCAAACAAACAGTATCAATAATCAGGAGAAAGTGGGCATATGTTAGCTATGTAAACAGAATCACAAAACTAACACATAAGTGAGAAACAACAAGAAAAAGAGCCACTGAAAACAACACTGATAAGAGTGGCAAAAACAAAATGTACTCTATTACTGGAGTTAAAGTTTGCCAGAATGGGGACTTATGGCAAAGTACAGCACCAGTGGGTATGTTGTCTGATGGCACCTGAGAGATATTAATCTTTTTTGTGAAGACATAACTAGGTTAACAGTTCAAGGGTTATCACTATTTTCCGTTTCTGGGCTTGTACTTCTTTTCTTCTTCTTCCATGATCATGACTCTTTCAGAGTAGGATTCCAGACTCTCTCATGAGGGCAGCTGTCTAAGTGATTCGGTTGCCCCGTATAGTTTCTCTTCCAGGGAGATACTTCTTTTTATGGGTTTATTTCTTGAATGAGGACTGACCATTATTTTATGTTGCTAGGCTTGCATTTTTTCTAAGTAAATAATACCTGTGTCTGTTTATTCAGGTAGTTTATTCTGTTTAGCCAAGCCAGCTGGAACAAGAATTGTGTGTGGGTTATTGAATTAATAAAAGTGAGCCGCAATAGCTCAGTGGTTAGTGAACTGGAATACAAAGGACAAGAGGTAGGGTTCGATCCCAACCTATGGCTTCCGGGTTCACCCAGCCTTTAATGGGTACCGGATTTTTTCTGGGAAAGTAAAGTGGCACGGGCGCAATACTGACCTCATTTACCCTAAAAATCATGTGCCGAAGGTCTGTAAAATTTATGATCACTAACACCATATTACCTATACGCCACTTGGCGTGACGGGGGTAATTTACTTTTTTTTTTTTTTTTTAAATTGAATTAATAAAGGTATTAAGAGTGAAAAAGAGCACTTCTGCAGGTGTTTACAGTTTCTTCTTCTACCTTAACTCCCAGTGGAGCATAGGTTTTCAACAAACACTTTCCAAGTCGTTCTGTTTTTTTGCTATTCTTTTAAAATCATTCCATGTCTTCCCCATCATCTTCATCTCTGCTTCTATCTATCTTCTCCAAGAATTCCTTGATCTTCCTCTTTGTCTTTTTCCCTGGGGATTCCAAAAAAGGGCCTGTTGTGTAATACTCTCAGTTGGCTTTCGTAGTGTGTGTCCTATCCAGCGCCATCGTCTTCGCTATATCTCTTTATCCACTGGTATTTGACTGGTACATTTCCATAATCCTATGTTAGTGATTTTGTCCTGCCATTTCCATCCTTTTATTCTGCATAAGCATCCATTAATGAAAGTCTGCATCTTCGTGATTGTCAATTTTGTTGTTCTCCATGTTTCACAGCCATATTTAGCCAAGCCAGCTGGAAAAAGAATTGTGTGTGGGTTATTGAATTAATAAAGGTATTAAGAGTGAAAAAGAGCACTCCTGCAGGTGTTTACAATTTAATACACCAAAATCCATATATTTTATCATGGGCTGCCGCACTGATGATCTTCATGATGTGCAGAGAACACCAGCTGTTGTAAATATTAGCTAACAAGTTAAAATGATCTCAATTACTGAGAAACACTCAGAGCAGCATTATGAAATTGATTCATGCTTTTATTTTCAATCATATGACCAAAATCTCACAGCAACTATAACCAAGTATTTGCACAAACATGCAGAACACATTTTCCCATGAACTAATTTGCTAATTAGTCACAGTCTGTGACAGGCATAACAAAATATGTAATAGTTTCATAATGCCATAATAATAAAGTATTCATTTATCTATAAACTAACAAAATATTTAAAAACATTTTGCTAATTTTGTATATAGTCACAGTGAAAAAATTGGGCCCAAAACCTTATTTTTAATTCTGTATTAAATGAATAAAGGTAACGAAATATATTTTTTTTAAAAAGGACTTAATACATGTCTGACGATAAATTACACAGAAATTAATTTTATTTGGAAAATTTTGCTAATCAAAGTACAAACTTCTTTAACAATAAAAACCTCAAGCAGTGATTCATTATGCAAATTTTGAAACAAAACATACTTTGGAAGATCAATACCATTGAATGGACATTCTAGTACCTCAAAATTGTGTGTATATATATATATATATATATATATATATATATATATATAAAATCATAAATGAAATTTTAAAGTATTATGAAAATATAATAATTTAGTTAAATCAGTGATGAGAATACAGATGTGTAAGGCTGTGGAATGTTATTTCTTTAAAAAAAAAAAAAATCAATTTCACTTTGGTACTTTTAAATGTTCACCTTTTTCAGGCACTTAAAGAGAAAAGGTGTCCCATAGCATTATTGTCATTGGGACGTCAGATCATGTTTTCTTCTTGGCATTCCTGTTAAGTGGGCATGGAAACATTGTGTGACTAGTTTAAGGCAAAGCAACACTATCTTTACCTTTTAGCCCAATACACCCACCCTAAGTGGGCGTGAACATATTGTGTCACTAGTTTATGGCAAAGCAGCTATATCTGCACCTTATGGCCTACACATCCACCTTATGTGGGCATGGACATATTGTGTGACTAGTTTATGGCAAAGCAGCTATATTTGCACCTTATGGCCTACACATCCACCCTAAGTGGGCGTGTACACATTGTGTCACTAGTTTATGGAAAAGCAGCTATATCTGCACTTTATGGCCTACACATCCACCTTATGTGGGCATGGACATAATGTGTGACTAGTTTAAGGCAAAGCAGCACTATCTTCATCTTTTAGCCCAACACACCCACCTTCAGCTTGGGTAGATTTGCTTAATTTTTGCCAGGGCAGTGGCCTACTCTTTTTTAATCTTAACTGTCAAGATTTCTTTAACACGATTGCTCACTCACCTCCTTTTTTTCGCCGCTGTTACCTAAGAGGGCTATAACATTGGATCTCACAACCTGGAGACCAGGAGATGGTGAAGCAGCGAAGAAATGGATTTGAAGTGAGAAATTCCCACCATGGATTCGAACCAGCAAGCTTCCTGTTCAGAGGCAAGTCTTACCTCTAGACCACCCAGTTCCCAAATGGAGCCAGGTCTAATGATCTCTCTCCAGATGTATTTCTTTCTTTGCCCAAAGACCACAAAGAAAGAACTGTCATGTTTTGAGTATGACATATAGGGAATATGTTATTAGTGTCCATACTTTGTTATGTCATCTGCACATTTTTGGATGAAGTGGTCAAAACTTAGTGGTTTGTATGAAAAATAAGCCTCTACAACTTCACTAATTCATCCTCATACATAAAAAAAGTTTGCTTTGGCACTGCAGGAAATTACCATCGTTTATTTTTCTTTGTTCATCCTGGGTGTTTGTTTAAATTTCCATTTGATAGCATAAATATGTCATCTTCAATGACAAAAATCAAGTTGTTCTAAAATTAAATCTTTACATTAGATAACGGTACCTTTCTGTGGGTCACGTCACAATACCGTCACAAAAATGACTACCACTTAAATGTTACACTTCGAGTTCTAAAATTAGTATTTTCTTTGAACTTTTTCAACACAGCTGTGTTTACCCCAGCAGACATGGGAATCGGATGCTGTAATAATTTCCTGGGTTATGTTAGGTTTATGGCCTGAAATTCAAACGCATTGAGCTGTGACTACTGGAAGTGTTATGTTGTCTCTTTACACAGCAGCCATCAGTCTGTCAATCCAGCCGTATGTTCGGCTCCCTCGAAGCGCCATTCTCTGGCTATCCCATGTTACAAAGGTTTGTTTTATGTCTCACCCTATGGGTGAGGAAATTTCTCCCCGTCATGAGAATTAAAAAAAAAAAAAATTTCTTGAAAAGTGGTGAAATTTATATTTTAAAAAACCCCTCCTTTCTATGATACCTTTTAATTGTTTACATCGCCTTTGAAAAAAAAGAAATAAAAATCCAACATCAAAAGAAACAAATGTAATACTCAGGGGTCACTGGAAGTAGTAATTAGGATTTGGGGGGGGGGGGGGGGGATTTTTGCCCGCAGAAAACTTAAATTTCAAGAATTAGCATTTCAAAGTGGTAATTTTTAAAGCGGTATCGTAATACAGGGTTAAAAAAAAAACAATTTAAAAAATGATTATCATATAGCTATGATATGAATACAATCCAACTTTAGTATCAACTTGTCAACACAAACTAATATTAAAAGGGCAATGTTAACAGTAAATTAAATCTGTTTAAAAAAAAAAAAAAGGCAAAACAAACACAACAGAAATTTGTATTGTTCTAATAGGCATCACAACTTGTTTTCTCTCACTCAACGTGCACAGTGTGCAATGTGTATGCATCATACATTAATTACAACTTGCCTGAGAAACATTTTAGAGTATTTCTGCCAACAAAACCAGCAGCAGAGAGCTGCTTATCAAAATCAACCGTGTGAAATTGTGTACACAAATAAAAGGGAAGGTGTTGAAGATGGTTTGGTCATATACTCACAAGAATTCTTAAAGCTATAACAATTGCTCAAGATGAAAGAGAACCTCAAATGCAATCTCACCTACAGCACTGATAACAGGTATGTACGGTACAAGTTACTTAAAATACTGCAAATGACGGCATAGACTTAGCAAGGTTGAGGGATTTTGTTTTTCACTTCAAGACAGGACATTTTGACCACTGATTGTTTTGTTGGCCAAAAGACATGAAGAACAACACATGATATTCAAGAGAAACACTGGAAAATAAATACGAAACGAAAATACTGTGAACAAAAAGTTATTTAAATGATAACATCACATACTTCAGATTTTCTGAAATATCAATAACATGGATGGAAAAAAAAATAATAACAAACTACAATTACAACAGAAGTGATTTCACAATGAAATTAAATACTCTCGTACTGTATACTGGACAATATGACTACAAAACATGTTCTACAGGATTGCCCCCAGTACATAGACATCAGAAGAGCAATGTGGTCCACGTCCACCTCCCTGGAAGAGAAACTACATGGGGCAATCGATTCGCTTAAACAGACAGCTGACTTCATAAGAGAGTCTGGAATCCTACTCGGATTGAGTCTTGATTGCAGAGAGAGAGAAACTTGTTTGGGTCTTCTTCTTTTTAACCTCACTTCAATGAGCATGTTTGTGTAATTAAAGTCATTAGATTTAATTTCATCCTATGTCTTTCATGACCTTAATTCACGTTTTAAATTATATGCATTGTACCCCCACAGTGGTAGAGTCTGATGATATAGAAGACCTAGTATTTCAATATCTCTAGAATAAATGGGCTTCAACTTCTCCAGCAGAGCCCATGAAATTAGGAAAGCCACTGCAACCACATCAAATTCTGGAGACTAATAGTCAACAGCTCATGTCGACACTATTGGCACTCAATCATCATCAAATTACCATGCTACTATTCTTATGAAATAAAAATTCAACTTCCTACACTATACTATTCTGGTTATATGTTTAAAAACACACACATATACATATATTTGAGATGAAATTCAGGCAAGTCAGAGTTGTGCACACAAAAAATTAAATTAAAAATGTATTAATATTTCTTTATATTGTAAAAGAGTGAAATAATCCACAAATATTAACCCTTAAGTATGAATAATCCTTCAACAGTATCATATTTCAAATTTGTATCAAAACACTGATGATGAATATTCTAAAACATGAACAAATTATATATTCCTCATTATATAACTGGCACTAAAAATATATAAGTGGCCAAAAATGCCAAAAGCATTTTTATTATATTGACTTAAATGAATTTAAAAGAACACCGCTTGACAAGGACAGTTTGGCATATCTTTTCAAACACATCATCATGGAATCATGAAAGATTTGGAACTGGAAATTTTATTTGTTTTTACATGTTTACTGTTCAGTTGAATGTGACATTTCTGAATCATTTTAACCGGAATCTGTAGTGTAATATGAACAAAATAGTTGAAAAGTTTGCTGAATTGGTAACAGTGCAAGTGGATTTAATAATTCAACAATATGAAAATAAAACAAGGTTTAAGCATCTTCTGTTTTTTAATGTAATTATTTCAAATACAGCACACAAACAGTTGAGCTCAGCAGCACTTGAAGAAATCATGCAATTAATGTATTCCAAACTATAAAAGAGAAAAGATACACACAAAAGTCATTGACCCATAATGTGATATGTGCCATTATGTTGTTATATGTGTCCAAAATGTTCTGCTTCATTCCACACAACATGAGTGCTGCAGACATCAAATTTCCTTTTGTTGTCAACACAGGGATATGCTGAAAATGTAAAAGAAAAAAAACAGTGAATTAATACTTTAAATCTTTTTGTGCACCAATTTGTGACATATTTAGTTTGTAAGAGCGCATGAAAAAGCATTCAATTCAAATGAAAAATTCAAATTTTTGTTCTAAAAATGAATTTTACATGAAAAATTATACTAATCGACACAAAACACAATATTTGTCTAATGCATTAAAAAAAAAAAATTAATAAAATATAACAAAGAGAACTCAACACCTATATAAGAGGAGTAAAAAAAGGATGCACCCTATCACCAAGCTTGTTCAATTTATACACTGATCAAATTTTTAGAAACATCACAGAGATGCCAGACTTAAACATTAATGGAAAGATAATCAATAACCTTAGATAAGCTGATGATACTGTATCCTATCTATTGACCTTTCGAGCCGTAGCCGGCCCACCCTTTTTCTTATCTAAATTTTTATTCTAGCAGTTTTCAATCCTTGTAAAGATCTTTTATCAAATCTCACCAATAGTCTCTGTTCTGTGCAAGCAACTCTATCTCATTGAGGGAGCCGATTCCTGCTACTCTTGCCTCTCTGATCAATGTTCTTCTCAGTGTCTCTCTGGGTCGGCCCCTTTTCCTCTTACCTGTTGTTTCCCACATGAGGGCTTGCTTTGCTATTCGGTTATTATCTCTCCTCATCACATGTCCAACATATGACCATCGTCTTTTCTTGATTACTGAAAATATTAGATGATTGATTTCTCTATTTTCCTCGTTTGTTTTGAATTCGTTCCATGCTATAGCAAGTATTTTTCTTAGACATTTATTTTTTAATGCTTTCAACTCTGTTTCTATGTCTCTTGTTGTTTTCCTGCTCTCACACGCATACGTAAGGGTTGATATTATGTTTGATTTGAATAGTCTAAGTTTTGTGTTTGTGCTGATGAGTTTTGATTTCCACAACTTTTCAAGGCTTCAGAAAGACATTGCTGCTTTAGCTACTGATGACACTGTATTACTAGCAGAAAATCCTAAAGATCTGCCAAAATTACTTAATGAAATAAACACGACAAGCAACAAATATGGATTAGATATGAATATCAAAAAGACTAAAACTATGATCATAAACAAAGATAATACTCAAAATCTACAGGTGGATATTAAAGTTGAAGGAATAGACAGACCTAGCTATAGACAGTTTTAGGGCTACAACTGCCTTGGATTACTATAACCAGTGATGGAAAATATAAAACTGAAATAAACAAAAGAATAGCAATGACAAAAAGTAATTTTAATATAATAAAAAATATACTAAAATCATAACAAATAATACCAGGGCGAAAACTAAGAATAGCCAACATTCCTGTATGGTGCAGAAACATGTACATTAGACAAGAAATCAGAACAGAGAATTGAAGTGTTTGAAATGTGGATATATAGAAGAATAGGTAGAATTAGAAGGAAATAAAAGAAAGTAAGTCATGAAGTTGTAAAACAACTAAAAATGAAAAGAGAACAACTAAACACAATTCAAAAAAGACAAATGAGATTTTTGGGGCATGTTAAATGACACAGCAGTCTACTAAAAGTTATCTTGGCAGGGAAAAAAAAAGGTAAAAGAGACAGATCAAGACTAACATGGACGAGCAACATCAAAAGATGGACAAGTCAGCCTATGACAACCAGCACTCTCAAAGCAAGAGACAGAGCGGAATGGTGCTCCATGGTAGCCAAACTTCGATGTGGAGATGGCACTCGATGATGATATGGAAGTGGCTTATAATTTCTGACACCACATACAGAGCATAAGGTTTTTAACTAAAGTAAACCTTTAAGTGCAAATTATATTCTCAATCAATGTAACCCAAAGGTTAAAAAATAAAAATAAAAAAGACAAATCTTTGAGTTTCAGGGGATGCAAATATTCAATTTTTAACAACAAAGATACTTAAATTTTGAGATACAGCTTCTTCTAATTACTTTGAATGTACAATAAAAAAAGCATGTGTTTTTATCTCATTGGAAAGGCTAAAATGAGCAATCAACTATAGTATCACAAACAAACAAATATGGGAGAGTCTGGAATTGCTGCCCTGAACTAAAAAGGAAAAAAAAACAAAAAGCTGGTACTTCTGGGAATCGAATTAGACCCTTCTGATCATATCATGATCACATGTGATGAGGAGAGATTAAAACCGAATAACAAAGCAAGCCCTCATGTGGGAAACAACAGGTAAGTGGAACAAGAGGCCAACCCAGAGAGACACTAAGAAGAACATTGATCAGAGAGGCAAGAGTAGCAGATATCGGCTCCCTCAATGAGATAGAGTTGCTTGCACAGAACAGAGACAAATGGTGAGATTTGATAAAATATCTTTACAAGAATTGAAAACCGCTTGAATAAAAATTTAGATAAGAGAAAGAGTATCTGGCTCTATGCTCTATGGGCCAGCTATGGCTCAAAAGGTCAATAGATAGATAGATAAATCATATCATGATCACACATTTATAAAGCATTTATAGTTCTATAAAAAGCTCTTTTAATTTTTTTTTATATTAGGGATGCTTTAGTTTAAATGATCACAATCTTTATATCTGATGTGTATCTTTCCTACTCAATTATTTGTTTTTGTGATTTAAAAAAGAAAGTTTATCAAAGCTCTATATCAATTTCAAGAAAACAAATATAGTAATATCCCCACCAGGCATCTGAAATTCAAATATACTTTTATTTTATGTTTTATCTATGTCATAAACAATAATAAAACAATGTAAACCGAATAGAAATTCTAGTTTTCAACTATGTAATTTACAAAAATTGGACCTTTTAAAACAGAGATAAAAGTTTATTAGAATGTGTTCCAGAATTTCTAGCTGAAAAAATTCACTGCTACTAGTTATGTTCCCATGTGTTACCGGGGCTTCATTATGAGGGAAGTAAAGAATAGTGACACTGTGAACTTCCAGGCGACTAAGGAGGTTAATCGATGGCTTGACAAGCTGTCATTGTAAAAAGTGTTGTTATGGAAACAGAACAGTGATCTCCGCAATATGTGCCATTTTGGCACGCAAGGTTTCTGTTTTTGAGATTGTGGTTCTGCCCTATGTGCCGTCTTTGGCTCGAAAGGACAATAGATAGATAGATAGATAGTTATCTTTATATTTTGTGTGTCCTCTGTAGAAGTTTTTTTAATTTTATAGAAACATCAGTAATGTAAAACTGATAACATACGTTAAAAAATATTTTCATCATTGCTCTTCTCAAGGTTACCACTAGAGCACAACACCACATAGTTTATGTCAATCCCTTCTCTACATATTTCATCCCATGATATGCGGGTTTCTGTTTATTTTAAGTGAAAACATTTATATACTAATAGAAGACTGTAATGTCTCATAAAGAGAGATTGTGGATGACAAAGAGAGAAAATACTGGATAGCTTGGTGTCATGGCATGGAAAATGGTCAACAACAGAACTGATATGATGCACTGTGGATAGAAGATTGTGGAAGGACATGATCGCCTATGCCAACGGGTATAGCACATGATGATGAATGTGTCATAACATACAATATATTAAGGGTTACAAAATATCTGCTTCATTTTTGTGCCAGGGCACACGAGTGTAAGTGGTAATGAACATGCTGACAAACTTGCCAGTTTTAATGATGTTGAGAGTGGAAGGGTAATGGACCGCTTTGACATCCCTTCAGGGACATTGGATGAAAAAACAACTAAAGCAATGACCCTGAATCCAGTCATAAACAGACTTCATGAATAATCATGTCAAGGTGGGAGATGCCAGATAGGAGCACTAGTGAGGAATCCAAAGAAGACTTGTCAACCAACACAACACTGGTGTCATTTGTCGCTACATGTTGATGTACATTCTTTGAAAGATATCTGAGCACTTATGGACTTTGATGTGAAATAAGGATGACCTGTTGACTAAACAAAACTAAGGGTGTGAAATATTTCTCTGTACTAAGCCACTGCATTTGGAAGTGGTGAGGGGCCAGTGCTGTCATTACTTTTTCCCACCTCAATAAAACAGATACCCATCCAAGGACTGGAGAAGTGTCAAGCTGTGTTTGAACCAATATTCCTGAATCACCAAGCCAGTGCTTTACCAGAATGTTGCTGACATTCACAAATAGTGCACTAACATGCTAACTGGTTAATTTATTGGCTCCACAGTCTTAAATAATGAATGCATTATAACAAACATCGCTTCAAGTGTCACATATATATTTACTATGTATGCTATTTAATTATAAATACCTGCAGATAAGTATGGATCACATACTCAAAGGTTATCTCCAACACAATAAATGGCATAAATATGCTCTGGAAAGGTGAGAAAACAATTTATTTTTATTAAAATGTGTCATGCATTTAAAGTTTTAAAAGCCAAGAATTACAAAAGAGAAAGTAAAAACAAAATGGAACAACCTTAATCAGACATAATAACAAACAATTTGCCAAAAAATATATGATAATAACAAATAAGGTGTATTAACCTTAGATTACAATACCTGTCTGTAACTGATAAGTTTATGATTCTGTCATAAAAATTATCACCACATAAATGCAACATCAGGTACTCTAAAAATTGTATTTTCTCTGAACTTTTGATACACAGCCGTGTGCTTACAATAGGCAAAACACAGGGACTTGGATTTCCTGGCTCTGGTCAATTAATGAGTTTGACCACATGGACCAGACATGTTACAATGTCTATCAGTAAGGTTGCCGTAAGTATGTTCGACTACCTCATAGCGTTTATTCACTGTGTTTCCCAAGTTACAAAGGGTTAAAGCTGGACGACTGAGGAAATTTCCCTGATCACAGGGAAAAAACGAGGGAAAAACAACCAATTTTTTTAAAGTTGGCGATTATTTTTCATTTTTCGCATTTTACGAGATCACAACTCATGAATTGGGGGGAATCCAGTTAAAAAATAGTTCACTACTTAGTAGTAGTGGGTGTGGCCACTATTTGTCAGAAATAAACATATTTACATAAAAAATTCAACTAATCTATCTAGTTAACACAGTAAATACCTTGTGGTAATCAAATGAAGTAATAATAAAGCTTCTAAATATCAAATACAAATAGTGGTGAATATATATATATATATATATAATCATCACCTTACGTTAAAATATTTATCTGTACTCAGTCCTAGCCGATGTGTTGGTTTTTGTGTAGCCACGAGAAATAAGGGGAAGATGATAAAGTACCAAAGTGAGGGATAGGTGAACAGATAGCCAGAAACAGAGTCCATGGGAAAAACGTGAATTGTCATCCTTGGATAAAACGTGAATTGGTAGACACGATTCTAGACGCGTAGATTAAGCAGATTGGATGGAAAATAGAGGAAATGATTTTTGATTGGAGGAGAAGATCCATATTTAAAAACATGACACGAATCAAGAGCTTTGTTCGAGAAGATACATGTCCAGGTATGGCAAGAGCAAGTATAGTGTTAGACTACTAAGTTTAAGATCTAATGAGTTTTGATTAGTCAAAGTTAACCTCGAGGTGTACAGTGATGATGGTCCAAAGAAGTAGCTGTGTTAAAAATAGTGAGTCGTGAAACAGTTCACATTAGGTTAGGTAGTCACATGTTTAAACCTAGGGCCTGGTGGCGAGTAACACTACTGCTGGGCAACGTGCGTGTGTGTGACCATAAGTCCAGTCAGTGTGGTCAGGATGTTTTTTAAAATGTTGAAGTTCGGTGCCCAGGAATATGGGCTGTAATAAAGCCGGTTTATCTTTTAAGTGAAGTCTTGTTGTATGTTCCACAGTATCAGATAATGCCTAGCGTAACCGAACTTAGGGGAGAAAATTACAAAGTCTTACATTGTCGCGGCACAACAAATAACAACTACAACATGAGTATTACGATCACACGGAAACACGGTGGAACCCCTATCAGCTCCCCAAGTTAAGAATTTCATTCATTCATGACCGGTCAGCAGGAAGCTACAAGAAATCAAAGCATGAGCTAACCGACCGAGCCCGAGCCCAGAGAAGTAATCAGCTGGTCGAAGCTTGTCCCAAGTCAACGTCACCCTAGAGAGCTTGATAATATTGAGGGGGAGGGGCTGATGGTGTGAATGGCGACCGTCCAAGGCGACGAGTCGAGATGCCATTAGTAACATCGATAACATCAATGAATCAAAATCCTCTGGTGATACCTTCAAAAAGGTATCTGCTGATACAAATTAAACATTCTCGGCTGATACATTTGATCCCAAGTTACCTTCATAAGCAGAGCCAATGTGTCCAGAAAAAATTAACAAAATCTTACACTATACAAAATAAATACTACTTAATGGATATGAATCTTGGACAATGAATACAGACACAAAATTCTTCTCATAACCTAAACACTTGTATACTTGCTGATGCGTATAGATCAGCTATAAGTCAATTGAGGGATAATAAAAAGAAAACAAGAAAGAGTGAGTGATAATTAAATGAAAAAGAAGAAACAAAATAAATGTAGTGTATACTTAAAAAGGAAAACCTGCGAGACATATTTAACAACAGGATAAATGGAGGCCAAAGGGTGCTGAGGAAAACAAAAATAAAAATCTAACAAAGAAAAGTCAAATATAGGAAAAAGAAAGGACATCTGAAATTCTGAAAATATGGCTGTGGAGTGAACTTGTATAGAATATTGCTTGTTCTGGCTGATGATATCAAATATAAAGTGATTAATAAGACCTCTAAATATAATATAAAATAAATACTTATACTTTAACAAGACATCAAAGTGATTACAAAATATTTTATAAACCTACCTGCATTAAGAAAAGGCCAAGGCCAAATTTTAGAATCAAGTGTGCCAGCAAGGTTGTAGAAACAAGAATTAGAACTCTCATAATATCTACCGTTTGAGCATTGAGTTCCGAAAAAAATCCAGAAGAATTATGTGTTCTACTTGCTGTTAACTCTGATTTTTCCCTTGGTTGCTGTGGTACAGCATCTTGTGCAATGATTTTGGTATCAGCAGTTTTGGATTGGACATGTGAGTTATGATGTGAAGTTTCGTTGGAACTTTTAACTGCAGCTGCAGTAGAAGGTGTTTCAGCAGCAGGGATTTGTCTGGAAGGTGGCGATGTAGAAACAAGAGAGCCATGGGAACGCAGTCGTGCAGTGTAAGGTGGTTCTTCACTGTCATGGTTATGAGTAACTACATTTTGTGATGGGGATTCATTTTTTTGGTTAGTTTCTGAAACAAACATTGGTTATAATAAATAAAGAACATTAATACAAACAAACAGCAGACAAAAAAGTGATATATAAATAATAAACGTTACATAAAATAAATTCATATCCACAGATATTTATAAAGTTATGAAAGGCTCTTA
Organism: Megaustenia siamemsis; assembly: GCA_032433765.1. Taxonomy (NCBI): domain Eukaryota; kingdom Metazoa; phylum Mollusca; class Gastropoda; order Stylommatophora; family Ariophantidae; genus Megaustenia; species Megaustenia siamemsis. The sequence goes on along the minus strand of JAVIAB010000073.1, from coordinate 20,632,807 downwards.
TAGATCCAGATAGATCAGAACTAATCATAATTAATAAATATCATATAAATATTTGAGACTATTGTGATTTCCTAGTGATTCTAATATTCCATCAATCAATCTTTTTTGTTGTCAATCTTTCAGTCTGGTGTTCTTGCAACATTTATTAAAAGCTTGTTGTGTTGAGTTTTGGTCTTTCTGTCTTATTACTGCTGTAGCTCTCATTCAGGTGGTATATATCTACCAGCTGTCTCATACTCTCTGTATACTACTCTAGCAGATCTTCTTCTACCTTTAAACTCCCTGTGGAGCATAGCTTTTCAACAAACACTTTCCAAGCCGTTTTGTTTCTTGCCATTCCTTTAAGATCATTCCATGTCTTCCCATCATTTTCATCTCTGCTTCCTTATGTCTTCTCCAAGAATATTTTGATCTTTTTCTAAATTATCTAAATTATTGTGTGAAGTAGTGAAATGAAAAAGGTATAAGGTAAAATTTCTGGAAACAGGAAAATTAACCTGGTCCAGATCTGAAAATTCTTTCAGAAGCCTTGAAAAGTTGTGGAAATCAAAACTCATTAGCACAAACACAAAACTTAGGCTATTCAAATCAAATGTACTATCAACCCTTACGTATGCGTGTGAAAGCTGGAAAACAACAAGAGATATAGAAACAAAGTTGAACGCATTCGAAAATAAATGTCTAAGGAAAATACTTGGTATAGAATGGAACGAATTCAAAACAAACGAGGAAATTAGAGAAATCGCCAATCAACCACTAATATCTTCAGTAATAAAGAAAAGACGATGGTCATACGTTGGACATGTGATGAGAAGAGATAATAATCGAATAGCAAAGCAAGCCCTCATATGGGAAACAACAGGAAAAAGAAAAAGAGGAAGACCCAGGGAGACACTGAGAAGAACATTGATGAGAGAGGCAAGAGCAGCAGGAATCGGCTCCCTCAATGAGATAGAACTGCTTGCACAGAACAGAGACAGATGGCGAGATTTGATAAAATATCTTTAAAAGAAAACTGCTAGAACAAAAATTCATATAGGAGAAGGTGTATCTTGGTCTACGCCCTATGGGCCGGTTACGGCTCGAAAGGTCAATAGATAGATAGATAGATCTGAAAATTCCTGTTTCCTGTTCTGGTCCTGAAAGAGTTAAGTGTCATACTTCACACAGGACCTGTATTTTATCTTGCCACATGTCCCTGTTCTGGGCAAGCCTCTCAACTTCAGCAAAGGAGCTAATGCCTGCTGTTATGTGTTCTTTTTAGAGTTTGTCTCCAAGTCAGCCTCTTTTTCTTGTGCTTTTTTATTGCCAGTAATTAGTTAATCAAAGACATGTATGATGGTTACACATGTGCAGTTCGAACAGAGGAAGGACTGAGCGAATGTTTCCCAATAGAAACTGGGGTTAAACAAGGATGTATATTATCGCCCTTGTTATTTGGAATTGTTATGGACTTCATAATGAAGAAATGCTGCACTGGTAATAAAGGCATCGAATGGATACAAGGTGACCATTTGGAGGACCTCGACTTTGCTGATGACATAGTTCTCATCAGCAGTCAGATAAAAACGATGCAGGAAAACACAAATGAACTATCATCAATAGCCAGCAAAATTGGGCTTGAGATCAATCATGAAAAGACTAAAGTCATGAAAAGTTTAATTCCAACAGGTGACAAAATATACATGGAAAACAAACCAGTAGAAGAGATCGATCACTTTATCTATCTTGGAAGTCACATTGATCAAGAAGGGGATATATAGCAAAGAAATTAGAATCAGAATAGCTAAAGCAGCAATGTCTTTCAGAAGCCTTGAAAAGTTGTGGAAATCAAAACTCATCAGCACAAACACAAAACTTAGGCTATTCAAATCAAATGTACTATCAACCCTTACGTATGCATGTGAAAGCTGGAAAACAACAAGAGATATAGAAACAAAGTTGAATGCGTTCGAAAATAAATGTCTAAGGAAAATACTTGGTATAGCATGGAACGAATTCAAACAAACGAGGAAATTAGAGAAATCGCCAATCAACCACTAATATCTTCAGTAATAAAGAAAAGACGATGGTCATACGTTGGACATGTGATGAGAAGAGATAATAACCGAATAGCAAAGCAAGCCCTCATATGGGAAACAACAGGTAAAAGAAAAAGAGGAAGACCCAGGGAGACACTGAGAAGAACATTGATGAGAGAGGCAAGAGCAGCAGGAATCGGCTCCCTCAATGAGATAAAACTGCTTGCACAGAACAGAGACAGATGGCGAGATTTGATAAAATATCTTTAAAAGAAAACTGCTAGAACAAAAAATTCATATAGGAGAAGGTGTATCTTGGTCTACGCCCTATGGGCCGGTTACGGCTCGAAAGGTCAATATATAGAATTAGTTAAACAAAAAACTGTCTTTGTTATGGTTTAAGTTTTATTATATACTTATAGTTTGAAAATAAGTCATAAACATCAGGCAGTTGAATTTCTATGTAATTAAGTTACTTTAGAGCATGTAATGTTAAGTGTATTATTGATATTGAATCAATAAGATCAAATAAACATCAGGCAGTTGAATGGTCTATGTATATTAAGCGTTCATTATGGAAGCATGATAATGTTACTTGTGTACTTCAATTTATTATTGTTATCAAGCAAATTTATATTATTAGAGAAACAATAGACGTAATTGTGTACAAATATCTTATTGTGACAAATAGCAAATTTATCTTATTATTCATTATTGTAGCAAAATCTTATTGTGACTCGTATTGTGACAAATAGCAAATTTATCTTATTGTGACAAATAGCAAATTTATCTTATTGTGACAATTAGTGAGCAAATTTATCTTATTGTAGCAAATTTATCTTATTGTGACAAGTAGCAAATTTCATGGAGAGATACATCCATGATGATATTTATGAAGAGAGTGAATGAAATGAATGAGATCGGATTATTTACAATCAAAGGCTAAGGAAAGCAAACCTGAATAAAATGCTGGCTGAAATCGGATGCACTGGCGCAGAACACAGTGCAATGTTTTAACAAGATGTGGTCCACGCCCACCTCCCTGGATAGAAACTATATGGGGCAATCTATTCGCTTAACAGGACAGCTGACTTCATGAGACTGAGAGAGTCTGGAATCCTACTCTGATTGAGTCTTGATCGCAGAGAGAGAGAGAGAGAGAGAGAGAGAGAGAGAGAGATCGGATTAGACCACACTAGAGAAACTGAAACTTTTACATTTATAATTTATAGTTTTAAAAAAAAATAAACTGTACTCCTTTCTTCGTTTAGTGACATTTAGCCTTTATTTATTCAAACAGAAAATGAGATTGAGAAAGACAAAAATAAAAGTGAAAACTAAAACTGAAAGCGCCAGCCCAGAGAACTGCAATCTCATTTCTGATTACTCAATCGCGACTATTATTAAAATTTATTACATTCTCATTCATTGAATTTGTGTCACGGTCAAGTCATTATTATTTATTCAAATTTTAATTTTCTCATTTCATTTTATCGAAATAAAAATATATGATTTGGTTTCACTACTCTTTCACTGACTAACTCAGTATTTCTACGTTTCAAGTCATGTGGTTTGATTATCATCATTATTATTCAAAATTATTATCATTTATTAATTTATGATTATCATCGTTTCGTTGACTCACACTCACCGCGCCTTGGACTACTAAGATAAATTCTCTCTCACTGAAAAACCTAACGACATGCGTAAAAAATAATTTAAAATGTGATAGTACATAACAAGAACTAAGATTTGCTTTAGCATTTACTTTCAGCCAGCCCCATCACTCTGTTCATTCTTGCTTCGGCATTCTCTGTTATCTTTCGCCGCCTTGCTTCCCGAAGTGCTGCCAAATCGGCCATCTTGTATGTTGTGTTTTTTTCCAACGACTGCAAGTAAAGCTACGTCCAATTTACTCTACGGATGTATAACTACATGACCACAAGCAACTATAGATTTACTGTTTGAAATGTCAATAGTTGGCTGTGACATGATCAAATGATAAATGAACATACTTTAAGTTTTGTGGAAATACAGTAATAATGGAATTTGGACGAGAATACATTATTGTTTGCATGTTAGGGCACTTAGACTAATATTGAAATCAGAGAAAGGACCATGCGAAGATCTCATCTACAATTAAGGAAAGAAGAGGGACATGTGTGGGATGAAACAAAGCTCAGGATTTTTAAATCAAATGTATTATCCACTCTTACTTATGCATCAGAGAGCTGGAAAACAACTAAAGAAATAGAAAATAAGTACAATACTTCGTGCACCATGGAATGAATTTTAGAATAGCGTAGAAGAGAAATGACAAAATGTTAAAAAAATACCTGCTGTAATCAAAAGAAGAGGGTGGTCATATATATATATATATATATATATATATATATATATATATATATATATACATGTATATATAAGGCCGACCTAAAGAAATACTAAAAAGAAGGCGAGGGGCACTAACAGCAGGCATCGGCTCTCTCGCAGAGATTGAACAATTCGCGCAGAAGAAGGACATTGGTGAGATACCATAAGTGTCCTGGTGTCCTGAGCGAAGTCTGACACTTGATAACAAAGATCGGCGGTGTTAGAAGGTCTAGAATTTCTGCCCTATGTGCCTAATTCAGCTCGAAAGGATAATTGAAAGGTAAATAGAAAAACAGACAAATAGATAGATACGCACCATGAGGGGCATTTTTAAAACGGCCACACTCCACTTATAGATAATCGTAGATTTGTAAAACAATGGCTGTCCATTGATGAAAAAAAAAAAGAACCCCATTTGAATAAACCACGATTAAAGTATCAATCTTTATTTCTACTCAACCCGCAGCTCTTTGCGGTCACACAGTCTCTTCTACCTTCAAGCTCCCTGTGGAGCATAGGTCTTCAACAAACACTTTCCAAGTCGTTCTGTTTATTGTCATTCTTTTACGATCATTCCATGCCTTCCCCATCATCTTCATCTCTGTTTCTATCTGTCTTCTCCAACAGTTTCATGGTCTTCTTCTTTGTCTGGGGATTCAAAAAAAGGGCCGGTTGTGTAATACTCTCAGTTGGCTTCTGCAGTGTGTGTCCTATCCAGCGCCATCGTCTTCACTGTATCTCTATATCCACTGGTATTTGACTGGTCACACAGTGATCAGCATGAAATCGCCATCTTACGCGAAATGTAATTGTAATATATTCTAAAGCAAAAGAACTGTTTGAAAACTGCTCACAAGCATTTTTTTTTTGTTCAGTGTAAAGTCATTAGCTAGTGTAAAGAAATGATATTTCATACAAAACCTGATAAACGGCACACAACGTAAGGAAAACAAGTTAGAAAAAGCAGAAAAATATAAAGACAAGTGGTACAATATTAAAACAGTTAAATGAATTTAAATATTTGGGAACTTTGTTAACCTCAGACGGAAGATGTACAAAAGAGGTGAGATGCAGAATGGCTCAGGCAAAAACAGCTTTCCAGAAAATGAGGAAGATACTATGCAATCCATTTTTGACAATAGAAACAAGAAAACGAGTTCTCAAATGTTATGTAGAGCCAGTCTTAACATATGGATGTGAATCATGGACAATAGGACAACAAACAAGATAATCACTGGAGGCTGTAGAAATGTGGTTTTACAGAAGAATGTTGATAATACAATGGAAAGCTAAGAAGAGTAATGAAAATGTCATGAAAGAGGTCGAGGCAAAAAGAGAGTTAATTTCCAATATTAGGAAGAAACAATCATCATTTTTTGGCCATGTAATGAGAAGAGATCAACTGGAATATATTGTAACAACTGGAGAAATTGAGGGACGAAGAGATAGAGGGAAACAAAGAGAAAAGATACCAGACAGCTTAAGAGAATGGCTTGGCAGAAGGCCAACAACAGAAATGATAAAGAACTGTCGAGATCGAAAGTTGTGGAGAGACATGATCACCTATGCCAGTAGGCCCGGTACTTGATGATGATGACAACATTGTATATGGTCAAAAGAAAACACTGATATATAAATAACTAAATAAACATCCTCATTACTAATGGTCTTTTTGAGATCAGAGCAGGATTCACTTGTACATAACATAACATTATCAATGCCATCATATGTAAGTAGTGTAACTACATTGGCGAATCAGGTTGCCGCCATAGAGTAAGATGCCGTGAACATCTGTATGGCATCACTTGAGACGCAGGTATCCCTGTAGCCCCCACTTCAACTCTAAGGGTCATATGGGAAAGGTAGATGTGAAGTCACTGGCCTGTTGTCATTTTCTTCTGACAGCCTTATACAATCGCCTGATCGTCCGTATGGAGTGCCTCACCCCACGGGGAATCAGTGTATCCCTTTCTCATGGGTAATCAATTGTCTCCCATCTCTCTCTCTAATTTTCTCCCCACTCCCTTTTCTCATTTCACTCCACTCTTCATTCCGACTTCCCCTCCATTCTTCCATCCACTTTCTCCTGTTCTGACCTCTTACACCCTGACGTGATTTCCCCTCCGATACTTCGGGTCTACACGACATATGTATAGGTGTGTTGATCCCCATCTACAGGAGTCATGATCCCTCTTTACCAACTTATATTTGTAATCTTATCAATACATATTCTGTAAAATTCTTCTCTCTCACTGTATATTCCAGTACTACCTTACGATCTTTTTTTCTCTTTTGTTTCATTTTCACAAAGATCCACATGATCCACACATTCCCACATTACCCCGTCCTTTTGTCCCTTTTTTGCACGATGGGACAGATGACTGGCTTTATTTGCTCATGTTTTCACGCCCTAGTATACACTGGTCTATCTTAGCCGATACCCGTCTAATTCTTGACCAACATTCACACCTCTTGTTATCAACTGCCGTCAGACCTCTCTCGTCTAATCATTCGATGGCGCCCCCCCCTCCTTTTTTCACGTCTCATCACATCCACATTCGACTTACAGTCATCTACACAGTGTGAGCTTCTGGATCGAGTCTCGGCTAAGTCTCATATTCATCATCATCATCATTGAGTGCCGTCTCCTCATCGAAGGTTGGCTACCATGGTGCGCCATTCCACTCTGTCTCTTGCTTTGATGTGCAGATTGTCATAGGCTGACCTATATATATCCTGTGATGTTACACGTCCATGTTAGTCTTGGTCTGCCTCTTTTACCTTGTATTTTCCCTTCGAATATTACTTTTAGAAAGCTAATGTGTCTTTTAACATGTCATCTTCTTTTAACATGACATTCTTTCCATCCAATTCTATCAATTCTTCTATAAATCCACATTTCAAAGGCTTCAATTTTCTGTTCTGTTTTCTTTTATCTAATGTTCATGTTTCTGCACCATACAGGAATATTGAGAAGATGTAACATTTTGCTATTCTTAGTTTTAGCCCTGGTGTTATTTGTTTTGATGTTAGTATACGTTTCATGACATTAAATTACTTTTTGCCATACCTATTCTTTTGTTTATTTCAGTTTTCCATTTTCCATTACTGGTTATAGTATGTCCCAGGTAGTTGTAGCTCTAAAATGTCTCCAGGTGTATTCCTTCAATTTTGATATTTATTTGTAGGTTTTGAGAATTTTCTTTCCTTATGATCATAATTTTAGCTCAGTGGTTAGTGGACTGGACTACAAAGGACAAGAGGCAGGGTTCGATCCCAACCGAGGGCTCCGGTTCACCCAGCCTTTAACGGGTACCGGATTTTTTTCTGGGAAAGTAAAGCGGCACGGGCGTAATACCAACCACACTACCTCAAAAATCATGTGCCGAAGGTCTGTAAAATTTGTGGTCACTAACACTATATTCCCTATACGCCACTTGGCGTGACGGGGGTAGTTTACTTTTTTTTAATGATAATAGTTTTAGTCTTTTTGATATACATATCTAATACATATTTTTTGCTTGTCATGTTTATTTCATTAAGTAATTGTTGTAGATCTTTAGGATTTTCTACTAGTAATACAGTATCATCAACATATATTAGGTTATTGGATAGTAATAAGTAATGAGCCCCGTCCCGCCAAGTGGCGTATAGGGAATATGGTGTTAGTGACCATACATTTTACAGACCTTCGGGATATGATTTTTTTTGGGTAATGTGGTCGGTATTACGCCTGTGCCGCTTTACTTTTCCAGAAAAAAATCCGGTACCCATTAAAGGCTAGGTGAACCTGGAAGCCGTCGGTTGGGATCGAACCCTGCCTCTTGTCCTTTGTAGTCCTGTTCACTAACCACTGAGATATCGCGGCTAGGTTATTGGTTATCTTTCCATTAATATTTTGGCCTGGCATCTCTGTGGTGATTTTAAAGATTTGCTCAGTGTATAGATTGAACAAGCTTAAGATAGGATTCGTCCTTGTCTTACTCCTCTTTTTATATCAATGGGTGTAGAGTTCTTCTTTGTTATATTTTATTATTGCTGTTTTCTCCCAGTATAAATAACATATTAGTCGTATGTTTGTGTCGTCTAGATTTATATCTTTTAGGTAGTCTATAAGTTGATTATAGTGTATTCTATCGAACGCTTTGGTGTAGTCTATGAAGCAGGCATATATTTGTTTTTTTTTACTTCTATGTACTTTTCAATCAATGATCTAATGCTGAATATGGCTTCTTTTGTCCCACTTTTTTCCTGAATTCAAATTGCTGCTCATCTAATTCTGTATTGATTATATTCTGAATCCTTCCCTGTATAACTTTCAGTAAAATTTTTGCTACTTGGCTCATTAGGCTTATTGTTCTAAAATCACTGCATGCAACTGCACCATTCTTTTTAGGAAATGCAAAGAAAGTTGATGTTTTTAGTTCATTTGGTATGTATCCTGTATGGTATATGTCATTGAATATGTCTGTGATCACTTCAATGACAAAACCTTCTAGTGCCTGTATCATCTCTATCTGTATATTGTCAGGTCCTGCTGCTTCTCCCTTTTTCATTGTTTTTATAGCTTTTTCCACTTCAGATTTTAAGATTGTATAGCTGGACGTACATTTTATAATTGGTTTTTTGTCTCTTTCGTCATGAAATAATTCTATCTATCGATTATATCTTTGTTGTCTATTAGCATTCTTACTTCTTTGTTTGCAATAACAAAGCTTCCTGCAGCTTTTTTGTTTTTATTAGTCATTCTCTTTATTTCTGTGTGCATCCCTCTTAAATTTTGTTTACTTTCCATAGTTTAGTTTGTTAATTTTTATATACATGTATTATCAATTTTTATTCTCTTAATATGTAGTACATCTCCCATTTATTTTATCATTTCATGTCTTAGCCCTCTTTTTTTATTTATTTCTCCTTGATTTACTTGTCCGCTCATTGTAGATTTAGTAGAGTTTAACCTTATTCCGTTGTCCGTTCGTATTGTTCTCGTTTTCTGAAGAATGCCGAATGTAGGCTGAGAGGTCAGTATTTTGTGTTACTTTTTGTAAAGTTGTCATACTTTTAGGGGAGTACGTTGCACCCAACCACTTGCTCCTAAATAAACAACCACCCCATTCAGATTTTATAATTCGAACCAATCAGCTACCATTCCAACCAATCATCTAACCTCTTAAATAGCAAAACAACATATCAAGCAACAAAGCAACCAACAATGTACCAAACTAATCAACGTTCCAATAAACCAACCAGCTAGAGATGTTTTTTTTATGACTCGCATTTTTCAATCACGCAATGCTCTCTAACTCACGTGAAATATCAAAGAAACTGCTCGCCATTTTCGTGCGAGAGTCTATTGATTGGAGACGACATTCTCACGGTCTGCTCAAAGGGCTCAGGAAATTAGTTTGGTTAGTCCGGAATTCTATTCACGCTTATATACTCATTATGTTTCAGATTTCTTTGTACATTAAAGAAAAAGATTTTCAGTTTAAAAAAAAAATACAGAATAAAGCTATCTTGTTTCTGTTTTCACCTTCTCTATATATTCTAGCTTCAGCTAGCGTTAATCTCTTTTTTTTTTTTTGTTTGACTATTTATTTTAAAAAATATATTAAACTTTTATTTGCCTGAAGTAAAATACACGAGTAAATCGATTATTGAAGAAAGCACATTTCAGAAGTGTTCACATTTCCTGCTTTAGCCGGTATTTCTTTCTTTCTTTCTTGCTTTAAAATGACTTGCAAATATTATAAATCTTCCGTCTCTTTCCACTCCAGCTCTCTATTTTTTATTCTTTTATTTGTTGTCAAAAAAGAATAATCAGAGGCGTACTAAAAGAGATCTTGTTCATTGTGGTCAAAGTCAGAAGGATTCCTTCAGGAGAGTTATAATATTGCTGGATTTAAGCGGTAACAAAGACCTTTACAGAATTTCAGTTTTTGTGATGTGTTTTAAATTGTATGCAATTTTAAGTTTTCCCCCCAAAAAAGACACAAGATTATAGAATTATTAATTTACTTGGTTAATTTCTTTCACGGGCTAAAAGTTGACTGCTGACGTCAAAATCGACATTCCGGAGCTGCCCTTATCCCTGCTCCACATCGACGTGATTGTCCGGGATAGTTGTAGTTGTAGTTAGTCGAAAGCCCCGGTATCAGTGCAAAGGAATTAAAATCCATAATTCCTCAACCGCCCGTGCCAGTGGAATCATCCGAATTAACATCTCATTGCACTGAAGGATCCAAACAAAGAAAGGTAGTCGCCGTCTCCATCATAGCAGCTACAGCACATGCCAAAAGACATACGGTTTAACGCACTGAAAGTGAACGCAGACTGTCTTTCGTTATACGATATCATACGATATCATTGGGGGCCTCGATAGCCTAGTTGGTAAGACCACCCGTCTGGACTACCGACGTTCGGACAACCCGTGTTCGATTCCCGCTGGGAGCAGTGTGAATTGTACTCGTGGTTGGAAAAAAAATACCCCCACGGTCGACCCAGCTGTTAGCAAAAATGGGTACCAGGGTATTACCCTGGGAAGGTGAGGAATGTTGCTTCGCATCTGAGTTTCGATGCTTGAGGCGACACTATACAGAAATCTCCGAACATTTCTGGATAGGCGGCCGAGCACATATGGGTGGAAACTCGCGTGCTAAGACGCCGGTTCATGTCTCGTACTTTACCTTTACCTTTACTTTACGATATCATCGTTCATCGTAAACAATCGGAATATCGAAACACGATCCGGATGAAAAACTCAGCTCATGGTGTGCACAGAACACTAAACTCAGTAGCTCCGAAAGCAAGGCGGACCTGGAATACGAGGAAACTGCAACAAGGAACACTTTTCAAACAGATCCTCAACGGCTCCTGTCGCATATCCGCCATATTGTCCGGATAAAGGCTAATCAACCTGGTCTCGATAACCGGGATCTAGCAGGGAAGACAAATGGAGGTCTTATACCCTGTGACAATGTCACTTCATTTTAGCGACAGATAGACAAGAGCGTATTTAGACAGAAATCAACATTGTTCACTAACTTAGTTTAAACAAAGATATTTTATAAATAATGGAGGTTAATAAAACAGGATGACAATAATTCTAAAAATCAGCACTGTGCTGGTACAAAGTGTGGAACGTTTGTTGTGCAACGAGCATTAAACTAGGGGGTCTTCCTAAGCGTAGTAAGAAAAACCACCCGACTACGATACCGATGTTTGGACAACCCGTGTTCGATTCCCGCTGGAAGCAGTGTGAATTGTACTCGTGGTTGGAAACAAAAAAATACTCCCGTGGTCGATCCAGCGGCTGGCAGAAATGGGTACCAGGATATTACTCTGGGAAGGTGAGGAATACCGCATTGCATCGTGAGTTTCGATGCTTGAAGCGACACGAGCCAGAAACCTCCGAACACTTCTGGATAGGCGGCCGAGCACGTATGGAAGAAACTCGCGTGCTAACAAGCCGATTCATGTCTTCTACTTTACATTTACACTGAACTGTCAATGAACTTTGAAAAATGGGTCGACCCACTTCAAGTGGAATAACGGGCGGAGAAATGAAAAACAAATGTTTTAAAAATGGTATGGTTAAAGCTTTACGTAATTAATAGACGAAACAATTTTGAACGACGTTTCGGCTCAAAAGGCGTTCAGCAGGAACAATAAACAACACACAGACACACAAATATATAAGTAAATAAAATTAGCCCTACGTAACTAACTAAGAATGAATTATATCTAATACAAAATAATATATATATATACTAGAGTAAACACGTAGGACGATATAGAAACATAGAGTAGCAGCGGTATTGTACTAGTAAACGGTCAAAATAAAGACATTCATATAAATGCAAAATAATTGGGAATAACTGAAACACGGTAAGGGAAAATACAAGCCACGAGCAAATAACTCGGAGTCAGTGAAATTAGCTGAAAAACACATTTACTAAATGACCTAACATGGTTGCAGTTTTTTTACCTCTTTTTTTATTCCAAGTGATTCTAAACACCCCCCCCCCCCCCACTCCACACACACACACACACACACACACACACACACACACACACACACACACACACACACACACACACACACACACACACACACACACACACACACACACACACACACCCAATCCCGCTTTTTTTAATCACAAGAAAGCGAGTTTCTATTTCCAAACGATAATGCCACAAATACATGAAATAACGAAGACATACAAGCACACATATATAGACTTAACGGAACAGGCATCCAATACTATCTGAAAATCAATACCAGCAATGTTGGCCGAAAGGCGCAAATATCACAGTTCTACTGCAAACCGCAACGCAACGCAGACACGCCCACTTAACGTCCTTTTAAGGGCGGATGACGAAGAGGTGTACTTCTTTAGTCATCGGGCGAACGCAAGCAAGCAAGCAAACACCAGCAAGACCGAAGTCATGTATATTACAAAAGAAATACATCGATATAACGATAGACGGCATATATTTAAAACAAATGGATACGTTAAAATAACTAGGAAGTCTAGTGACAATCGACAAATCACAAGCTGCATAAATAGACTCAAGGTGCTATAAGCTTGTCAAATCATCGGACAACCAACACCAATGTGCACAATCTTTATCTCAAAGTTAAGCTACCACTGCCATATCTGGATACTAGACTCAAGAACAATAAGAAACAAATTACAACCGAAATGAAATGCATTGACAGGACACAGCCTGAGAGATACCATCAGAAATGAAAAACTGATAAAAAAGATAAGAATAATTCCAGCCGTTAGAGTACATAAAGAAACAACAGATAAAATGGTTAGACCACGTAATAAAATAGAAAGATAAAATAAAAAAACAGCACAACGAGCCTCTAATTAACGTTACGAGAACACTAGACTAAAAGGTCAACCGCGAAAATATGGATTGATAGAATATTAGTAACACCAAGGAAAATAACTGTAGGTGAAGCCAAGAGAAGAGCAAAAGACCCCAAATTATACATCCTTCTGATGCAGAAAGGTAAATGAGCAACAAAAAAAAAATAGAAGAGGATCACTTGATTTGGACTCACCGAGGTCACTGGTCTGTCTGGAAAATGTAACCATTTTTCGAACCAAAAATCCCCCTTTTAACTTAAGTTCAAAAGCTGGACAGATGCTCATAATTTTCTAGGGAAACTAGCTTCATTGACAACTTCTGTGACAGATATAGGTATTCTGTGACAGATATAGGTATTCAGTGACAGATATAGGTATTCAGTGATTAATATAGGGATTCAGTGACAAATATAGGGATTCAGTGACAGATATAGGGATTCCGAGACAGATATAGGAATTCAGTGACAGATATAGGGATTCCGAGACAGATATAGGGATTCAGTGACAGATATAGGGATTCCGAGACAGATATAGGGATTCAGTGACAGATATAGTGATTCCGAGACAGATATAGGGATTCAGTGACAGATATTGGGATTCCGAGACAGATATAGGGATTCAGTGACAGATATAGGAATTCAATGACAGATATAGGGATTCCGAGACAGCCATAGGGATTCAGAGAGAAATACAGGGATTCTGAGACAGATACTGGGACTCGGAGACAAAAAGAGGGATTCGGTGATAGTTATAGGGATTCAGAGAAAGATATAGGGATTCCGAGGACAGATATAGGGATTAAGTGACAGATATGGAGATTAAGTGATAGATGTATTGATTCAGAGACAGATATAAGGATTCCGATATAGATATAGTGATTCACAGACAAATAAAGGGGTTTCAATATAGATAATTTGATTCAGAGACAAATATAAGGATTCGAAAACAAATAAATGGATTCATAGGCAAATATTGGGTTTCAGAGACTGATATCGGGATTTATAGACAGGTATAGTGATTCAGAAACAGATTTATGGATTTAGAAACAGACAGGAAAATAATAGACAAATATACATAACAAATAAGACAGACAGGCAGAAAGGCAGTACAAAATAAGAAGAGGACAAGGAAACAATATGAAGAGATCTGCTAGTTATATAGAGAGTACGAGCAAGCTGGTAGATGTATACGACCTGACTGAGAGTTTTAGTAGTAAAGACTGGAATCCACGATGTGATGTCATCATCCACATGTTAAGACTTGCTCTACTTAACATTTAAGAACTCTTTTTCTTGTTTTTATTGCCAAAAATGGATTGCACAGTATCTTCCTCAGTTTTTGGAGAGCTGCTTTTACCTGAGCCATTCTGCTTCTCACCTCTGTTGTACATCTACCATCTGAGGTTAAGAATGTTCCAATATATTTAAATTCATTTACCTGTTTTAATACTGTCCCATTTGCCTTTATTGTGCAATGCGGCGATGTATTTTACTTTGTTGCTACTATTACTTCTGTCTTTTTACTATTAAGGCTGAGTCCTTTATTTTGCTTTCCTTCACTATGCCTAACATTTCTTGTAACTACAATGTGATATAGCTGACAGTTAACAGAGACACACGGAAGTAAAAGGACATTAAGATGTTAAGTCTTCTTATTTCCTTTCTCATTTGCCTCTCAGCTTTGAAAAAGGGGAGGGGGGAAGAGGAAGGTTATTAAGTACTTTTAGGAAATGGTTGGTCTAAATAAGAGGACCGGAATGGTGGCGTGAGTATTGTAGAGACTTCTGAACTGCAGTATTTTGTATTTGAAAATAAAGTGAACGCACTATATTAGGGGTCTTGCATTTTTATCATATGCTAATCAATGTTGTTGCTGTCCTCAATCACAACTACTCACTGCACAATGAGACACTGACACGCACCTCTTTTCACCAAAGAGAAACCTGTCATTGCAAAAAACTACAAATCAGATGGAGAAGTGAAAAGGGAAAGGTGATCTTTATAGGATTGATTTGCGAAAATTCAAAAGTTATGAACATGCTTTAAACACGCTATAACACCATATAAACACAATTAGTGAAACAAACAGCAGAGCTCTTTCAAGATAATTCCTGTTTCCCCCCTTCTCGCACTCGCTACCCCGACACTGTTGCTAGATACAAGATGACTGAGAGTAGATGAGATCAATCCAAGACATCATTGCATAGTCAAAAGGAACATAGTAAAAAAAGTAAAGTAAAGTACCCCGGTCACGCCAAGTGGCGTATAGGGAATATGGTGTTAGTGACCATAAATTTGACAGATCTTCAGCACATGATTTTTTTGGGTAATGTGGTCGGTATTACACTCGTGCCGCTTTACTTTCCCATAAAAAAATCCGGTACCCATTAAAGGCTGAGTGAACCCGGAAGCCATCGGTTGGGATCGAACCCTACCTTGTCCTTTGTATTCCAGTTCACTAACTACTGAGCTATCGCGGCTCCCAAAAGTAAAATTGGTTGCATTATAATTTTCTGAAGTTAAAAGAAAAACGAGAAAATTACATTTCATTAAATTTATGATTGGATGACATAACAGGGGTAATGAAAACATAGTGTTCTGCTGCCCAGTCCACAGTTGACAAGAAACGCTGGACTAGTGCCTTCAGTAAGAAACACACAGCGTGACGTTCCTCACCATGTTACTCGGTGATTGCGTGAGCCACAGCTTTTTAATTCCTGCGAACCTGAGTAGTCAGGTCAGGTACCGCGTGCTTTTACTGCACTATCTCAGCTCCCTGGTGTTTTGGCTTTCTTTATTATTTTTATATTTCGGGAATAGAATTTGTCCGTTTCTAATAGACCAGATCACTAACCACTTAGCAGCTACCAAGGGGTTACTGATACATTATTAGGATAAAACTAAATATCTATTTGCTAACGTGTTTATTTCTGACTTCGCGACAGTCTCTGCACCTTTAAAATCCAACTGGTTAGAGTTTATAGCAGCAATCCCAGTAATTATAACACAAACCATCCGTTTAACCTCATAAATAACTATAATAACACGTTATCAGCCATTCGTATATTTGTTTGTATATTATGTAGATTTGTTTTAATGATAGAAAAGAACAATAATCATATATTTTTTATAATATCCACTTTTTTGGGCTTACCTCCCTTGGCATATATTTTGTAAAAAATTGGTGGTTTAATTTTGCGAGAGCAGAACGAGGGTTCGAATCCCGGAAGGGTCAAAAGTTTGTATTTCTATCGGGGGCAAAATAAAAACTCAGACCCGATCACCTGGTGGCGACTGTACTGAACAAATAGCCGTTATTTTCCGGTCCTATAATTCTACCCCCCCCCCCTTTTCGCACACAACCCCAACCCCCCAGACCCACGGAGTGGGAAATGCCTTAAAGATAGTTAAAAAAAAATGTAACCAGATAGAGAGAGAGAGAGAAAGAGAGAGAGAGAGACAGTGAGAGGGAGAGAATGTGTTTGTATGTGTGTGCGTGTGCACGCGCCAAAAATCCCTTGAATAATATTGTTATTTGGGATAAATCTATCAATAGGAAAAACGGGAAATAAGTAGAAGAATCATCATCAAGTACCATGGCTGCTGGCGTAGGTGATCATGTCTCCCCACAACTTTCGATCTCAACAGTTATTTATCATTTCTGTTGTTCACCTTCTGCACAGCCATTCCCTTAAGCTGTATGGTATATTTTCTCTTTGCCTCCCTCTATCTCTTCGTTCCTCAATTTTCCAGTTGTTACAATATGTTTCAACTATTCCCTTCTCATTACAAGGCCAAACAATGATTATTGTTTCTTCCTAATATTGGATATTAGTTCTCTTTTTCCTTTGGCCTCTTAAAAAATTTTTCCATTACTCTTCTTAGCTGTCCATGGTATTCTCAATATTCTTCTGTAAAACCACATTTATTCAGCCTCAAGTGATTTTCTTGTCTGTTGTCCTATTATCCATAATTCACATCCATATATTAAGGCTGGTTCTACATAACTTTTAAGAACACATTTTCTTGTTTCTATTTTAAAAAAATGGAATACATAATATCTTCCTCATTTTTTGGAAATCTGCTTCTGCCTGAGCTATTCTGCAAACCATCTCTGTTGTACATCTACCCCCTGAGTTTCAAGTAGAGGAATGGAAATTGTAAAAGACTGTCAGGGGCTTATGAGAAAACAAAGAAAATAAACAATAAAATGGTATTAAGCAGCTAAGCTAACAGAAAGACAAGACAAGTTACGTTTCGCGAAAGCTTTCACCAAGTATAACAAACTCTCCACATTAAAAACAAAGTTCCCAGTTAAAATGCACAAAAGCTACACAACTCTTTAAAATAAATGGCGGAAAGAACGGTGACCAGGATTTTCGTACAGTTTGGTTAAAAGATTAATGGACGATATGGTATGTGGAATTTAATTAGATCGAAGGATCAAACAATGAAAAATTGGGGGGGGGGGGGGAAATGAAAGGAAAGATGTTCCATAATGTACAAAGAAAGAGGAAAGAAGAGTAAAAGAAAGAGAGGGTCGGGGGAGGAATGGGGAGAAGAGCAAGGGACGTAATAAAGATAACGCAGGAGGAATAGAGATCAGACACTGGAAAGACATGGAGAGGAGACCAGAGATTAAAGGAAAGAGTGACGAATTATAATCCTCTCGGTTGTAGAGTATCAAAGCGGTACAGTGATATCTTTTAACTTTTAATTTTACTTAAAATGAGGACTGTAAACACCAGTCTCTGTATATATGCCATTGAGAGTACAGACTATAACATGTAAACCTTGAGCCAAGATTGCTTGTAGGATTGTGTGTTTATAAGCAATAAAGCTGATGATAAAACCCTTCCAACTTTAGTCAGTTCTAACAAATGGCTGCACATTTTTCCTTACCAATGGGAGTGAACTCCTGAATTTATCCTTGCCGAGTTTTTACTTCCCTTTGCTCATATTTCTTGCTCTAAACTTCATGATTCCGGTTCACACGCACGAACTGAAGTAATACACAGACTCATAGCCGGTTGCTGATGTCAGCATCACCAAACCTAAACTGACCAAGAACTAAATTCACCTCCTTATGTTAAAGATGGAAATAGAAATAAGAGCGAAAACAAACAAACAAACAAACAAAAAACAGGAAAAAGCAATTTTAACAACAATAAAATATATTCATTTCAAAACAAATATTATAAAAACTTAGACTAGAGAAAGTAAAATGGTTTATCTCCTCAATATTCATATATGTAATTACATGATTTAGAAACACGGCCATTAAATAATAAAACAGGGCCACACATTTTTCCTGTGTGTTACCGGGGCCTCATTATGAGGGAAGTAAAGAATATTGACACTGTGACCTTCCAGGCATGTCGTAAGAGGCGACTAAGGAGGTTGATTGATGGCTTGACAAGCTGTCATTGTGAAAAAGTATTCTTATGGAAACAGAGCCATATATTTTAGAAGCAGTGATCGCTGCAATATGTGCCATTTTGGCACGCAAGGTTTCTGTTTTTGAGATTGTGGTTCTGCCCTATGTGCCATCTTGGCACGCAAGGTTTCTGTTTTTGAGATTGTGGTTCTGCCCTATGTGCCGTCTTCGGCTCGAAAGGACAATAGATAAATAGAAAAATATATTAGAGTTTGGGAGGAAGAAAAACAAACAAAAAAAAAACAGTGTAGTTTTGATTCAGCTGAACATAAGAAAAGAGCTACTTAATACAATTCGAACAAGACAACTAAAATTGTAGACATGTGAAGAGACACAATACCCTATTAAAAGTCATCTGGGAGGGGAAAGCTCAAGGTAGACAAGGCACAGGCAGACTAAGACTAATTGGGACTGATTACATCAACAGATGTCATCAACTGAACCGATGACAAAGTGCAATAACAAGGCGGAAAACAGTAAAATAGCAACACATCAAACTTCCAATTGTAGAAGTGTAATTAAACATCTATAGAGTATATCAGTTTTATTTTATTTTGTGAAAATCAAAAGAATACAATACAATGCATCTTAAACTGTAATTGATTTTATCAGATATTTAATTATTTAATCTTGAAAGTGTGTAAAGTACCGCTCTCTTAGATCTACTCTTGCGATCTTTACATTTATGTTCAGTTCTTCAAAATGATTTCTCTCGTGCGGTTAGTCGTCACGTCAATTTGATGTTCTAATTGTTTTAACAGCAATATGTTTTACAAAAAAATTGATTTGTCTACCGAAGTGTCTAGTATGCTTTCTAAGCGTAAAGAAAATATTTGCCATTATGTTAAATCTTTAAATTTAAAAAAAAAATAACTCTCAAGAATTTTTCGGTTTTTTTTATTTGTTTTAATTATTCTTTTTGAACTCATCGGTTGTGTCGAAATTTTCAGCCAAGATACATCTTGCTCGTTCAACCCAGCGCATCCGACATTATCACCATGTATTTTTAGGACAAGGTTTACTTTCAGTCCTTGATCTTTACATGCTTGGTCAGTCTGAAATGTTAGTTTCAATATAACCACTTGGAAGAGGTCACGCCAGTACAGACTTAGAACAACCAGCTATAAAATATAGTTATAGTTTTTGTCTCTGCTTACGCTTTACCTCAGAACCCTAATTATCATCATCATCATCATCATCATCATCATCATCATCATCATCATCATCATCATCATCATCATGTGTCATACTGGTTGGCGTAGGCGATCATGTCCTTCCACAATTTTGTTTCCTACAGTGCATTGTATCAATTCTGTTGTTGGCCCTTTTCCATGCTATAACACCAAGCTATCCATTATTTTCTCTCTTTGTCGTCCGCGATCTCTCTTTCATTTTATTTTGCCAGTTGTGGCCATGTATTCCTATTTTCCTCTTCTCATGTGCTCGAAAAATTTTGATTGTTTCTTTCTGATGTTTTTTAGTAGCTCCCTTTTTGTGTTGGCCTCTTTGAGAATTTCCTCATTGTTCTTTTTGTTGTCCAGGGAACTTTTAACATTCTTCTGAGAAATCCCATCTCTGTGATCTCTAATCGTCCTTTCATATGTCTACTGTCCATGATTCGTTTCCATAGGTCAGAATTGGTTCTATATAGCACCGATGAATTCTCTTTCTCACTTCTATTGACATAGATTTGTTGCATAAGATATTATTCATTTTCTGAAATGCTATTTTGGCCTGAGCAATTCAGCTTTTTATTTCGCAGTGCATCTTCCATCTAATATTATTATTGTGCCCAAGTATTTGAAACGTTGCACTTGTTTCAGATTTGTCTGTGTCGATTGTCTGTGCCCTAATTATAGCTGTTCAAAATGGGATTTGTTTTGAACTGAAAACACTGTCCATCCAAAAAATAATTAAACTGTGAGAGATTGCACACAATCGTATGTAATGAGTGGAGACGAATAAATAAATATTATCATAGAGGGAAACTTCCGAGGCGATAGATCAGCGAATCATTTCAGAGGAGGTATGTTTACAGCACTCGGAAAAAAATTCACAAATTTCTCTTGTTGATTATTTGTGATATTTTTCCCGAGTGCTGTAAACATACCTCCTTCTCCTTTGAAATGATTCGCATATGTAATGATACTATGTTTCTAAACATTCCCACATTCCCACATGGCTGTGAGTTCAACTCATACACACATCACACCACATTCTCATTTTGAGGCTCACAAAAGGGAATTACGTTAACTATTACGTTATGTGCAAGGTTGTTTAGTTGGTGGTGTACAGTAAAGCATAATTTCTTGTGGCAAGACGCTGTGTCGAGGAGTACGGTTTCAATTCTGCTTCGGGCTGTGTTTATTATTTTTTTCTGCTAGTTATTTCTGGATTTTTTCCGAGTGCTGTAAACATATCTCTTTCACTGAAATGATGTTAAATGCGACTAAGACGCAGCATAGCTCACGGGCTGAAAGCTCTCAACTCCCATTAGCTGACCTTTTGCATTAAGATGAGTGAATTAAAACTGATCAGGAACCTCCATAATTTTTCCACGGCGCCATTCCACTCTGTCTCTTGCTTTGATGGTGCAGATTGTCATAGGCTGACTTGTCCATCTTTTGATGTTACTCGTACATGTTAGTCTTGGTCTGCCTCTGCCTCTTTTACCTTGTATTTTCCCCTCTAATATTACTTTTATTAGACTGTTGTGTCTTTTAACATGACCAAAAAATTTCTTTCCTGGCTTTCCCGACGTTTTAATAAAAACGCCAGTTCTGTCCCTTATTTGAATTACATTTCATATTTTTGTCCACAGGGCTATCTGCGCCCTATTAACGTCCTAAGAGCAAACGATTAAGAGTAGTTGTTTGGTGAACGTGAGAAATAAAGAAAGTAAAAGAAAGAAAGCTGAAAGTCTTAGTGCTTAGTTTGAGGTGAAATTAAAGCGATTAAACTTGTTAAAGTGGTTGAGAATTTTTATGAAACCAGCTTACAATATATTACCAAATGGGAGTTCAGTTTCTACAATGAAAAGTTCTAAAGGTTGATGCTAAGGAAGACATTCGATTGGAAAGAATTACAGAGCAATCTGAATAAGGAACTCATAACACGCACAGAAACTAAAGAAATCAGTATATTTCATAAGTGGACTGTATAATAAATTTATGATTGTGAGGCAGTTAGATACGTGGAATAAAGAACTCACTCCTGTATATGATAGATTAGTACATATATGTTTACCGAACATCAGCGGCGAATGGTGAGTTCGAAACTCAAGGAGGCCAGGACGTGATGAGGTCGTATTACATGTATAATAAAAAAAAAATAGATAGACTACACCCACACTTACATGATATACTGAACTAAAATGCCTAGTCATACTCGTTCAGTAAATTCATTCGTCGATTGTTTTCCCTCTGCAAACGGTGTCTACTTGCAGCACACCTAGACTACAGACCCAGATAAGTTGTTCATGTTACTGTAGCCTTCACATGATCACATACCACTTCCTTTAATTATTGCTCTAAATTATCATTATTATAATTATCATAATGTCATCGATATCTGCGCTATAAGTTAGAAAAAGAACATAAATTGCTGTTAATTAATATCTCACAGTTTTGTTCAAGATTTTTTTTTTTTTAATATAAAAATGCAGCGCAGTGACATACATGAGGGGACTACTTTTTCTGTCTCCGCTCCACCATACTTTACAAAAGAGAGAGAACATCATCTGATTGGCTTAAAAGCCGTTGCCATAGGAACAGGGAGTTGCTTTTTTCTGGAATAGCCCTTCTAATTATCATATTCATTGCAAGATGTGTCAATGTATTGTTGTAGTAGGTTTGACCTCCATATACATTGAAACTTCTCTGATAGTAAGTAAAGTCAAGAGCCCCCGTCACGCCAAGTGGTGTATAGGGAATATGGTGTTAGTGACCATACATCTTACAGACTTTCAGCACATGATTTTTGGTTTAATGTGGTCGGTTTTACGCCCGAGCCGCTTAATTTCCCAGAAAAAAATCCGGTACCCATTTAAGGCTGGGTGAACCCGGAAGCCATCGGTTGAGATAGAACCCTACCTCTTGTTCTTTGTAGTCCAGTTCACTAACCACTGAGCTATCTCGGCTCCTTCTCTGATAGTTACAGCTTGAATTACCTGAGCTATAACAAGGCAAACTGGATACGGTGGCTGGTTGTACACTGGCATTTAACTCAATGAGCTGGAGCATGATTGTGTTATGTATTCTGATAAAATATTAGAAGTATCCTTGCATACGTTGCCTCCTCTGAATACCCATCGCTGCCTAACATCGATTTTCGAAATTTTTGTCAAAGAGTCTATTTTTTTGTCTTCCTGAAAGTACAGCACCATTTGAAATAATATTCATGAGAAAAGCATTTGGTCAAATAATAAACTAGATTAAGTGTTAGAACAATGAGGGCTACGTAAGTTGTAAAGCAAAATAGTGCCATTGAGTATACGAACAATTCTATTTACGATATATTGTATTGAAAGAAGAAAGAATAAAATTTAATGCGTTATATGACTTCAATGAAAAAAATATTAATGATGCGGTCTTAATAAAAGTGCACCACTACGTCTGCCTACAATTTTGTATGGGTTTTATCACCGAATAAGAACAGTAAACTTAATATGTTTATGTAATTAAGTCTGTCTGATTCAGCTCACATTTTCACGAGTAAAAATATCACATAACCAAGGTCTGTCCTGAATTTACCATGTCTTGTTTTTGTCTGAAGAAAACATGGTCTGCCTACCTTGACCCCCATTGGTTACTGCCAAGTAGCCTACCATCACCATTGGTTACTGCTAGTAGGCCTGCGACCACCATTTGTTACTGTCAGTTAGCTTGTGACCGCCATTGCTTACTGCCAGTTAGTCTGCGACTAACAAAGGTTACTGTCAGTTAGACTGCGACCACCATTGATTACTGCCAAAGGGTCTGCAACGACCAATGGTTACTGCCAAAGAACATGTAAGCACCACTGGTTACTACCAAATGGCCTGCAACCACCATTGGTAACTGCCAAGTAGCCTGCGACCGCCATTGGTTACTGCCAAATTGTAGCCTGCGGCCCACTTTTATAGCAGCCAAGTTACCTGGGTCTTTATTTCAAAAATCAATTATAATTTTATTTTAATTTCTTGCGTTCATCCAATGACAAAAAAAAAAGAAACAACAATCTTCTACATTGTCATCCATTGAAGGTGGGCGTT
This sequence comes from Megaustenia siamemsis, assembly GCA_032433765.1. Classification (NCBI taxonomy): domain Eukaryota; kingdom Metazoa; phylum Mollusca; class Gastropoda; order Stylommatophora; family Ariophantidae; genus Megaustenia; species Megaustenia siamemsis. Next base: position 20,608,841 of record JAVIAB010000073.1, on the reverse strand, counting down.
GACGCGTTGTGCGGATGTTTGCAGCAAAGCGGTGATATTTTCACCTTTAGGCCCAACACATCCGACATCAGCAATACGTTTTTGAGTATAGGGTTGCCTTCCCTTTGGATATCTATTAATCTGGTCGGACTGGTTATTCTGTTGCTAGGAGTACGTTGAAGGGATTGAGTTGGAACTAAACAGTTATGTTTCACAGATCCTGGAGCAAGCGGTCAGCTATGAGTCATTAAGCGTTTTCAACCTTGGTTCTGACACTCACCTTCGTCCCCAAGTAAAGTTTAAGAAGGGTTGACAACTTTCTGTTGACAAATTTGCTCTAAAAGAAAACAACCTCCAAGAATCCTTCCACCATTAAAACACAAAGCGACCTTCTTATTTCTAGGAACCATAACTCTAGCGCAGTGGTGGCCAAGGTTGACCTAGGGCCAGATTATAGCCAAAGGCAGGACCAGAGAGGGCCAAACTTAAGAGCTTTGTCAAAAAATACCTTATATGATATAGTAATAAATAATAATGCTTGTTGAAATGTAGATATATAGAAGAATAGGTAGAATGGGACGGAAAGAAAATAAAACAAACGACGAAGTCTTAAAAGAAGTAAAAAGTCAAAAGAGAACTACTAAATACAATTAGAACAAGACAGAAGATATTTTTGGGGCATGTTAAAAGACACAACAGCCTACTAAAAGTAATCTTGGAAGGGAAAATACAAGGTAAAAGATGCAGAGGCAGACCAAGACTAACGTGGATGAGTAACATCAAGAGATGGACAAGTCAGCATATGACAACCTGCACCATCACAGCAAGAGAAAGATCGAAATGGCTCTCTATGGTTGCCAACCTTCGTGGCGGAGACGGCACTCGATGATGATGATGATGATGATAATGCTTGGTGGCATTCACCTGACACTGACAGCAGACAAGCGATCACCTGACTCTGATGGAAAAGCTATCACCTGACACTGACAGACAAGCTATCACCTGACACTGACAAACAAGCTATCACTTGACACTGACAAACAAGCTATCACCTGACACTGACAGACAAGCTATCACCTGACACTGACAGACAAGCTATCACCTGACACTGACAAACAAGCTATCACCTGACACTGACAAACAAGCTATCACCTGACACTGACAAACAAGCTATCACCTGACACTGATAGAAAAGTAACTTTGCAGCCCCAACTATTAAAAAAGAAAACCTTTGATTATTGTTGGCATCAACTGCTTTTTTTTTAAACCGACTGGAACTTTTTTCTTTTTTTGTTTATAAATATTCAATATAGTAGTTTAAGTGGATGCGTCGCGAGCCAAGAAAAATAAATTGGCGGGCCAGATCTGGCCGACCGGCCCGCATTATGGCCTTCACTGCACTAGTGGATCAAATATATCTTTTGTTACATATTCCAGATTCGATCGATCTCGGTTGTAAATTAGACAAATTAATAAATTAGTAGATAGGAAAATAAAGCACAAAGAAATCAAAAGTTTAAAAGGCATAAACGTAGATAGCAAAAATTTAAGAACAATAAAGAACGTGTGCTGGCAACAAACAGCGGCCATAATAATTGGAAATCTGCTGGGAAAGTTTCAACAAATAAAAGAGGGTGTTAGACAAGGTTGTGTGCTGTCACCGGATTTGTTGAATATGTATAGTGAAATTATTTTAAGATCCCTAAGGGGAATGCCTGGAATAACAATTGGAGGCCATAATGTAAATAATCTAAGGTATGCTGATGATACAGTCTTAATCGCTAAGAGTGAAAATGAGTTACAAGAAATGTTGGACTTTATAGTGGAAAAAAGCAAAGTTAAAGGACTCAGCCTTAATAGCAAAAAGACAGGTAATGGTAACAACACAGAAAAAGTCATCACCTCAGTGCAAAATAAAGACAAGTGAAACAATATTAAAACAGGTAAATCAATTTAAATATATCGGAACAATGTTAACCTCAGATGGTAGATGTACAACAGAGGAGAGATGCAGAATGTCTCAAGCAAAAGCAGCTTTACTAAAAATGAGGAAGGTACCGAGCAATCCATTTTTGACAATAGAAACAAGAAAAAGAGCTCTTGAATGTTATGTGGAGCCAGTCTTAACATATGGATGTGAATCATGGACAATTGGACAACAGCCAAGATAATCACATGATACTGTAGAAATGTGATTTTATAGAAAAATGTTGAGAATACCATAGACAGCTAAGGAGAGTAATGAAAACGTTCTGAAAGAGGTCAAATCAAAAAGAGAGCTAATTTCCAATATTAGGAAGAAACAATTATAATTTTTTGGGCCAAGTAATGAGAAGGGAACAGCTGGAACATATTGTAACAACTGGAAAAACCAAGGGACGAAGAGATAGAGGAAAGCAAAGAGAAAAGAAACCAGATAGCTTATGAGAAATGGCTTGGCAGAAGGTCAACAACGGAAATGATAAATGACTGTAGAGATAGAAAGTTGTGGAGAGACATGATCACCTATGCCAGCAGGCACGGTACTTCATGATGATGAAATAGAAGACAAGGAAAATGAGGCGTTTTGATTATGGAAATAAAAAAGGAAAGAAAAAGGATTAGTGAAAGAACATACATGAACAAAAGGTTGCTCGAAAGGTATAAATGACACTATGTAACTAAACAAGGGAGCCGCGATAGCTTAGTGGTTAGTGAACTGGACTGCAAATGACAAGAGGTAGGGTTCGATCCCAACCGACGGCTTCCGGGTTTACCAAGCTTTAAATGGGTACTGGATTTTTTCTGGGAAAGTACAGCGGCACGGGCGTAATACCGACCACATTACCACAAAAGTCATGTACCGAAGGTCTGTAATATTTATGTTCACTAACACCATATTCCCTTTACACCACTTGGCGTGACGGGGTACTTTACTGTTTTTTTTCTTGTACGTAGCTAAATACGATGTACTAAACTAAACAAAACAAAACTAAACTAAACTAAACTAAACTAAACTAAACTAAACTAAACTAAACTAAACTGAACTAAACTAAACTAAACTAAACTAAACTAAACTAAACTAAATGAAGATGAGCACTGCTTACCAACAAAACAAATCGATGAAAACGCAACGACACGCAACTCTTGTCATGTTTCATTCCACACACCATTTACGAGTATGTTTTGAATGCGATGAAGCCCATTCTTTCAATCACTAATTTCACAACAAAGTGAAAACAAGGGACAGTGTACATGAAATAATCTTCCTTTCAACTTTGGTTGGGTCAGTGGATTTGTATGGGTTGCCATGCCTGGCAAATGGGGCTTGGCATTAATGTGAGTTACAGCACCCAAAGTCAAGGCAACCATTGCGCCCTATAATCTGCTAAATTTTGTCATTATCACTATCCCCCCCCCCCTTATTCTATGTTATTTTTCCATGGAACAAGTTTCATTACAGTCAAGAATTTCCAAATACCACCACCAGTCACATTTTCCAAAATTTTCAGCGGTAAATTCTCCAGACAAGGTTGCTCCGTGCACGTCCTACTCAACTGCACAGGCGATGATTCAAAACCTCCTTAGTCGCCTCTTACAACATTTCCTTTTGAAATATGGCGTGCCTAAGAATTGTGTGATCAGGGCTACAGCCTTCCACATCCATCTCCTCTCTGTTGCCATGTCACAGCTCAGAAGTACAGGCCTTCAAACAAACAATTTCCAAGCTGCCTCGTTTTATGCCATTTTCTTAAGATCACTCATGTCTTCCCCATACTTTTTAATTACTATTCCCATTTAACCTCTCCGAGCGATTTTTGTTAAGTTTTCTTATTTCATACCGCTCATGGGAATTCCAGAAAAGAGCTTGTTGTGCAATTCAGTTATCTTCTACAGTGTGTGTTATGCCACGTAAGGCCAAGGGAAAGAAATGCATATAAATGCATAAAATTGCGAAGCTGCAGTGAAGCTAATAAAGTTTTATATAACAAATGGACAACACAAACCAGAACGACGTTTCAGGTCTTCGGCAGGAAGAAACATACAACAAACTCACATTGTATTAAAAATATAATAAAAAATAATAAATATAATTTCGAACCCTGTTTAAAAAAAAGGAACATAAAAATAAAAACTTCCCAGCATACTCTAATGTGCTAAGAAGGAAAAAGAACGTCAGTGCGCACGGGGTATGTGTGTGTACACAAAAGTGAAATTCAGAGGCCCTGAAGAAGGGTCTGAAGTACGGTCAAGGTCGCCATAGTAACCTTGACGTCACTCATGAACTTAGCTTTGTTTTCTGGATTGCTTTCAGCGTATGTGCTGCCACAGGAGCCCCATAGTTTACACACTTATTCTAGCGACATTCCTGCTGATGTAGCAAATATGCCAGCCCAGCGTCATGAAAAATTAAAGCGCAGGAAATAATAATCTAAATGGCAGAACCAGAAATTTCCATAACTTTTACTGCAAACAAATACAAACAATGCCAACCCCAGAAACACGAATTATTGAATGCCACGTGTACCAGTTGTAATTGTTATCGACACCCCAGCCCATCGTACAGCTATTTAAATTGTTAAATAATAGTACACAAGACAGCTTCATGTGAAGTTATGCAGCTTGTGATACGCGACTGAAATATGTCACACTTTTATAGGCCACTCCCACACATATACATTAACAATGTCAATTTTTTCCCCACACAAAAGATTAAAAACAAGTAGAATAATAACAGCAACAACAAAAACCGCAGTATACTCTTCAATTATTTGTTTGTGTGTTCTGAAAGGTTTACAATAAATCTAATGATTTGCAGAATATCGAAAAAAAGGATATAATCAAAAGTTAAACAGTGTCAAGAGTCTTTCATGCATCTTTGCGCTAAAAATTGAAAAGCATGATAGGCGAAACATAGTATAATGTTGTAGTGACCAGGAGCAAGTAGTGGGGTGTAAAGTACACTCATACAAGGTAGGTACACGCAACTATGCTGAAACATGGTCAGACTCTCACATAACTATGCTGATACACGGTCAGACTCTCACATAACTATGCTGATACACGGTCAGACTCACTTAACTATGCTGATACACTATCAGACTCTCACATAACTATGGTGCAACACGGTAAGACTCTCACATAACTATGGTGAAACAATGTCAGACCTCACATGTCTATGCTGAAACTCAATCAGACTCTCACATAATATGCTGAAACACATTCATACTCACACATAACTATGCTGAAACACATTCATACTCACACATAACTATGCTGAAACACACTCATTCTCATACATAACTATGCTGAAACGCATTCATACTCACAATTAACTATGCTGAAACACGGTCAGACTTTCACATAACGATACTGAAACAAGGTCAGACCTCACATAACTATGCTGAAACACGGCCAGACTCTCACATAACGATACTGAAACAAGGTCAGACCTCACAATTAATTATGCAGAAACACGGTCAGACTCTCACATAACTATGCTGAAACACTTTCATACCCACACATACCTATGCTGAAACACATTCATACTTTCACATAACTATGCTGAAACACAGTCATACCCACATATACCTATGATGAAACACATTCAGACTTTCACATAACTATGCTGAAACAATCATAATCACACATACTTATGCTGAAAGACAGTCAGAATGAAAAATAATTATACTAAAACACAACCTGACTCAAATATAATTTTGCTGAAACGCGTCAGACTCAAATGCAGTAAGACTCAAGCACATTTATACTGAAACATAGCTACATTTAAACACGATTTTATTGAAACATAGTCGACTAATATATCATCATCATCATCATCAAGTACCGGGCCTACTGGCGTAGGTGATCATGTCTCTCCACAACTTTCGATCTCGGCAGCTATTTATCCTTTCTGTTGTTGACTTTCTGCCAAGCCATTCTCTTAAGCTGTCTGGTATTTTTTCTCTTTGCTTCCCTCAATCTCTTCGTCCCTCAATTTTTCCAGTTGTTACAATATATTCCATTTGTTCTTTTCTCATTACATGGCCAAAAATATGATGATTGTTTCTTCCTAATATTGGAAATTAGCTCTCTTTTTGCTTTGACCTCTCTCAGAACATTTTCATTACTCTTCTTAGCTGTCCATGGTACTCTCAACATTCTTCTGTAAAACCACATTTCTACAGACTCCAGTGATTTTCTTGTTTGTTGTCCTATTGTCCATGATTCGCATCCATATGTTAAGACTGGCTCCACATAACATTTAAGAACTCTTTTTCTTACGACTAATATATAATTATGCTAAAATACAGTCATAAAAACACACAATCACACAGAAACACAGGTTCAAACATAATCAAACGCAAACATATTTTTTGTATCAAAAACAGTGAAGCTTAAACACAATGATAATAAAAACAGTCAGATTTAAACACAGCCAGACTGACTTAAACATGATTCTACTGAAACAGGCTCAAACACAAGCGGACTCAAACTTAAGTCAAACTTAATTACTACCAGACTCAACTATGGAAAGACTCAATTACCACAGTTACACGAAACCACATTCAGACTCAAGCACAAGCTACGGGTAAAAGGGAATCTCGCCGTGGATCATACTGCAATCCTTCTCTACGTGTCTGAGCAAACACGAGGCCCGGCCGAGGACTGACCTCCGGGTGACGATCGAGTGGCGGTAGAAAAAAGTGGGCGTTAACAAATGAAGATATTGTGACATAATTTGGGAGGGGGATAAGATAAAAGAAAAAAGAAGTAAAGAAAGAAAATATAGATTTTAAAAATGGAGAGGGAGAAAGAAAGAACTAGGGAGAAAAGAATATCTAAAATAAAAGGCAGTAATAAAATAAAATACATATTTATTTTTTTTAACGGGTTAATGGGTTTTATGAGTAATTACGATCGATAGAGACAAAATTTTGCGGTAAAGAAATGCAAAAAATAAAATAAAATAAATACAAAAATTGGGGGAAAAAATTAAGGACACACACACACACAAATTCTTCGCAGAAGAAATAGTTAGAACTTTAAAAAAAAATCAAAGCATAACGCAGAGTAAGAATGATTTCAAAAGTGAACAAAAATGCCACGAACACAATACTGAACAAATCACAGAAATAACGTATTGCTGATTTGGGAAGAGGTGGGGTCCGATCCCAACCGAGATCTCACAAGCCTCCGGTTCACCCAACCTTTAATGGGTACCGGATTTTTTTCTGAGAAAGTAAAGCGGCACGGGCGTAATACCGACCACATTACCCCAAAAATCATGTGCCGAATGTCTGTAAAATTTATGGTCACTAACACCATATTCTCTATACACCACTTGGCGTGACGGGGGTACTTTACTTTACTTTTTTTGTACCGTGTGAACTAGCGCACATTAAAAGAACCCTTGGCAGTTAAAGTCGAAAAGAGTAGGCCATAAATGTGACCGCTGCCCGGGCTAGAATGTCAACAGAAATCGCTACCGTGGATCACTGGCCGTTCTACGCTATACGGAGTTCGTGCACGTGGGTCAGATTTTCTCGAGGGGGATATAGGAGCACCTATGGGTTCTTCCTGTGTGCAGCGATGATAATCATAACACCAGGCAAACAAAGAAATAATGATAACCTGTTACTGAAATAAGAAAACACAAAGCAGAAGTTATACAGCAAATACATCTTTTAAAAAAAGCACGCCAAGTGGCGTATAGGGAATATAGAGTTAGTGACCATCAAGTTTACAGACCTTCGGCCATTGATTTTTAGGATAATGTGGTCGGTATTACGCCCGTGCCGCTTCACTTTCCCAGAAAAAAATCAAGTACCCATTAAAGGCTGGGTGAACCCGGAAGCCGTTGGTTGGGATCAAAGGGGAATAATAGAACAAAGAAGTATGTGTTAGCACTCGGAAAAATTGACAGACAAACAACAATAGAAAAAAACGAAGAACAATATATGGTCCGAAGCGGGATCGAATCCGTACTCCCTGGCACCGCGCCTTGCCACGAGAAGCCGAACGCTTGGCACACTGCCACGCAGCTAACTAAAAAATTAGCTATTGTAGCAGTGTCTTACACGAAGGCGTTCTCAATGACTATAGCATAGGGTAACGATCACAGACCGGAAATAAATTGTATATTAGTACTTTCCTATTAATGCAAGTATCTCCCAGTAGGGCTGAATACTTGTGTTGCATACAAACATTTATTGGACGAAACTGAACGAATAGTAGTTCCCAGTGGTTATATACTGGGTACAAATAATAATAAATAAATATTATTCTATATAGGGAACTTCCGAGACGATAATATGGAATAATAGAACAAAGAAGTATGTGTTAGCACTCGGAAAAATTGACAGACAAACAACAATAGAAAAAAACGAAGAACAATATATGGTCCGAAGCGGGATCGAACCCGTACTCCCTGGCACCGCGCCTTGCCACGTGAAGCCGAACGCTTGGCACACTGCCACGCAGCTAACTAAAAAATTAGCTATTGTAGCAGTGTCTTACACGAAGGCGTTCTCAATGACTATAGCATAGGGTAACGATCACAGACCGGAAATAAATTGTATATTAGTACTTTCCTATTAATGCAAGTATCTCCCAGTAGGGCTGAATACTTGTGTTGCATACAAACATTTATTGGACGAAACTGAACGAATAGTAGTTTCCAGTGGTTATATACTGGGTACAAATAATAATACATAAATATTATTATATGGGGAACTTCCGAGACGATAATAGGGAATAATAGAACTTCTTTGTTCGTGGTAGTGTGCCAAGCGTTCGGCTTCTTGTGGCAAGGCGCGGTGCCACTGAGTACGGGTTCGATCCCGCTTCGGACCATATATTGTTCTTCGTTTTTTTCTATTGTTGTTTGTCTGTCAATTTTTCCGAGTGCTAACACATACTTCTTTGTTCTATTATTCCCTATTATCGCCTCGGAAGTTCCCTATATATAATAATATTTATTTATTATTATTTGTACCCAGGTTGGAATCAAACCCTACCTCTTGTACTTAAATAAATCATTCTAGCAACTAAAAATAATACAGTGCTTAAAAAATACTGCACTAAAAATAGCCCAAAAAATAATGCGCATAATGAACAATATAGCAGACACATATTAACAAAACTAAACAATGAGACAATTAATTTGGCACGTAAGAAATAACACAGTGATGAAGAAATATGTAGCGAAATAGAAGGATATAGCATGAATAAGTAATAAAACACAAAAGCAATGACAAAAGTAAACGCGGCAGAGGAAGACCAAGACTAACATGGACGAGTAACACCAAAAGATAGACAAGTCAGCCTATGACAACCTGCACTATTAAAGCAAGAGACAGAGCAGAATGGTGCTCCATGGTAGCCAACCTTCGTTGCGGAGATGGCACTCGATGATGGTGACGATGAATGACAAAAATACTACAACCAAGAAGTGATAATCCAGGACAGAATATAAAGTACAACACTATAGAAAAAATACATAGTAGCAAAGATAACATGACATAAAATATGACTTATTAATACAGCACGGTACATGTACGATATCACCATCAAAATAATACGGCTTAGGCACGTATCTCGATTGTCTGTACTAACAAAGATCTGCAAGGAGCCATGAGAGGAGCGAGAAGTTACGGGAACATCAAAGAATGGACAAACCTCGAGAAAAGAATGACGGAAGATAGTGAGAAATTGAAACGGTTGACTAAGTCTGTCAGTGGTGTCTCAACGTCCACCAAAGTTATAATATGCTTGCTTTCGTTCGCCCGATGACAAAAGTATTCTAGAGTTATGAATTAGATTGTAGAATTCCTCTTCGTCATCCGCCCTTAAAAGGACGTTAAGTAGACGTCTCTGTGTTGTGTTGTGGTTTGCAGTGTAACACTGTTATATTTGCGCCTTTCGGCCCAACACATCCGACTTCAGCACGACATGTTTGAGTACCGGGTTGTCTTCCCTCTTCGATCCCTGCTCGCTTGGCCAGACTAGACAGGTTAGTCTGTTACTAGAGGCACCACGAAGAAGTGGACAGGGTCTGGATGGTTATGGTTCACCGATCCTGGCGCAAGCCATCAGCTGTGGATAGCTGACAACTTCCAGCTCTGGTGCTGGGAGGCGCGTCCTAGCCTCCAAAGTTATGATATGACGGAGAAGAAAACGATATCTGAGAGAAGGTTGCACTTTTATCACAAAAGCATGCGTAATTGTAAAACCACATAAAATCTAAGTCTAACGCAAAAAAAAAAAAAAAACGTATATCAGAAATACACAAATTTAATCTTCAGCTGCAATGTTAAATCAGTCCTATTTTATGGCCGTGAAACATGGAAAACAACACAAATGACAGTCACGAAGAAACAAACTTTCACAAATAAATATTTGCGCAGAATAAAAGAAAATGGAAATCGCAAGAACAAATTACTAACAGAGAACGATGGGAAAATACCTGATAGATATCGAATGAACAAAAAGATAATACAACGACGATGATGCTAGATAGAATACACGCCAACTGAAAGTATTTCACAAGATCTTTATAGAAATCAACAAGGAAGGAGACAGAGGGGAAGACCAAAATAATTACATAAAACAGGTGCAAGAAGAGGTGAATAGAAAGACATGGGACGACCTTAAGAGAATCGGAAGCAGCACTGTGGCTTGGAACGTGTTTGTTGAAGATCTATGTTCCACAATGAGTCGAAAGTGTTTGTTGAAGATCTATGTTCAACAATGAGTCGAAAGTGTTTGTTGAAGATCTATGTTCAACAAGGTGTTGAAAGCGTTTGTTGAGGACCTATGTTTCACAAGGAGATGAAAGTGGTTGTTGAAGATCTATGTTCCACAAGGAGTTGGAAGTGTTTGTTGAAGATCTATGTTCCACAAGGAGTTGGAAGTGTTTGTTGAAGATCTATGTTCCACAAGGTGTTGAAAGCGTTTGTTGAAGACCTATGTTTCACAAAGAGATGAAAGTGGTTGTTGAAGATCTATGTTCCACAAGGACTTGGAGGTGTTTGTTGAAGATCTAAGTTCCACAAGGAGTTGGAAGAAAAAGATATCATAAATAACCCATAGCATGCCATGACACTTCACAGAGATAGAGTATTGGACCTAAACAACAACACAAAAAGCAGAGCTTTCACAAAAGACACGCAAACATAGTCTGCACACCGAATATATACATGAACATATATAAGAACAATGAAAATAGACATTACACAGAAGAAATCATGAACAGTTCTTGGAATAAATAAATGGTAAGTGACGAGAAGAAATATGGAGGTAGCACGCAGCAAAGCGTAATAAATATAACACAAAATAAATAATGAAATTATTATAAATTAAATCATGGATATAACATAACATAAACAGCAGGTATAACAAAATAAATCATAGATATAACATGAAATAAATAATTTATAACACAGGAGAAGTCGTTGGTATTAAACATAATATTTTACTAGCAATAAAAAGAAGCATTAAAAAAATTCATTAAAATGCAAAAAATATTCAACACAACTTTAAAGAAAGTACAAAAGCGGTTGTATATTTTGTCATTTTAACATATGTCAAAGCTAATAATACTTGTTAGTTGAGAGTTTACAAACAACCACGATCTCAATTATCTCTCAATGCTTATGTGTTCTCTGGTACTATTAGAAGCTCCACTACTTTAAATTTTTTACAGAAAAATGTTGAGAATACCATGGACAGCCAAGAAGAGTAATGAAAATTTTATGAAAGAGGTCAAAGCAAAAAGAGAGCTAATTTCCAATATTAGGAAGAAACAATCATTATTTTTTGCCTATGTAATGAGAAGAGTACAACTGGAATATATTGTAATAACTGGAAAGATTGAGGGACGAAGAGATAGAGGAAAGCAAAGAGAGAAAATATCAGACAGCTTAAGAGAATGGCTTGGCTGAAGGTCAACAACAGAAATGATAAAAACTGTCGAGATCGAAAGTTGTGAAGAGACATGATCACCTACGCCAGTAGGCCCGGTACTTGATAATGAGACTTTAAATAAAAACAGCATCTAAAACAGACATTGATAAGTTGATCGTAAAATAATCTCATGTAAATGAACAAATTGTAGATCGAGTTACATTATATTGCATATATAACATTTTCGTTTAATAATACACCTTTTATTCAGATTATCTTAAAAGGTACTGAGTAAATCTGTAAACACGTGGGTATTTAAATCCAGACGTTACTTAAAACGGGCATAATTATTTATCTGTTTAAGATTGTCAAAACCTCAGTAACCATCAGGATTTAACGACACACTCAGCAAACAGTTCCTAGTGATTGGCATTCGGGAAACAGACAGACTCCTTGAGTCTCAAAGTTCAGCTTCCGTTGGTAGTTGGCCTCGTGGCAGAGCACACTATGAGCATCATTATTTCTGTCGGAGAGACCAAGTCTGCTGTCTCCAATGTTTTTCGTGTCCTTATGCAATGTCATTAGAGGATGTCACAGAAGTTTTAAGAGAATATTTATCTGTAATTATTTTGCTGTTTTCATGTATTTGCCTGTTTTAGTGTATTTTCCTGTTTTCGCGTGTTTGCCTATTTTCGTGTATTTGACTGTTTTCGTGTATTTGACTGTTTTCGTGTATTTGACTGTTTTCGTGTATTTGACTGTTTTCATGTATTTGACTGACATTTTTGGAAACTTTAGGGAGCTAATACAATGATTTGTTTACGATCTTTCAATTCTTTCCTGTTGTGCGCAAGTTTCTAGGTTTATTCAAATTCGCTTACCCAGACTTCAATTAATTTGCAAGCAGCGATAATAGATCCAGGTCGCAACAAATGATTATCATTTGATAGATGTCACCGCCACTTCCTAACAGGGAAATGACCCAAAGGGTAAAACGGGTACTCTACATCACAGTCTTCTTTCCAAAGTTGTGCTACCAATGGAGACGTTGACGCTAGAAGCAAGAAGAGCAATAACTAGCATTGATAAGAAGACGAATGACAGGAAACAATCTGAGAGATAAGATCAGAAATGAAGATCTAAGAAAATAATACAAGATTAACTCACTTCATTTAACACACAGAGATACAGCAGATAAAATGCATTGGTCACGTGATAGAGTTAAAAAGATCATAATACAACACACAGAGCTTTCAAGAAACGTTACGAGAGCATACGACCTAAAAACCGACTACGAAAAAGATAGGAGAATTGAAACAAATTTAGGTTACATTGAACACCAAATCCTCAATTCGTACCAACGTCCCCTTCCAATCATATACCTCCGGTACATTGATGACTGCTTCGGACTTACCGATCTACCTGAGGACGACGTCTGCAAGTTTATCGACTACATTGGCAACTATCACAAAGCTATCAAGATCACATCTTGTATATCAAATTCCTCTGTTACCTTTCTAGATCTTATTGTTTCCTTGGGTACTTCTGGCCTCCACACCTCAGTTTTCTATAAACCCACAGACGCCCATTGTTATCTTCTCTATTCTTCATCACATTCACCTTCTTGTCGTGATGCAATTCCGTTCTCAGAGTTATTGCGTCTTCGTCGCTTCTGCCAGGATGACCAAGATTTCCCCCAACAAGCTCACCTCATGTTAGGTTTCTTTAGCCGCCGGCTTTATCCTGACTCGACCCTCCAGTCTGCCTTCAAGCGAGTACTCATTATCTCCCGTCCCGAGGCACTCACTCCTTCCAACCGCCCCATCTCTGAGAGAACTTTACTCACTCTCACCTATCATCCTCACAACCTGGCTGCTGTGAAGATACTCAACCGCTACCGTTCCATTCTCCACTCTGATTCCACTACTCGTCTACTTTTTAGTGATCCCACAATGATCTCCTTCAAACGTATATATATATATATATATATATATATATATATATATATATATATATATATATATATATATATGTACACGTATTTGTGTGTGTGTGTGTACATGTATGTCTGGGCCCTTAGATACTTATAGACATTGTCAGTGTCTTTGCAGTCGAGGTAACCTAGACAATGGGTATATATATATATATATATATATATATATATATATATATATATATATATACACACACACGCATTTCTGTTTGTGTACTACTAGCAGACAATCCTAAAGATCTACAACAATTATTTAATGAAATAAACATGACAAGCAAAAAATATGAACTAGATATGAATATCAAAAAGACTAAAACTATGATCATAAACAAAGAAAATACTCAAAACCCACAAGTGGATATCAAAATCGAAGGAATAGACCTGGAGACAGCTCAGAACTACAACTACCTTGGGCATACTATTGTAACCGTAATTGATAGCACATACATATTTAGATCATAATTAAGTGAGGACTAAACAGGACTAGACAAATTTTGCATAGGGATGACTAACCGCACTGACTGACATAAACTAAAGGTGCCAGATGGCTGGGGAATGACCACTGGTCGTAAACTTACTTTAGCTGTCGATAAGGAATGTAGAACTAGAAACTAAACGCTAGTCACGACCACCATGACTGACCACTGGTCGTAAACTTACTTTAGCTGTCGGTGAGGAATGTAGAACTAGAAACTAAACGCTAGTCACGACCACCATGACTGACCACTGGTCGTAAACTTACTTTAGCTGTCGGTAAGGAATGTGGAATGCACGAACTAAGAGGCTAGTCACACAGAGTGGCATATGATGAGGGAAGGTCACTTAGAATGCAGAAACGAGTAGAGCGTTGACAGATATCACTTTTATCTGGATAAAGAAAAGTTGGCGGGAAAAAAGGTTCACGGTCGGTCAAAACCGTATAAAAGTTAGAGGGCAGACTTGAGGGGGACAGACTTCCATTTTTACATCTCGACTAGGAACACACAGAGATAGCCACGCACTAGCGACCGATAGGAATTGAGATAGTCACAGAACTTCAACTTAGAGAAGAGACGTAGAACTAGAGATACACATCGAGATAGCCATTGGAGAACGTTAGATACAGAAGACACAGACGAAAGAGAGCTAGATATAGAGAGACAGATAGAATATCCACTATACGAATAGTTGAGGTACAACACCGACGGTAGTTGAAGTACTTCAGCGGCCAAGACTTATTAGATCGAACAAGTATCAGTACAGAAGTATATAACAGAGACGCTAGGAAGGACAGTCAGAAAGCATCTATATATACATATATATATATATATATATATATATATATATATATATATATATATATATATATATATGTAATATAATAAATGAGGACTGATTTGTAACACGCAAAAATTGTTGATTCTTGAATGTGCGGTGTCGTGTCTTATTCGAAGAGCAATTAGAATACGGTTATACTATAACCAGTGATGGAAAATGTACAACTGAAATAAACAAAAGAATAGGAATGGCAACAAGTAATTTTAATGTTATGAAGAACATACTAACATCAAAACAAATAATATCAGGGCCAAAACTAAGAATAGCAAAATGTTACATCTTCTCAATATTCCTATATGGTGCAGAAACATGGACATTAGACAAGAAAACAGAACAGAAAATTGAAGCCTTTGAAATGTGGATTTATAGAAGAATAGGTAGAATTGGATGGAAAGAAAAGAAAACAAACGATGAAGTTTTAAAACAACTAAAAATGAAAAAAGAGAACTACTAAACACAATTAGAACAAGACAAATGAAATTTTTGGAGCATGTTAAAAGACACAACGGCCTACTAAAAGTAAAATTGGAAGGGAAAATACAAGGTAAAAGAGGCAGAGACAGACCAAGACTAATATGGACGAGTAACATCAAAAGATGGACAAGTCAATATATGACAACCTGCACCATCAAAGCAAGAAACATAGTGGAATAGCGCTCCATGGTAGCCAACCTTAGTTGCAGAGACGGCACCCGATGATGATGATGATGATTTGTGTGTGTGGGCCTTTAGATACTTATAGACATTGTCAGTGTCTTTGCAGTCGAGGTAACCTACACAGTGTTCCTCCCACTTACATATTTTTAGAACCTTTGACACGGTTTTGACCCTCCCACCAGCAGGGTAATTACAGCGCGTGCTCGCGAATCTCTTTTTCCCATTCCGACAACGGTCTACCACACAGGGAAAAAAAGTATCTTTTCCTATACCTGTTTTGATTATTTTGTTTTGGATGTTTCATTACTAGTTAGCTGTGTAGGATTAGTTTCATTTACTTATCATATATGTGTGTGTGTATTGTTTGTTTGTTCCTGATAGAGCCGAAACGTCGTTCAACTTTGTGTCGTCAATCAATCACGTAAATCTTTTACCATACCATTTTTTCTATTTTATAAATCAATTCTCCCTCACATACAGCTTTACCGCAGCTTCGCATTTTTGTGCATTCATTTGCATTTCTTTGCATTAACACCCCCCCCCCCCCCCTCACTAAAAAGATAGATTGATGGAATATTAGAAACACTAGGAAACATAAGAGCAAGAAAGACCAACAGAAAAGCAAATGACAGCAAATTGTATGTCCCCTAATCGATGAAAGATAATTGAAGAAAGAAATAAGTCTTTGACATAAATCCAATTTTTCCTTTGCCTACTTCCTGGCCCCTTTCATAATTTCATGTAAGAAATTATTGATAAAACTGTTATATCTTGTGACTAATAATTGCGAACATAATTTACTTTTCTTTATCAATGAAATCTCTTTATTGAGTCTACGTT
Source organism: Megaustenia siamemsis (assembly GCA_032433765.1). Classification (NCBI taxonomy): domain Eukaryota; kingdom Metazoa; phylum Mollusca; class Gastropoda; order Stylommatophora; family Ariophantidae; genus Megaustenia; species Megaustenia siamemsis. The sequence goes on along the minus strand of JAVIAB010000073.1, from coordinate 20,592,169 downwards.
ACCTGTAAATTGTAACGATTTTTGGAGTCATGCCGAATATTTTTTAACGCTCATTTATTGGCGCTATTTAATTCATGCCTTTCTGTTCCAGGGACTAGTCCTCGCACCAATCGAGTATGCCCTAGCAATTCTCACTGTCAGTACGATGTAAATTGGCAGGTTGGAGAAAATATAGAATGAGGCTAAGAACATTATCTTGGGGTGTATGAGGGACACTCCATGTGTAGCAATGAGGTATCTTCTTGACTTTCCAACGAAAAATGACAAAGTCAAGATCTGGAGGGCACGAGCATACCTGAAGGTAGGTGCTGATAGAGTGTATCCATATCACCACGAGCTCAGCACATGGAAACGTGTCAGGCTAAAAAGAGGCAAATCATGGGTGGGCCGAGCAGATAGCTTCTAACAGGTCTGTGGGCTTACCAATATCAACGTTGGCGAGGAGTGGATATCAGTGCCTACGTCATTCAAGGGGACATTCTTGTGTATTGTCACACTCGACAGGAAATGTAGGGAACAGAACTCAGTCATGGTCAATGCGGAGGTCAGCGGTCTCATCTGGGATATCACCGATGAGAAAGATGCAGTCATCTATACAGACGGATCTGTAATGCGACACCAAAGGAGTGCGTAGGCATTTACAGCATGCTCGGCAGGCAGAATAGCCAAGGAAAACAGTGGTGCATACGTTATGACCACGAGTAGCATGACGATAGAGGTGATGGCAGTTCCCAAGGCATTCATCTGGTTAGAGTCACACAACTACAATCACGCCTACATACTAAGTGATTCGATGAGCATGATTAAAAAAAAGTGGAGGCGGGCTCTGTATGCATGCAATGGGTAGAGTGTCAAAATACAGACGTAAAAAATACATAGGGTCACCTTTGTCTACGTCCCTGGACATGCGGGAGTACGGGAAAATGAAAGAGCGCACAAGTTGGCTAGCTGTGCTATCGTTGAACGGTCAACCAATGGATCGAGCGAACATCATCAATGCCCTCCGATATGTGAGAAGGGCACATGACTTCGATAACCATGAGTCTACGCCACTCCTTCAGTTAAAAGAAATAGGAGTCATGATAGGCACACCCAGAAACGAGAAACTTAGTGGGCGTGTAAGAAGACTTATCAAGCAACACAGAACTGGAGTCGTTAGTCACTTGACTCTGCGGGACTTGCTGAGCGAGGTGATCTGAGCACCTATGGGCATGTTCGGAGTGCAATAATGATGGCCCGCTAATAACTCAATTCATACTTTATGTTACCGGAGCAATTTATATAAAAGAAGTTGTTTCTTTTAGAACTATTTCTTTCGCTTGTTTCAGAAAACTGCTCGTCTCAATTTCAAAACCACCGATTCTAAAGACAAAGAGAAAGATAAAACAATAGAGATTGAGAGAGAGCGAGAGAGCGCGAGAGAGAGAGAGAGAGAATGGTTTAGAGGAAGGAGAAGAAGCAGACAGCACTCAAAATACAAACAAAGGGGATCGCGTTTAGAAAGAAGCAAATAACGATTACATAATAACCAATATGTGCCTTCATAAAGATATAAAGAGGAGTGCTGCGTTATTTAGAGAGAAAGAGAAATCACCTGATTGTGATTGAAAGATCAAAACACGGGACTGCACGTGAGGGATTGATATAACAATTAAAATTTCAACACAGAGAATTGTCGTGAGGGGACTCGGAAAACGAAACAAATGAAATCACGTGATATGAGAAAATAGAGATTTAAACAACCACAATAAGTTGTAGACAAAACAGTGAGTAAGAGAGAACTATATGAAATATTTATCTTAACATCTATCTAAAGAACACATTACAGGACAAGAAAGCGCGAGAGAGAAGAAAGTGGCAAAAATAAATATTTACCTGAACAGGTATATAAGGAACAAATCATGGGCTAATAAAAGAGAGAAAAGGAGAGAGAGAGAGAGAGAGAGAGAGAGAGAGAGAGAGAGAGAGAGAGAGATGCAAGATACCGAATTAGAAATTATAGGAAAGAATAAATCACACTTATTATATCAGGAATATTATGTGTAAGAAAAGGGAGAAATGGCAAGAACTGTAAGCATAATGATTCCAGAAAGAACCAAACAGTGATAAAGAGAACACTCACTATTTCAGAGACAAGATGTGGACTACAAAGGGGAAGGGAACAGAGAGTGAATTAAGAAGATAGACTGAAGCCAAGATAAAAAGTGACAGAAGTAACAAATTAGAACACCGATCCTGAAAGTGACATGTAAAAAAAGTAAAAGTAAAGTACCCCCGTCACCCCAAGTGGCGTATAGGGAAATATGGTGTTAGTGACCCTATATTTTACAGACCTTCAGCACGTGATTTTTGGGGTAATGTGGTCGGTATTACGCCCGTGCTGCTTTACTTTCCCAGAAAAAAATCCGGTACCCATTTAAGGCTGGGTGAACCCGGAAGCCGTCGGTTGGGATCGAACCCTACCCCTTGTCCTTTGTAGTTCAGTTCACTAACCAATGAGCTATCGCGGCTCCCGAAAGTGACATGTGATTGCCAAAAATGAGAAATGGATAAACTTATTGTTTGTATTACCTACAGTGTGATATTAGTGCTAGATACGGAAAGTCCTTGAAAAACAAATGTAAAATGACATATTCAAAATAATAAATGCTACATAAAAAAAAAAGAATAAATACAGTAAAAAAAATGAATGAAATAACCTGAATAATAAAAAAAAAACAACTAAAGGTACAATTTTAGTGAACGATTATATATATCAAAACATGAAAGAATTACATTGTTTAGTGAATTGACCAGATTGAAACTCGGCCAACACTCAACACAGCCTAATCAATTCAAAACAATAAACGTTCTCTCTCTCTCTCTCTCTTTCTCTCTCTCTCTCTCTCTCTCTTGTTTTTCTTCCTCTTTTACCATTTCGTGTGTTGGAGGATACACATTGCTGGTCCCTGCCCTAAGGCAGCTTCAGCTGACACTTGATTGTTGTGGAATTTCACAGATATTGTCACTCCAACATAGTCTTGCTTTGTCTGGACCGTTGTTTCTGGGCTGGCTTTACTAAGCATTCTCTCGAGGTGTGCACAATGACTTTATTAGTTGCGTTGTATGTAATTAGTCTTAATATATGGATGTGAATCATGGACAATAGGACAACAGACAAGAAAATCACTGGAGGGTGTAGAAATGTGGTTTTACAGAAGGATGTTGAGAATACCATGGACAGCTAAGAAGAGTAATGCAAACGTTCTGAAATAGGTCAAAGCAACGAGAGAGCTAATTTTTAATATTAGGAAGAAACAATAGTTATTTATCATAACATATCATATTATTATAATATTATTATTAATACTTATCAACCAACACGGAGTCGTCAGTCGCTGGACACTGCGGGACTTGCTGAGGAGGGGATTTGAACACCTATTGACATACTAGGAGTGCAATGATGATGACCCGCAAATAACTCAATAACTCACAATAACTCAAAAATTATTTTTTTTGGCCATGTAATGAAAAGGGAACAGCTGGAATATATTGTGACAAGTGGGAAAATTGATGGACGAAAAGACAAAGAAAAGATATAGAGGAAGCAAAGAGAAATGATATCATTCAGATTAAGAGAATAGCTTGGCAGAAGGCCAACAACAGAAATAATAAGTGACTGTCGAAAACGAAAGTTGTGGAGAGACATGATCACCTACGCCAACTCTTTCTCTTTTAACTCCGATTCTGATTTTGCATCGTCTGGTTACTCTTACAGACTTTATCCAAAATCTCATTTCTGTGGTGTCTTTTTCTTATGACAGGTAAGTGATAATGTCTGGAGCAGGTAACATAAAGTGGGGATACATATGAATTGTATGAGATAATCTTTGGTTGGGAGTTTAGATAGTAATTCGGATGATTCCACTGACACGGGCAGTTGAGCAATTATGGATTTTAATTCGTTTGCAGTGATACCGCCTTCCATAACCATAACTTATTCTGTTCGGCATTGCTTTGTGATCTAGAAGGACTGGCTGTCTCAATACTTGGTTTGTTTTACTGTGTTAATTTATCAGTTTATGTTTTTAAACTCTATTCTTCATTGTTTTGTTTGCAGCATACTTATTTCTTTATCTATTTTGTCATCTTTAAAGAATTTTATTTCTAAATTGTTTAAATCTGAACCCGTTTATTGTTGTTGTTATTGCGTTCGTCAGCTTTCATCTCTGACGAAGTCCCTAGAGACTAGGAACTGAATTTTCCATGTTAATCCATTTTTCACTGGCATCCGTGTGCACAGGGGTCCCTCGCCGCACAGGCAGATAACTCCGATTTCGGAGGTACTCATGTTTTTTTCCGTCGATGAGTAACTGACGTTTCAAGCCGGGTCTCGCTACTGATACCAGGGGTGGTTGCCGCAGAGAGAAATCATAAATAAAAATCCAGACCGGTGTAGCAGAGATTTGAACCTACAACCTATCTGTCTCGAGGCTGGCGTCTTACCTCGAGAGCAACAAGTCCCCCATGGACTGGGAATATGAGGAAACTGCAACAAGGAACACTTTTCAATGGTTCCTGCCGCCCATCCACCATATACCCCAAAGTTCACGTCCTCCTGAAAATGATGATCGTCAAGTAGATCATCATTTTGACTTTAACGCAGAAAAGTGCAACGGAGAACCGAAATTAATAAGACCCCGAATGCACTTTCTGCAGCGATCCAGAGGACGTGGACTAGATTCGCCATCTTGGAGACGGAAGTCCGAACCCGTTTTATTCCAGTTTCATCTACTAACGTATTTACTTTTTTCATCTTTCTATACCTATGGCAGTGACTTCTGTTCAGTGTTGATTCTTGTATTGTTTGTTTTGCCCCCTGGATTCATGTTTATGAGATGTCGTTCCAATGTCTCTGGGTGTTACTGCTACCAAGGCTTGGTCATCGGCAGAGGGTAGTTCATTGGTATTGATTTCACTTTTAAGTTTGGTGTCTTTTGCTTAAACTGTCGATATAGTAGTCAGGGGTGGGGAACATTTTTTTCTGTTAAGGACCTATTTGATATTTACACCATTCGCGTGTCATAAAAATTATCAACTTCAGAATAAGTATGTAACATTTAGTCACAAGTTAATTAACTCACCCCTGATGTGATGGCTGGGGAGACGTATAATGTTAGCTGGTGCTTATGATGTTGTTACTATAGTTCATTCAGAAATTCGTGGCCACAGAGTTTATTAATTATCTCGGGAACTTTTTGATGAATTTCTGTCATTCTTTTTTGTGAAATCTTATTTTACACCGACCTTCAGTCTGATTTTTTGCCATACTGTCATGCATTTATGAAAAAAATGTTGCTTATTTGAGATATATAAAAATATCATATTCTTGCTTGTAAATTTTAGGATTTTACAATACCCACATTTCTTGTAATCAACTCACCAATTAAAAAGGCAAATTTCACATGCACACCACACAATCTTAGCACGGTTTCGCACTCTTAAACTTGTAAGGAGGCGCCACTCCGAGGTTTTATTTTGGTCATTTCACTTCCGGTTTCTTGTTAAATTGGTCCAGAGGCGTATTTTGACATAATATTTACTAATAATGAATATTTCTGTATGTGTGATAATTTGTAAGCTGTTGTGAAGTGACTACTTGATTTTTAAAACCATGAAGAGTTTATGTGTAAATTCATCACTATGCAAAAGGTAACTGTGTTAACGTACATGCGCTTTTGCAAGTAGTCTAAAAGGATCGGTTATATTACTATTCAATGTAATACGGATACGCCTTTGGCTTGAATTGTTAGAAAATTAACATAATTTATAGTAAAATCTAATGTTTAGAGCACGCGGTTTGATATTTTCTTATAATTTTATAACAAAACATGATTTGTGCAAAATTCAGACTACATTTGTACTTAAATGTTATAAAATCTGAAGGTCGGTGAAAAAATAAGATTTCATGAAAAATAATTACAGAAATTAATCAAACAGTTTCCGGGACAATTGATCAACTATGTTGGCACGAATTTGTAAACGAACTATAGCAACTGATGCCCCAGGTTTTTGCATTCATCAGTTTGGAGCGCAGCCGACCACTCCCGATAATGAGTTTAAAATGAATTGCTTGCACAAGTAGGTTGTTCCGAACACAGGTGCATGTTTCAATGTGTGTTTTCTCAAAGTGAAAAATTCATCACTGTTTATATAACGTTTATAGAATTCACGAAATGGGAGGTTTGCTTTCAGGTGGCTCGCAATCAATTTGCGGCTGAGCGATTTCGAGTTTTATGTTATCGGGCGCATTTTCTGGCTCCATATTGCATTACTGTAACGACGCTCCAGATTGGCTTTTTCATTACCACTAACTAAACTTACAGGTCTGCTTTTGGCTGCAACAACAAACGTATTTGTTCATTTCTCTTGGGAAGATGGACTTTCGGCAACGACTTTTCTTTGATTTGTTTTCGCCATTTGTAGAATGTCGCACCACTTAAGTTTTAATAAATATCATGCGCGTGGTGTGTGCGTGTGTGTGAGTGCGTGAGCGTGCGCGTGCGTGCGTGTGTATGTGAGTGTGTGTGTGCTGTCAGCGACGCGATTAGTTTGCTTTGATCGTCACGGTGTGTTAACACCTTCGGAACGTGTACACGTGATCTTGCAAGGAGTGATCGAGAGTTGGGAAAAAGTCGACACACTGGCCGGAGACGACTATAAGATCAAGGAGACCTTTTCAACGAGAGAACGTGCTTAAAAAAACAAGTTCCACCAACGGTTGCCTTGTAGGACCAGACAAAAGGACTTGTAGGACCAGACTAAATTACTTGTAGGACCTGACTAAATGCCTTGCAGGACCAAACTAAATGCCTTGTAGAATCAGACTAAGCGACTTGTAGTACCAGACTAAATGTCTTATAGGACCAGACTAAATGCTTTGTAGGACAAGACTAAATGCCTTGTAGGACCAGACTAAATGCTTTGTAGGACAAGACTAAATGCCTTGTAGGATCAAACTAAATGCCTTGTAGGACCATACCTTGTAGGACAAGACTAAATGCCTTGTAGGACCAGACTAAATGCCTTATAGGACCAGACTAAATGCTTTGTAGGACAAGACTAAATGCCTTGTAGGACCAGACTAAATGCATTGTAGGACAAGACTAAATGCCCTGTACGACCAAACTAAATGCCTTGTTGGACCAGACTAAATGCCCTATAAGGCCAGACTAAATGCCTTGTAGGACCAGACTAAATGCCTTGTTTGACGATCCTAAATGCCTTGTTGGACCAGACTAAATGCCTTGTAGGACCAGACTAAATGCCTTGTAGGACAAGACAAAATGTCTTGTGGGACCAGACTAAATGCCTTGTATGACCAGACTAAATGCCTTGTAAGACCAGACTAAATGCCTTGTAGAACCAGTCAGAATGCCTTGTAAGACCAGACTAAATGTTTTAAAGGACCAGACTAAATGTCTTGTTCAACCAGACTAAATGTCTTATAGGACCAGACTAAATGCCTTGTAGGACCAGACTAAATGCCTTGTAAGATCTGACTAATGCCTTGTAGAACCAGACTAATTGCCTTGTAGGAGCAGACTAAATATCTTATAGGACCAGACTAAATGCCTTGTAGGACCAGACTACATGCCTTGTAGGACCAGACTAAATGCCTTGTAGGACAAGACAAAATGCCTTGTGGGACCAGACTAAATGCCTTGTTGGACCAGACTAAATGCCTTGTAAGACCAGACTAAATGCCTTGTAAGATCAGACTAAATGCCTTGTAGGACCAGACTAAATGACATGGTGAGCCCTATACGACTTGGGGGAGTGTGTTCCCCCGTCCCTAATGTAGGTAATGGACAAGATCACCGATGGCTCACAATATTACCTTACTCCGAACATCACATTGAATTGTTCTGATGCTGCTTGATTTTATCTTACCCCATTTATGCATTCACTGAGGAAGACCCAGAAGAAGATGGCTAGATGCTGTGACAATGACATGTAACAACAAAGGAAAATCACTAATTCAGACAGTTCGAGCAGCTCAAAAATGACAAATGATATAAACCACGACATTTTTCAGGTATCAGTGAAAAGAAAAAGAAGAAGAGATTCTTGATTATAACCTTCACTGTAGTAAGCCCTACTGTGTTATGATCAGTATCACATATACCATTTGGGATTGTTCTCGCCTTATAAAACTCTGTATCTTCCTTTTGTTCTTGTTAACACGTAACCAATCTGACTTTTGATATGGAGGTATCATTACATTTATATCACGTATAATGTTTCGAGTCTTGGTGGAGAAATAATGTATTGGTGATGAAAAGATTATGCTGGCTACATAGATCTAATATTGTAAACAGGAGAGAGTGACAGAAAAGAAGAGGGAATCTGTTTAGGATAAAATGTACTGAATTAAAAAGGGCAGAAGGAGTGAGCTGTTGATACACACACACACACACACACACACACACGCACGCACACACACACGCACGCACGCACGCACGCACGCACACACACACACACAGAGGGGGTGAGCTGCAATAAGAAAGAAAAATACACGGCAATCAAATTAGCAACTGATGCAAATGTGATCAAGAAAACATTAAAAACAACAGCTAACTGTAAAGATAGATGATCTGCGTATGTTTTTGTGTGTGTGAGAGAGAAAGAGCCAGACATACGCAGACGCACTAAAAAAAAGTAAATAGGCATTAGGTAAACGAATGAACGGAAGAGAGAAAGAAGAGAAGAAATAAAAAAAAAGATATAAATTATTAGAGCGGGACAAAGAGGGAGAAAACTGATGGATATTTAAAAAAGAAACCACAACTTGGTTGTTAGAGAAATGGCAATATCACCATAGAGTAAGGGGGATGGCAGTGCCACAATATACAAATATTCGAGGGAAGTAACATATATATCTTTGTGAAATGAAGTGCTGTTGGTCGGGTGTTGAGGCTGTCAATCGAAGGTTTCACTTTATGGGTTCGGTGCTATGAACTTTCTGCATTGGCAGCAGTTTCTTGTTTTGGGTGAATCAGACTTTGACGAATGACTGTGTGTCTATATGTTCGGAATTGGAGTCAACAACGATGGCCTAACATCATCAAATACTACGACGATCATCATTTTCGGGAGGGCGTGAATTACCGGTATATGGGGATGGACGCTGGGAACAATTGAGGGCTATGCATGAAGGGTGTTCCTTGTTGCAGTTTCTTCATATTCCAAGTCGCATGTCTGTGTTAGTCACCTCTAGTGACTCGGGCAGATGGTGCTCGTAAACCTGGGAGGGCCGGCCATCTAAGGACAGAACCCCCCTACAGAAAAGACCATCTGCTGCCTTGCAGGAAGATTGGGGACAATCAAAGGCTAAGGAAAGCAAACCTGAACAAAATGCTGGCTGAAATCGGGTGCACTGGGCTACTGGCGCAGAACACAGTGCAACGTTTTAACAGGTATTCAAGCAGAGTGAATATAACAGGCTTAAACAGACAGCTGTCTTCGTGTGAGAGTCCGGAGTCCTACTCTGATTGAGTCCTGATCGCAGAGAGAGAGAGAGAGAGAGAGAGAGAGAGAGAGAGAGAGAGAGAGAGACGGCGTGAATATGACATTCCATATATCATATTATGTCAACTTCATAGTAACAGCTTAATCATACTTAAAATCATCAATATCATTACATCTATCAATATTTTCATCTTCATCCTCACAACCGCCAACATCATCAAGATCATTACCACCAGCGTTAACATCATTGTCACCTTTATATTATCACTATCATTATCACTACAATCAACATTCTGATCGTCATCATAACAAAACGGGGAAAAAATGAAAATAGTTAATTGAGTAGCTACTTTGAATGCTGCCATGATGCGTTTCTCTTAAACTTTAGGTCTTCGTCAATAAAGTTGGTTCCATTAAGAACTGATAGAACAATATAAAACATACACCATTTGGGAACATGTATGAAAGTACTTACCTAGATCTTTCAGGAATTTACAATGATGAAAGAATTGACAAATTTGAAGAAAAAAATTAAATCTTCAATGACAGACATCATTCAAAATGTTATTAGCGTTTCTTCTGTGTACATACTTCTTTATTCTTTCATGTGAGATTTTCTTCCTTCTTGTTAAGGTCAAGTGGTTTTGGTTTTCTATCTTTTGTCAAGCCAGTGAGATTGCAGAACAATGATTGCTTACTGATGTCATCGAACGAAGGTCCTACATACTATGATAGGAGTTAATGCTTTCATTTCTTGTTCCTTGGATATTTGACGTTTCTTTATGTGAAATTTACATAAATTATGCAGCTGTAGACAGTTACTAAAATCTGAAAAAAAATATGATACCGTAATTTGCTGCTGCGATCAATATATGTAACTTTCAACTGGGCTATTCCGATTTCACGAGGGAGTTTAAAAGACATAATAAGGATGTCAGAGTTATCTACGAGGCTGAAGAATCTTGTGAATGAGTTTCTATTTGTAGTCAATACAGGGAGATAACATTTTTAGTAAAAAAAAAACGTTCGCTGAAACAGAAAGGCAATGCATAAATTGCAAATATAATGTAAGAAATAGAGAATGATCTACTCAGACTGTGATAACAATATAAAGTAAGTAAAAATAAAGAGCCCCCATCACGCCAAGTGGCGTATAGTGGGAACATGGTGTTAGTGACCATAATTTTTATAGACCTTCGGTACATGATGTTTGGGGTAATGTGGTCAGTATTACGCCCGTGCCGCTTTACTTTCCCAGAAATAAAAACCCGGTTTCCATTTAGTGCTGGGTGAACCTAGAAGCCTTCGATCATGATTGAACCCGATCTCTTGTCTTTAGTAGTCCAATTCACTAGCCACTGAGCTATCACCGGTTCCAGCCTCGACTGTACCAAACGAATATTATTGGATTAAATTGTAACTTCTGTGCATGTTTGGCCAGTGGAAGATCAGATCTGTCACATTTATTCCTCTCTATAGGATACACTATCCAGCCTTGTATGGGTACCGAATTTTTTCTGGGAAAGTAAAGCGGCACGGGCGTAATACCGATCACATTACCCCAAAAATCATGTGCCGAAGGTCTGTAAAATTTATGGTCACTAACACCATATTCCCTATACGCCACTTGGCGTGACGGGGGCACTTTACTTTACTACTAGGATACACTAACAGCTTGTGGATGAAACTACAAAGTCATCGAACACAATCTGATCAATACATCAATAATCACTGAACTATCGCAGCTCCCGTGATAACAATGTAGCTTCATGTAATAATACTCGTATGTCCTTATGTATATCAAAAGTAAAGAAAAGATTTTATTGGAGACCCAGAATAGTCAACCATGAATATAGAAATATGGAACCTGCGTTGTTTAATCGTTCGTGGATATATGTTGACAGTGTTGACTTGGTCTATGATTTCAGTTTCACACATTAACATTTCTTTTCTACAATTATCATGAAGTGCGTCTTGCTGTCATTCAGAGCAAAGTTTGATCGATAATTTAACTTTGGAGTTTATCTTAGGAATTGGGAATCAGAATTCATCTATGGAAAAAAAAAATTACATGGAATGATGATGGCCACATCACTCATTAATGTGCTGATAGTAAAACAATTTTATCATCATGCACTCCGGGTACATCCATAGGTGCTCCGATCGTCTGATGAAAATATTCATTATTACACAACGACTAACTGCGCTAGTTTGGTGTTGGATAACGACATTGTCTTTCATTCGTCCAGATTATCATTATCATCGGCAAGTTCTGATCTTCACCCTAATTCAGCAATTCCTATCTTCACCCTAATTCAGCAATTCCTATCTTCACCCTAATTCAGCAATTCCTATCTTCACCCTAATTCAGCAATTCCTATCTCCACCCTAAGTTCAGCAATTCCGATCTTCACCCTAAGTTCAGCAATTCCTATCTTCACCCTAAGTTCAGCAATTCCTATCTTCACCCTAAGTTCAACAATTCAGATCTTCACCCTAAATTCAGAAATTCCGATCTTCACCCTAAGTTCAGCAATCCAGAAAGTAATGGAATTTTATATTTCGAATTTCTTCATTCTACCTGACTATCTGAGACTGATAGCGATATCTGCGCAATCCATTGGCTGTCATTCTGATATATCTCCAAACCATCAAATTTATCGTCACTTTCGTTGCCATCAACACGGCGTGACACAGGATGAACAAGACACTGCAGATTGATCATCTTCTTTATTGACTTCAGACATCGCTCGCGGATGGACCCGCCTTGTGGACTACCGGGACTCTCACCGTGAGAGGAAAACATAATAGAGTCACTGCCACCTGTCAAGCTTGTCGTAAGAGGCGACTAAGGAGTTGTGGAATCATCGTCTGTGTGGTCAAGTTGGACGTCCATGGAGTGACCTTGTCCACAGAATTTGTCGCTGCATTTTGATAAATATTGTGACAAGTGGTGAAACGGATATGGAGAATTCCTGACTGCGGTGAAACTGGTTACGTGAATATAACAAAATAGAATTGATGGAGCCAGTGTGGATTTTGCGGATTACCTCATCGAGTCATTCAGCAGCCAGACATGAGAGTAATCACATGACATCAACCAGATAAAAGCTAAAACTGGTAAAAATGGTCAAAAAATTATATGGACATTTGACAGCATTTCCCGGACATAGCAAGACGTGCGTTAAGTGTTAATTGTTTGCTTATGCTCAGAACTTATGAAGGACATCAAAAGAAGATTAACAATATCAACACAAACATTAGCTGTTATGAAGAACATGTTGAACAATACTACCAATGCAGTAAAATTAAATTACTGAGAGCATGCATCTTTACTATAGCTCATATGGCTGTGAATCATGGACAATATCGCAAACAACAAAGAGAAAATTGTTTCATTCTAAAATAAAGATTTTTCAGAAAAATCGCTAGAATACCTTGGGTAATTAAAAATATGCAATGAAAACATATTAAACGACATAAGCATTTTAAAAAAAAGCATGTTTAAAAACAGCATCTTAAAGAGGAAATTTAAATAATATGGCCATCTCATAAGACCAGGTGAGCTGAAAAAAACAGTAATGGGATGCATGGTTCCAGGGGAACGATGTAGGGGCAGACTATAAAGTAGATGGTTTTAAGACATCAAGGAGACCTTGAACATGGCAGCTGAAGAAGTGAGAGATTTGGCTGGAGACAGAGATGCCTTCAGGTGGGCTGTGATGAGTGCAATGTGTTGTAACCCAATGATGATGATGACAACGACAATGATGATAATTATGATGACCATGATGATGTCAATGATAATGATAATGATGGGCACTTCATGATCGATCCATGATTTCCAGTTTGACTGACGTTGAGTCCGGAAAGGCAATGGACTGCGATGACACTCCGAATCCCCTCAGGAACGCTGACCAAAACAAAAAAAAAACGACTAAAAAACTGACCACGAATCCACAGCCATAAACAGGCTTCACGAATATCATGTCAAAGTTGGAGATGCCGGAGTAAAGCGCTACGTAGAAATACAAAAATAAGGTTTATCAATGAATTATCTATCATATCAGTGTCGTTGGTCGCGACACTTAGGTGGATATTCTTGTGAGAAAATCTGATAATTTATGAACTTGTTTGATGCGCAGTAAGGATGATCTGTCGACTAAACTGTTTAGTCGAAACTCGCTGAACTGTTGACATGAGGTCTTGGTCAGCCATTATTCGCTGACCATACCCATCGACAGTTCTTACTTCCTGTTTTATACCCTTCTGTTATCTTGCCTTTCTCAAATCCATAATATCGCACTATGACATTCAAAAGTTCTGGTTCAGATAATTTTTTTTTTGCTTTTACAAATTCCTTTGTCGTGATACAAATATAAAGCATTATTGATTTTTACTCTAAAAGAATTTGTAGGAATAATTATACTCTTTGTCCTTGTACTTCTGTATCAGGACTTTGAAACTCACATGCCGTGACTTCTCCTCAGAAAACATCACCTTTATCCTCTTTGATTGTAGATCAATGTCGTCTGCAAAGTTCAGGACATCGATCTTCTCCACCAGTGTTTAACAAAGTTCATTCTATTAAATGTTTCTAATCTAATCTCCACAAATTCTAATCTCTCTGACATGTTTAGAGTATCAATTGTGATCACTCAACAGCACAGGTCTTTGTTTCTATTCTTGCATTTGTCAACTGTTAAAAGACGTTAAATAAAAACCATGACCCCAAGAGAAAAGTCTTTATAACGAACAATGGGGCAAACAAGACCCTGCTGACAGCGAGATCCATGTGAACGGCTCTTCAAACTGTATAACCCTCCCATCATAGTAAGTTGAATGTGGTTTGACATTTGCTATATATTGTACACAAATATTTTAATTATTTCGTTTGTTTCTTGTCTGCTTAGTTTTATGTGCTGATGTAGATTTAAATTTGAACGTTCTGTTTTGTTCCATTTATTTACTTTTAGTGCTGTATCGAATACTTTTGCACTATTTTTAAACTGGACGTCGACGAAAAAGACAAGTTTATTCTTAATATTCCTCAATTTAGGGATGGAATCAAGACCTTAACGTGCACCCTGCGCGGCTACGAAACTGAGGAAGAGATTTTATTTTTTACCAACCTAGAGTATATCACGTCCTCTTTCTCTGGAACATTCCAGAAATCAGATAATGGCTGTAACGATTTTTTTTTTACGTCAATAAAACTTTCGAGGAACAATCGCAATGTCAAATAGTTTATAGAGTTATCCATAGACAGTCTTTCCTGCCGACTTTAAAATTCACAGAATGAAACATGTTAAGTGAACTGTGTAGTTTATCGTTGTGCTATTCCCTTACGCGTTGTAAAATCAACTGTTGTGCTATTGTGTTTACTGCTGTGAACATTTTACGCGCGAGAAGTTTTCAAAACTAGACTGAACTGCGTATTTACTTGTGAAATATAATGAATACCATTACTTTTGATTGGTAATATATAATACATGCATTCGTTAAGTTTATTGCGTGGATTTATTGAAATACAATCGAAATGAACCTTCAATCCATCAATCAAAGCTCTTTAGGTCCCTCTGAAGAAAAGACTACAGACATGGTCTTTTCGCCAGTCCCTGTTCTTGGACATCATTTTCTACTTCTCTCAAGCCCAGGCCAATGGTATTGAGGGATACCATGACTACTCTTCTCCGTGTATTCCTAGGCCTTCCTGGTTTTCTCTTCCCATGTGTGTTCCTTGACAATGCCTGTCATGCTATGCTGGTTTTAATTTTGTTTAGTTTATGTCCGGTCCATGTTCATTTTCTATTCACAATCTAATGCTCGGTTCCCTGTGTTTTGTCTTTCTCAGATATCTTCTTTTGCAATCTTGTCATACCATCTGACGATCAGAATCTTCCCCAAACAGTTGTTTACACATTTTTGTAATTTTTGTTTCCAAGAACTGAGTTGTTTGGTTTGCGTAATCTGTGGGATCTTTTTTTTACACGTGACAGATTGTTAGCATACCCTCCAACCTCGTTAATCGCCTCTTACGTCATGCATGTCAGTTGAAGGCTGACTTTTCTCCTCTGGCCATGGTTCCTGGTAGCCAAACAGACGAAATGAAACATACTCAGAGAATACTGAATGTGACAATAAAGCGACAACATGAGAAATAAAGAAGCTAAAGGGTTTGAACTTATTATAAAGATATCAGCAAACAGTTCTCCATAACAAGTATTAATTAACAACTAGATGACAAAGCAGAAAATACAGATGAAGAGTTATGTGGGAGGCGAAGTAAAAAAGCAAACTAAGAACGCTCATTGTTCTCTCAATTAGAAAATTAGAAGGGAATAGATAACAAGACAAGAACAATGCACTGAAGTATGGAAACAAACATTATTCCACGAACTGAAGAAATAAAATTAAAGCTAAAAAAAAAGTCCAGTCACGACACGTGGTGGCATGTAGAGAACAATGTGCTAGAGGTCAAAGGTAAAAGGTACGAGACTTAAAACGGTGTCTTAGCACGCGGGGTTTTTCCCATATGTGCTCGGCCGCCTATCCAAAAGTGTTCGGAGACTCATATCTATTGTCGCCACAAGCATCGTAACTAAAAAGTGAGGCGACATTTCTCACCTTTCCAGAGTGCTACCTTGGTATCCATTTCTGCCAGCGGCTGGGTCGATCGCGGGGTATTTTTCCAACCACGAGTACAATTCACACTGCTTCCAGCGGGAATCGAACACGGGTTGTGTGAACAGCGGTAGCTAGTGGAGTGGTTTTCACATCCAGGTTACCGAGGTCCCTTGTTAATGATCATATTTAGTATAAACCTTCGATCTGATATCTTTGGGTAATATGGTCGGTATTACGCCAGTGCCGTATTTCTTTCCCTGAAATATCCAGTAACCATTTAAAGCTTTGTAAACTTGGAAATCGTCGATCAAGATCGAACCCGACCTCTTTATTAGTCCAGTTCACTAATCACAGAGCTACCAGGGGCCCAGCTTACGAAATAGTGAAACAAAGGCACCAGTCGCTGTCTTCAAGTGAAAGTGAATCTCAGTAATATAAGAAATATTCTCATTTTCATAAATTAGTTCATTAATGTATAAAGTATTTTATTATTCTAAAATTCTTTTATCAATGGAAAAAGGATTTGACGTCCATTTCTTGAAATGGATTCACTATTATGAGGTGCCGCGACTAAGCGCTTTTAAACAAATTATGATAAGCAAATTATACGGAATAGCTTGACGATTTACGACCCGCACTTGAATGGGTGATATGTTTTATGTCGTGCTGTAGTCGGTGTGTGGTGTCGGCTTCATGCATTTCAACTTCAGCACGGCATTTTCCGCTGCTGGGATTACCTTCTGTGTTCTATACATTTTGGTTTGGCCAGGCTGACTAGTTTGTTTCTAAGGAAATGGCAATTTTTTTTAAACAAAAAAGAAGAAAAAAGTGGTATGGTGTCAGCTTTACGTGGTAATGGACAAAACAAAAATCGACGTTTCGGCCAAGTAGGCCTTCTGCCGGAACAACATACAACAACACACAAAAAAATATATAAGGATATGTAAACAAATCTAACTACACGGCAATAATATGCTAGATGCTCAAGAAAGGGCGCTAGCGAGAGATAAAGTGCGCAGTAAATGGTAGTTTAGAGAGTTTGAACCACATAAGGTCTAAGCGAGAACGGGGAATAATGAATGAATTTTCTCACGTGAACATCACGAGGTAGCCATACAATGAACTGTGCTTGGAAGAGGTGAGATATAAACGTCCAATTAGCTAACTCTTGTGTTTATCTTCAAACTCGAACACCTTCGTGACCTTGACAGTGTCTCCTTATCGTTCACCTGTTAAGTGGGCGTGGATGTGTTGCTAGTTTACGACATTGTCGCGATATCTGCAACTTTGGGCTCGACACATCAGTTTTAGGCATGGATGAGTAGATTTACTTAACAATTTTTGCCCGGACAGCGGTAATGTTCCCCTGTTCGTTTCATTTTTAAACTTCTATGGGTTCTTTAACCTGCGCTAGTGCACACGGGACCTCCTGTTTTACCATGTTTTCCGAGAGGGCTAGACATCGGATCTTACTACCAAGAGAGGTCTAGACATAGGATCTCACTTCCCAGAGAAGCCCAGACATAGGATCTCACTGTCCAAAAAGGTCTAAACATCGAATCTCACTATCCAGAGAAGTCTAGACATCAGATCTTACTACCCAGAGAGGTCTAGACATCGGATCTAACTAACCAGAGAGGTCTAGACATCGGATCTAACTAACCAGAGAGGTCTAGACATCGGATCTAACTAACCAGAGAGGTCTAGACATCGGATCTCACTACCCAGAGAGGTCTAGACATCGGATCTAACTAACCAGAGAGGTCTAGACATCGGATCTAACTAACCAGAGAGGTCTAGACATCGGATCTAACTAACCAGAGAGGTCTAGACATCGGATCTAACTAACCAGAGAGGTCTAGACATCGGATCTAACTAACCAGAGAGGTCTAGACATCGGATCTAACTAATCAGAGAGGTCTAGACATCGGATCTCACTACCCAGAGAGGTCTAGACATCGGATCTAACTAACCAGAGAGGTCTAGACATCGGATCTCACTGTCCAAAAAGGTCTAAACATCGAATCTCACTATCCAGAGAGGTCTAGACATCAGATCTTACTACCCAGAGAGGTCTAGACATCGGATCTAACTAACCAGAGAGGTCTAGACATCGGATCTCACTGCCCAGAGAGGTCTAGACATCGGATCTAACTAACCAGAGAGGTCTAGACATCGGATCTAACTAACCAGAGAGGTCTAGACATCGAATCTCACTGCCCAGAGAGGTCTAGACATCGGATCTCACTGCCCAGAGAGGTCTAGACATCGGATCTAACTAACCAGAGAGGTCTAGACATCGGATCTAACTAACCAGAGAGGTCTAGACATCGAATCTCACTGCCCAGAGAGGTCTAGACATCGGATCTCACTGCCCAGAGAGGTCTAGACATCGGATCTCACTGCCCAGAGAGGTCTAGACATCGAATCTCACTGCCCAGAGAGGTCTAGACATCGGATCTAACTAACCAGAGAGGTCTAGACATCGAATCTCACTGCCCAGAGAGGTCTAGACATCGGATCTCACTACCTACAGACCTGGGCAGAGGAAAGCTCGAAGAAACCACGGATTTGATTTAAGAAAAATTCAACCACCTGTGGTGAGAATCGAACTCAGGACCTTCCCGTACAGAGGCCGACGTATTACTTCTAGACCGCCCAGCCACCTTGACAGTCTATCCGTGCGATATATATTTTTTTTGGTGTATTATTATTCTATAACAGTCAGCCATTCAAGCCGGAAACTTTATTTTTGAATATTCAGAGACACGAGCAATCGGTACAAAAAAATTGCGCCATTTGCTTGTGTCTTTGTTATCCAATCTAAGGAAGTAATAATTTCTTTTACTCTTATGCAAGGGAGCCGCGATAGCTCAGTGGTTAGTGAACTGGACTACCACGGACAAGGAGTACGGTTCGATCCCAACCGACGGCCTCCGGGTTCACCCAGCCTTAAATGGGTACCGGATTTTTTTTCTGGGAAAGTAAATCAGCACGGGCGTAATACCGACCACATTACCCCAAAAATCATGTGCTGAAGGTCTGTAAAATATAGGGTCACTAACACCATATTTCCCTATACGCCACTTGGCGTTACGGGGGTACTTTACTTTTTTACTCTTATGCAGGTTGTTGCAGAGGATGTTCGTATCAAGCATACAATAAATGGTATCATTACCGAGCCAAGAAATCCTAAATATCTAAAAAAAAACAAAAGTGTTCATAAAAAGACAAGAAACTATTCGAAAGATAATATTATAGGACATCGCTCAAACCAGTCAAAGTGGACGGCAGTTGGAAGTGTATCATCAAGCAATGTGTAAATAGCAGCATGCCAGAAAGTGCCAAAAATGTAAAAAGACAGTCAAAATTGCAGGTAAGCATCTGAGAAAAGTTGACACTAAATACAATAGTCATATTTTCCTCAGCCGTGCACTGTAATTTGAACCAGAGCTTGACAAGAAAGATTTATTAGTCTCTGAATAACTGATTTCTTTCCTTGTTTGTTATTTTTGGTAGCGGACCGGCAAAAGCAATCTATGACAGAGAGCACATTTCCGTCTTCTTGTGCAGCATCACGATTTCTACACACTTTTCTGTCTGTGACTAGAATTTTAAGGGTGATCCTAGTCTAGTATATCTTTTGTAACTCCTGACTCACCTCTGTTACTTACCAGAATTCTTTCCTTTGACTTTCTCTTTCTCTTCCTTTCCAGTCCATATCATTCCACCTTTCATAATGATTTCTTTAAGATATTTTTTTATAATTACATTGAATGTGTAATAGAATGTATAATAATATTGACAGATAAGAAGAGTAATGGGAGCCGCGATAGCTCAGTGGTTAGTGAACTGGACTACAAAGGACAAGAGGTAGGGTTCCGATTCACCCAGCCTTTTAAGGGTACCGTATTTTTTTCTGGGTACCGTATTTTTTTACATTACCTAAAAAATCATGTGCCGAAGGTTTGTAAAGTTTATGGTCACTAACACCATATTCCCTGTACGCGGTACTTTACTTTGCTTTACTTAAGAAAAGTAATGAAAACTTTCTGAAAGAGGCTAAAGCAAAAAGAGAGCTAATTTCGAATACTAGGAAGAAACAATCATCATTTTTTGATCATGTAATGAGAAGGGAACAGCTGGAATATATTGTGACAACTGGAAAAATTGAGAGACGATGAGACAGAGGGAAGCAAATAGAAAAGATACCATACAGCTTAAGAGAATGGCATGGCAGAATGTCAACAACAGAAATGATAAATAATTGTCGATATCGAAAGTTGTGGAGAGACATGATCACCTCCGCCAGCAGGCACGGTACTTGATGCAGATGAATAATAATAGAAGAAGCATGTGTGTTTTATTTTGCAGAAAATAAGACACAAATGAGCAAATCTACTAAAGTATCAAAAACAAACCGCCGTGATAAAAAAAAAAAAGAACTCTTTCACCGTTTTTCCCATACGTCACAAGCGTCGTGGGTATCCCTTCCAATTTTCTGATAACATAACAAAGGTCGCATTATCTTGTATGCAAAATTAGTATACACTACAAAACAATTATAGTTTTACTCCGATATATAAGCTAGTACATACATCTTCAAAAATGGCAGTTATAAAGGAGCATGCGTGTAAAAGTACATCTGCTCAAAATTGATAATGTTTCTAGGTCGGCTGCACAGATCTTGCACGTTCATGGGAGCGGTATAACGCGATCAATGCATGTTTTAATTGAGATAATTTTCACTTCAGCGGAAGACTGAATGCTAAAGCGATATCTACAGTTCGCAGTAACAACTATCATCTTTGTATTATACTTTTTTCACAATCAGTTCCCCGTGATCCTACCTTTTTATTTTAAACACGGGATTGTCGTCTTCTTCTTCTATCATTCCTCCATTGCCGTTGGCGTCGAGGGGAGATACAATCTGCGATTCTTTGCTCTTATGTTGGCCTCTTCTGGTGTTATCCCTCCTAGTGACTTTAGTGTTCCCTTTATCCATCTCTTTCTCGGTCTTCCTCTTAATCTGGCTTTTTCGTAGCGTTTGTTTATGGCTCTTTGAGTCATTGTTAGTTCTTTTTGTCTTATGTGGCCGAACCAATTTATCTGTTGTTTCTTTATGTATTCGATGGCCGGTTCAATCTCGAGTTTCTTCCTCGGTGGGTGTTTCTTACTCTGTCCCTTAAGCTGTTTCCTGTCATTCTTCTGACACATTTCATTCATTTCGGTGGTGGTTATCTTTCTTATTGTTCTAGAGTCCAGCGTCCAGTTCTGGCACTGATAGCACAGAGTTGGTAGAAAAATTGATTTGTATATTGCCCTTTTTGCTTCCGTAGTTATTGCTTTGTTTTTCAATAGTGTTGATACTTGGAATAAACTTGGCATGCTTTGTTACACCTTATATCTATTTCTGTCTCTTGGTTATTGTCTTGCGTTAACGTGCTACCCAGATATTTAAAATTGTCTACTTGCTTCAGAGTTGTATTATCTATTATGATGTTTAGTTTTTCTTTCTCGCTATTGCCATTACTTCGATTTTGTTTATCTTGATCTTCATATTGTATTGTTTAGAAGTGTTGTTTAGCCTGTTGATATGTTCTTGCTGATGATACAGTCTTAATCGCTAAGAGTGAAAATGAGTTACAAGAAATGTTGGACATTATAGTGAAAGAAAGCAAAAATAAAGGACTCAGCCTTAATAGCAAAAAGACAGAGGTAATGGTAACAACAAAGAAAAAGACATCACCTCAGTGCAAAATAAAGACAAGTGGAACAATATTAAAACAGTAAATGAATTTAAATATTTGGAAACTTTGTTGACCTCAGACGGAAGACGTACAAAAGAGGTGAGATGCAGAATGGCTCAGGCAAAAGCAGCTTTCCAAAAAAAAAAACGAGGAAGATACTATGCAATCCATTTTTGACAATAGAAACAAGAAAGCGAGTTCTTAAATGTTACGTAGAGCCAGTCTTAGCATATGGATGCGAATCATGGACAATAGGACAACAGACAAGAAAATCACTGGAGTCTGTAGAAATGTGGTTTTACAGAAGAATGTTGAGAGTACTATGGCCAGCTAAGAAGAGTAATGAAGATATTCTGAGAGAGGTCAAAGCAAAAAGAGAGCTAATTTCCAATATTAGGAAGAAACAATCATCATTTTTTGGCCATGTAATGAGAAGAGAACAACTGGAATATATTGTAACAACTGGAAAAATTGAGGGACGAAGAGATAGAGGGAAGCAAAGAGAAAAAAATAACAGACAGCTTAAGAGAATGGCTTAGCAGAAGGTCAACTACAGAAATGATAAATAGCTGCCGAGATCGAAAGTTGTGGAGAGAAATGATCACCTACGCCAGCAGGCACGGTACTTGATGATGATGATGATGATGATGATGTTCTTGCATGTCCTCAGTTGTTCCATGTTGTTACCATTACCTATGTACTTGGTCGGCTGCAAATAGTATTTAATTTATTTCTTCATCTCTCCTGCTTTTTTCTGTTACGTATATTTCGTTATCTTTTGTGTTATCGCTTTTTATTATTCTAGTTGGTATGCTGCCTTTGATTTGGCATACTAATTTGCATATATTGTCCATATATGTGATGAAAAGCAAAGGGGAAAGCACGCAGCCTTGTCTTACTTCGGAGTTAATGGGGAAATGTTTAGAGTAGCCTGCTGAAGATCTTAATGTAGTGCGACTACTTTCATAGAGGCTCTGAAATTTTCTGAAATGCTATTTAATGTATATTGACAGTTAATTTGTGCTTGACCTGTTCAGTTAAAACAAATCAAATGTTTGATGAATACCGACAAGACTACAGTGATATTGTGAGTATGTTTGTTTGTTTGTTTGTTTGTTTGTTTGTGTTCAACAGCTTTTTATATCTCCCGAAGTCCTGAGGGACTGAATTTTGTGTGAATATCATCTTTTCCTATTTTCTCACTGGCAGCCGTATGCTCAGGTGTCCCCCGCCATTCAGGCAGATTTCTCCGCCATCAGAGGTACTCTCATAATTTTGTCGTTGAGAGTTGTAACGTTTTCGGCAGATTTTCCCTAATAATTTTCCTTGGACAGCGGCCATTGTTTTACCTACTCTTTTCAATTTGAAATTGCCAAGAGTTCTTTAATGTGCGCACAATGCACAAGCGACCTGTTTTTCGCTCCGTCTTCCGAGAGGTCTAGACATCGGGTCTCACTACCTAGAGAGGTCTAGACATCGGGTCTCACTACCTAGAGAGGTCTAGACATCGGGGCTCACTACCTAGAGAGGTCTAGACATCGGGTCTCACTACCTAGAGAGGTCTAGACATCGGGTCTTACTACCTAAAGAGGTCTAGTCATAGGATCTCACTACCTAGAGAGGGCTAGACATCGGATCCCACTACCTAGAGAGGTCTAGACATCGGATCTTACTACCTAGAGAGGTCTAGACATCGGGTCTTACTACCTAGAGAGGTCTAGACATCGGATCTTACTACCTAGAGAGGTCTAGACATCGGATCTTACTACCCAGAGAGGGCTAGACATCGGATCTTACTACCTAGAGAGGTCTAGACATCGGATCTTACTACCTAGAGAGGGCTAGACATCGGGTCTCACTACCAAGAGAGGGCTAGACATCGGATCTTACTACCTAGAGAGGTCTAGACATCGGGTCTCACTACCTAGAGAGGGCTAGACATCGAATCTCACTACCCAAAGAGGTCTAGTCATAGGATCTCACTACCTAGAGAGGGCTAGAAATTGGATCTCATTACCTAGAGAGGGCTAGACATAGGATCTCACTACCTAGAGAGGACTAGACATAGGATCTCACTACCTAGAGAGGACTAGACATCGGATCTCACTACCTAGAGAGGGCTAGACATAGGATCTCACTACCTAGAGAGGGTTAGACATAGGATCTCACTACCTAGAGAGGGCTAGACATCGGATCTCACTACCTAGAGAGGGCTAGACATCGGATCTCACGACCTAGAGAGGACTAGACATCGGATCTCACTACCTAGAAAGGGCTATACATCGGATCTCACTACCTACAGAGGGCTAGACATAGGATCTCACTACCTAGAGAGGGTTAGACATAGGATCTCACTACCTAGAGAGGACTAGACATCGGATCTCACTACCTAGAAAGGGCTAGACATCGGATCTCACTACCTAGAGAGGGCTAGACATAGGATCTCACTACCTAGAGAGGGTTAGACATAGGATCTCACTACCTAGAGAGGGCTAGACATAGGATCTCACTAACTAAAAAGGGTTAGACATAGGATCTCACTACCTAGAGAGGGCTAGACAGAGGATCTCACTACCTAGAGAGGCCTAGACATAGGATCTCACTACCTAGAGAGGGCTAGACATCGGATCTCACTACCTAGAGAGGGCTAGACATCGGAAGACACTACCTGAGAGGACTAGACAGAGGATCCTACTACCTAGAGAGGCTAGACATAGGATCTCACTACCTAGAGAGGGTTAGACATAGGATCTCACTACCTAGAGAGGGCTAGACATCGGATCTCACTACCTAGCGAGGGCTAGACATCGGATCTCACTACCTAGAGAGGACTAGACATCGGATCTCACTACCTAGAGAGGGCTAGACATCGGATCTCACTACCTCTAGAGTGCTAGACATCGGATCTCACTACCTAGAAAGGGCTAGACATCGGATGTCACTACCTAGAGAGGGCTAGACATCGGATCTCACTACCTAGAGAGGACTAGACATCGGATCTCACTACCTAGAGAGGGCTAGACATCGGATCTCACTACCTAGAGAGGACTAGACATCGGCTCTCACTACCTAGAAAGGTCTAGACATCGGATCTCACTACCTAGAGAGGGCTAGACATAGGATCTCACTACCTAGAGAGGGTTAGACATAGGATCTCACTACCTAGAGAGGGCTAGACATAGGATCTCACTACCTAGAGAGGGCCAGACATAGGATCTCACTACCTAAAAAGGGTTAAACATAGGATCTCACTACCTAGAGAGGGCTAGACATAGGATCTCACTACCTAGTGAGGGCTAGACATAGGATCTCACTACGTAGAGAGGGCTAGACATCGGATCTCACTACCTAGAGAGGACTAGACATCGGATCTCACTACCTAGAAAGGGCTAGACATAGGATCTCACTACCTAGAAAGGGTTAGACATAGGATCTCACTACCTAGAGAGGGCTAGACATAGGATCTCACTACCTAAAAAGGGTTAGACATAGGATATCACTACCTAGAGAGGACTAGACATAGGATCTCACTACCTAGAGAGGGCTATACATCGGATCTCACTACCTAGAGAGGGCTAGACATCGGAAGACACTACCTTGAGAGGACTAGACAGAGGATCTTACTACCTAGAGAGGGCTAGACATAGGATCTCACTACCTAGAGAGGGTTAGACATAGGATCTCACTACCTAGAGAGGGCTAGACATCGGATCTCACTACCTAGCGAGGGCTAGACATCGGATCTCACTACCTAGAGAGGACTAGACATCGGATCTCACTACCTAGAGAGGGCTAGACATCGGATCTCACTACCTAGAGAGGGCTAGACATCGGATCTCACTACCTAGAAAGGGCTAGACATCGGATGTCACTACCTAGAGAGGGCTAGACATCGGATCTCACTACCTAGAGAGGACTAGACATCGGATCTCACTACCTAGAGAGGGCTAGACATCGGATCTCACTACCTAGAGAGGACTAGACATCGGCTCTCACTACCTAGAAAGGTCTAGACATCGGATCTCACTACCTAGAGAGGGCTAGACATAGGATCTCACTACCTAGAGAGGGTTAGACATAGGATCTCACTACCTAGAGAGGGTTAGACATAGGATCTCATTACCTAGAGATAAACTACAAGCCAGACGGAGAAGTTGGAAAGAGAAAACAGAGTACATGAATCTAGAACGAGACACAAGAAAAGTGTGGAAGCTTGTAAAACAGCTGAATGATGAGGGTACAGAAGGGAACACAAAAATTACACTGAAGAAGGATGGAAACATTCTAACAGGTAAACATGCAGCAAATCACTTTGCAGACTCCTTTGCAAATGACAACAATATTGAAATTAGCCTAGAGAAACGTCAAGAGACCCGTCTAAAACAACAAAATGCAAGACAAGAAGAGACTGCACATGAAGTCATGGAAATACCCATTACACAAAGAGAGCTAGAGCTGGCAATATCCAAATTAAAAATGAAAAAGTCACCAGGTAGTGATGGAGTGTCTAATGAAATGATTAAGAACTTGGGAACTGCAGCTAAAGCAAAACTACTGCAGATCTACAACATTTGCTGGATCACAGGTAAAGTGCCACAGGCATGGAGAGAAGCAATTATGATACCATTACTAAAGCCAGGAAAAGATGGTTCAATGACATCCAGCTATAGACCAATCAGCCTTACAAGCTGTTTGTGTAAAACAATGGAACGTATAATCAATCTCAGACTGCAGTGGTACCTGGAAAGTGAAAATCTCCTTGTCCCACAACAAGCAGGCTTTAGACAGTGTTACTCTACCGAAGATCAGGCAACCTATCTTTCCCAGGAAATTGAGGATGCGTTTCAAGAAAAGAAACTGGTACTAGCAGCATGGATAGACCTAAAGAAAGCATTTGATAAGGTATGGAAGGAAGGGCTTTTGAAGAAACTGAGAAATTATGGAGTAAATGGCAGGATGTACAAATGGGTCAAAGCATACCTGCATAACAGGAGAGCCAGAGTGCAACTGGATGGTCTTAAGAGTAAGAAGGTCTTACTGCGCCAGGGCGTTCCACAGGGAGGGGTACTATCTCCAACACTTTTTCTGATCTACATCAATGACCTAGTTACTGAACTACCACATGGTATCAAAGTGGCAATGTATGCAGATGACTTGGTAATGTGGTGCACAGAGGAGTATGCAACAGTGGCCTCCAAATTGTTACAAAGAGCTATGAATGCACTGAATTCATGGACAAATAGATGGTGTATCAGCATCAATACAGACAAATGCAGTACTACACTTTTCACTCTTTCCCCAAAACAAAAAGCAGGAGCCATCTATATAAACAATGAGCCTGTGAAAGAAGACATACAGGCTACGTATCTCGGAGTTACATTTGATAACAAACTATCTTGGAAACAGCAGATAAATAAGGCAACCCAAAAAGCAAGGAGAAAATTGGCTATTCTAAGAAAGCTGTGTGGAACTACGTGGGGTGCGAGTGGGAAAATACTCAGTAAAGTTTACCAACAGAGTATACGCCCACATTTAGAATATGGATCATCTGCATGGTGTTCAGCATCAAACACCACACTTCAAGAACTGGATAAAGTACAAAACCAGGCACTTAGGGTCATCACAGGAGCAATGAAATCAACACCAATATTAGAGATGGAGAAATTGTGGAGGATACCAGCACTGAGAGAACGGAGGGACACAAAGGTGCTGATACAGGCAGAAAAATTTGCTTGCATGCCGAGACATCCAATTAAGGACCGATTCCAAAATCTTGCATTGGGACGACTTAAGAGAAGCAGTTTTATCCACCAAGCCAAGCGTATTAGTAGACAAACACCAGACATGCCAAGAGCTGTTAACCCCCTACTGCCCATACCAGAACAGACTCCCTGGACAGAGGAATCTGGATTATCAGTTCAAATACGGACAGAAGTGAAAGGAATAGTTGATAAAGAGGAACAGAATAGTCTACAGCGAAAAACAATAACTCTCAGTTTCCTGGATGAAGAATACCCACAAGACCTATGGATTCGTGTGTATACAGATGGATCAGCACAGAATGCAGTAAAAAATGGGGGAGCAGGTGCATATATAGAATACCCAAATAACACTAGGGATATGAATAAAATAGCAACAGGGAAATATTGTCACAATTATGATGCAGAAATACAAGCAATAAAGTTAGCAATAGAAAAACTGCTGAACATTAATCTTAGCCCGCAGCCTGTAGTGTTTTTGACAGATGCAAGATCAGTACTCCAGGCACTACAATCCAGAAAATTACCACATCTGCAGACCTTATTGACTGAACTCTGCAAGCACCACAGGGTTGCCCTGCAGTGGATCCCATCTCACTGTGGAATACCAGGAAATGAGAAAGCAGATCAGTTGGCAAAGGAAGGTTCAACAGGCACACAACTAGATACACCTGTTACATACCATCATAAGAAACAGATAATCAAATCAATCAGAGGACCACAAGCCCCAAATCAGGATGCCTTTTATAATATGAATAGATATGAACAAGTTATCATTATACGTCTCAGAACAGGACACAATCGACTCCATAGTCACATGTATACAAAATTCAAGATCGGCACCTCAACTACTTGTACATGTGGACAGGCGCCCCAGACTGCTGAACACATACTTCAAGACTGCACTGAATATAGTAGACTGAGGAAAATCCATTGGCCCATAGATACAACACTACAGACAAAACTATATGGGCCACTGCAAGAATTACAAAAGACAGTAACATTTATACAGGAAACGACATTGCAGATATAGACAATGCTTCAGGCGAACGAAAGATAGATAGATAGACTACCTAGAGAGGGCTAGACATAGGATCTCACTACCTAGAGAGGGCTAGACATAGGATCTCACTACCTAAAAAGGGTTAAACATAGGATCTCACTACCTAGAGAGGGCTAGACATAGGATCTCACTACCTAGTGAGGGCTAGACATAGGATCTCACTACGTAGAGAGGGCTAGACATCGGATCTCACTACCTAGAGAGGACTAGACATCGGATCTCACTACCTAGAAAGGGCTAGACATAGGATCTCACTACCTAGAAAGGGTTAGACATAGGATCTCACTACCTAGAGAGGGCTAGACATAGGATCTCACTACCTAAAAAGGGTTAGACATAGGATATCACTACCTAGAGAGGACTAGACATAGGATCTCACTACCTAGAGAGGGCTATACATCGGATCTCACTACCTAGAGAGGGCTAGACATCGGAAGACACTACCTTGAGAGGACTAGACAGAGGATCTTACTACCTAGAGAGGGCTAGACATAGGATCTCACTACCTAGAGAGGGTTAGACATAGGATCTCACTACCTAGAGAGGGCTAGACATCGGATCTCACTACCTAGCGAGGGCTAGACATAGGATCTCACTACCTAGAGAAGGTTAGACATAGGATCTCACTACCTAGAGAGGGCTAGACATCGGATCTCACTACCTAGCGAGGGCTAGACATCGGATCTCACTACCTAGAGAGGACTAGACATCGGATCTCACTACCTAGAGAAGGCTAGACATTGGATCTCACTACCTAGAGAGGGCTAGACATCGGATCTCACTACCTAGAAAGGGCTAGACATCGGATGTCACTACCTAGAGAGGGCTAGACATCGGATCTCACTACCTAGAGAGGACTAGACATCGGATCTCACTACCTAGAGAGGGCTAGACATCGGATCTCACTACCTAGAGAGGACTAGACATCGGATCTCACTACCTAGAAAGGTCTAGACATCGGATCTCACTACCTAGAGAGGGCTAGACATAGGATCTCACTACCTAGAGAGGGTTAGACATAGGATCTCACTACCTAGTAGGGCTAGACATAGGATCTCACTACGTAGAGAGGGCTAGACATAGGATCTCACTACGTAGAGAGGGCTAGACATCGGATCTCACTACCTAAAAAGGGCTAGACATCGGATCTCACTATCTAGTGAAGGCTAGACATCGGATCTCACTACCTAGAGAGGACTAGACATTGGATCTCACTACCTAGAGAGGGCTAGACATCGGATCTCACTACCTAGAGAGGACTAGACATCGGATCTCACTACCTAGAGAGGGCTAGACATCGGATCTCACTACCTAGAGAGGACTAGACAGAGGATCTCACTACCTAGAGAGGGCTAGACATCGGACCTCACTACGTAGAAGGGGCTAGACATCGGATCTCACTACCTAGAGAGGGCTAGACATAGGATCTCACTACCTAGAGAACAGGGCAGGGTAGATGCACGGATTCGATTTTAATTATTTTAAAAAATTGTATCCCTCCCCCTCACCACAAAAAACCAGTGGTGTGAATCGAACCTGGGGTCTTCTTGTGTAGAGGCCGACGTCTTATCCCTAGACCACCCGGCAGCCATATATTGTGAGTATGTGTATGCTAATGAGGAATTTCTGAATGCAAAGATGATTACTTATTAACCAGATGTTGCCAATTTTCTTTCTTTCTTTCTTTCTTTTTTCATTCATTCTTTCTTTCTTTCTTTCTTTCTTTCTTTCTTTCTTTCTTTCTTTCTTTCTTTCTTTCGCAATGAACTGTTACAATATAATTCTTTCAGCTTGTTAAGTGTGCACTTTCAGAACTTGTAGACTGTGGTCTTAATTTGTTTTGTTTATGAAATCAATGATGATATGAGAGTAGATTCACAATAAACTAATATTTGTAATTTATATTTTACATTTATTGTCTCCAATTTTTTACTATAAGATGTAAAGACTCAACATGTAGTAAAACGTGTCAGATTATTCGCCATACTATAGCGCTATTAACCAACAAAGAAGTTGTAACAGAAGCAAGTAAATGAAAAAAGGGGGGAACATTTTTTTCAAAATAATCTGTTTTGAAGTTGAGTTATCAATATCAAATTTGGGCTTTACATTCTTGATAGATGCTGCTCGCTCTGGTATACATACCACCAAATTATAAATAAATGTCACCAAATTATTGATAAATGCCACCAAATTATTAATAAATGTCACCCAAATGAAATGTGTCGGACATGACTGGAACCGGCACGAGAGACCAATTTTAAGTGAAGAATAAAGAGACAATTGAGGATCACCCCCTGTATTAGAATATGTAAATAAACAACAACAACTATATGGTTTGTTTACGTAAGTAGACAGAAAATAATAAAATATAATCTCCACAGCTAACAACAAACGCTATAGAAGAAAGCAACAATTAACGAAATACCTTAAATAAAATTATTGAGACCTATAATAAAAATACATGGACAAACGGCAGCAGAAGTAAAAGAGTAAAAGAAAGCAATCTTCCATTCCCCTGACGATGACGATAAATAAGAGACAAACGAATAAAAGGAATAAGACTGTTTTACATCAGTTGTACACACTCTTCAATAGAGCTTATGGTTTAAATGTTATTGGCGTAGTCTAATCAGCATTCCTTTGTACCACAGGAACTCACGAAGACAAATCACAACAGAATATGATCAGCAATTCTGTATCCTAGAATTGATCGCTGTGCCAGTTTAGCTTATCTCAAAGGTGTTGGATTTCAGAGACACAGAGTAAAGGGCAAACGAATTCCGAGCCAGCGAAATCGTTGATGATCGAATCTTACCATTTGCCTAGAGGCTAGTTCTTCATCTCACGGGTGCTCGATGCTTTTATTGGGTGCTAAGGTCCAAGTCAATTATCTAGAACCGGTGTTTCAGAGCGGGAATAATGGGACTTGGGGAGAAACATGGTAGACGAGATTTGTACGAGCCGGGGTTGTTTGTTGGTGTACTTCTGTGTGCACGTTTGAGAGAGAGAGAGAGAGAGAGAGAGAGAGAGAGAGAGAGAAGGGAGGCGAAAGAGATGTATATTTATACACATATATACACGTGTGTTGTATAGGTTATTATTATTGTAACGACTAACCTATAGTTATAGTTATAACCAATTTAGATGGACGTTAAGGAGCACTCTGAAGGTGAAATGTTGAATTGAATATGCCAAAAATGACCGCTTCCTGGTGAAAAATCTGCCCAGTCAAAATGTGTCGCACAGAATGTCGCAGATATCAGGGCGTTGCTATAAACTAGAGACACAATGTATTCATGCGCCGTCCCCCCCCCCCCCCCCCCCCCGCCCTTACTGGGCTAAGACAAATGTCGATCTTTGAAACATTTCTTCCTCCATTTAACATGAACTTGCACACATACAAATTGTAAAATAGGTTCAAATGGAAAGTTCACATTTTTGTGTGGTGTCGCAATGTGGAACCACCCCATGAAATATCAATTATAAGAATAAGTGAAATGGAGTAAACCATCATAAATAAATCTCGCAAAAAATTATTAGCTGCAAAGTACTGTTATGGGGTTACAGTAAGTAGAACTGGTTCAATTTTGTGATTGTAAAGTGTAAAAAAAAATGCAAATTTATTTAAAATATTTGCTTTCCTTTCTTGTTGTTGTGGATACAACGGCCCGTCAGCTGATGCCGTTCGGCCCAATGTCATCTGCGTATCTTTCCTTTACTTGTCTGATAATTAATTTGATGAGTCAGCGAATACGACCAGCTGATGACAAATTAATTTCAGATTTTGTCTCTCTTTCTCGATGTCATTCCTTATCATCATGTGCCATGGTGGTTGGCGTGGGCGACCATGTTCTGCCACAATTTTCAATCTTCGAGTGTCATTTCTGTTTCTGACTGTTTACCGTGCCACGACACCAATGTATCTAGTGTCCCATCTCTTTGTTGTCCGCGATATCACTTTATGCACCTGTATTTTCCATTTAAAGCCAATTATACTAACTTTCCTCTTTTCATGATGTGCACCAAAAATTTTTTAAAAAGCCGATTGTTTCTTTCTGATGCTTTTAGAAGCTTTGTTTTTGTGTTGGCCTCGTTGAGAATTGTCATCTATGTATGATCTTGCAAAATCTAGATTCGTCCATATTTAGATGTTGCCATTCTGTTTCTTTCCTCAGTCAACCTTTAGGATTTTCCCCTTCTAAAGTGATTTATCTGTCTCTCTTGTAGCCGTAGAAGCATTATCTGGTAAGGGGTTAAGGCAAAGAAATGCAAATGAATGCATAAAAATGCGAAGCTGCAGTAAAGCTGAATGCGAGGAAAAATTGAAAGAAAGAAAAAAATGGTATGTTAGAAGCTTTACATGATTAGTAGACGACACAGATTCGAACGACGTTTCGGCCCATTAGGCCTTCAGCAGGAACAAACAAACAGGACACACAGGGAAGCCATTTTTATTTTCTTTAACATATTTCGATTACTTTTGTTTTGAATGTTTCGTTACTGGTTAGCTATGTAGGATTAGTTTTACTTACATATCCGTGAGTGTGTGTGTGTGTGTTTTTTGTTTGTTCCTGCTGAAGGCCTATTGGGCCGAAACATCTTTCGAATCTGTATCGTCTACTAATCACGTAAAGCTTCTAACATACAATTTTTTTTTTTTTTTTTTTTCAATTTTTCGAAGCATTATCTGACCGTTCCATCTTAACTTTTGTTACTTCACGGCCGTAATAAAATCATCGTAAAAATCCATTACTTTTATAATTATATTCTGAACATCTTTGGTGAGGTCTAATTAAAGATGTTAATGATTTTTGTGTATGAGCTCAAATGAGTGCTTTATTTTGGTAAATTATGTATTAATGTCCAAATGTTGCAAGGAACAAGCTAATAATAAATTAGCTTATCAGGGGGTCATGTTAATTTAATTTTAGATCTAATCGTTGGTTCTTGTGGCCTACGCTGAGAACATTTCTAAAGAAACCGTTTGGAGATATACATACATGTTGAATCGTCTTGATGTAGGAGATATACATACATGTTGAATCGTCTTGATGTAGGAGATATACATGCATGTTGAATCGTCTTGATGTAGCAGATATACATACATTTTGAATCGTCTTGATGTTGGAGATATACATACATGTTGAATCGTCTTGATGTAGCAGATATACATACATGCTGAATCGTCTTGATGTAGCAGATATACATACATTTTGAATCGTCTTGATGTTGGAGATATACATACATGTTGAATCGTCTTGATGTAGGAGATATACATACATGTTGAATCGTCTTGATGTAGGAGATATACATACATGTTGAATCGTCTTGATGTAGGAGATATACATACATGTTGAATCGTCTTGATGTAGACTATCCTATTCCTTGAGCCATAATTTCTATAGTAACAAACATACTTAATCGTCTTGATGTAGACTTTCCTATTCCTTGAGCCAGAATTTCTATAGTAACAAACATACTTAATCGTCTTGATGTAGACTTTCCAATTCCTTG
Organism: Megaustenia siamemsis; assembly: GCA_032433765.1. Lineage (NCBI taxonomy): Eukaryota > Metazoa > Mollusca > Gastropoda > Stylommatophora > Ariophantidae > Megaustenia > Megaustenia siamemsis. The sequence goes on along the minus strand of JAVIAB010000073.1, from coordinate 20,557,943 downwards.
AGCCAGAATTTCTATAGTAACAAACACTTAATCGTCTTGATGTAGACTTTCCTATTCCTTGAGCCATAATTTCTATAGTAACAAACATACTTAATCGTCTTGATGTAGACTTTCCTATTCCTTGAGCCAGAATTTCTATAGTAACAAACATACTTAATCGTCTTGATGTAGACTTTCCTATTCCTTGAGCCATAATTTCTATAGTAACAAACATACTTAATCGTCTTGATGTAGACTTTCCTATTCCTTGAGCCATAATTTCTATAGTAACAAACATACTTAATCCTCTTGATGTAGACTTTCCTATTCCTTGAGCCAGATTTTCAGGATCGCTGAAGTGTTGGTAAGGTGTTGGCTTAGAACCAGAAGAAAACCAGGTCGAGCTATTTTTGATGCAGTCGACATTTTTTCACACACTCCAATTCGAGTATCTAGTCCTGTCGAAACGGACGATAATAAGGAGGTTAGGTGTTCAAATTGAAATCCTAAAATAGTAGGTTGTATGTTGCTGTTTGGATTAAATTTTTAAAAATAATAAAGTTGTCTTCGGCTCACAGTAATTAGCGTTTCTGAATTTACCCATAGGGCCCTCGCTGGTGCTAGGGAGTTCATGCTCTACTTTGAGATTTCCCTGCGTTATCAGAAAAACAAATGAACGTTGTTCGAAGAAAATGTTGGTCCTATAACAATGGACGTTGTCCGAGTATAACGTTGGTAGTCTTGTCATAGTGAACGTTATCCGGGTATGTTTGTGATTCAGTCACAATGACAAAAATCGTTTTGTCGTCCACTTTCGAAGGGTTTAATTTCTGTTAAAACTCGTAATTTTATTTCAGGAACGAATAAAATATTCACTGATTTCCTAGCAAAGCTTTTGCTTTACAAATTACAATTAAAAGCTGAAGATCAGAACCATATAAAGATAATTTTTAAAATGTAATGAAATATCATGAAATAGCCAGAAACAAAACTATAGTCAGTTCTAAAACTCATGCCCCTCTTCAAAATGCTACAACTTAATAATAATCCTTTACTTGTTGAATTCATTGTTGAATTTTAGTATTAAAAAAAAAGTAAAGTACCCCCGTCACCCAAGTGGCGTATAAGTAATATAGTGTTAGTGACCATACATCTTACAGACGTTCCGCGCATGATTTTGGGGTAATGAGGTCAGTATTACGCCTGTGCCGCATTACTTTCCCAGAAAAAAATCCGGTACCCATTAAAAGCGGGGTGAACTCAGTAGCCGTCGGTTGGGATCGAACCCTACCTCTTGTCCTTTGTAGTCCAGTTCACTAACCACTGAGCTATCACGGCTCCAAATTTTAGTATGTAAACTGTTTATTGTTATGACGTTACATTAAAAAAAAAATCATTGAAGGACATATAGGATTTTAATTTTGTCTTATTTGCGGTATATAAAAACAAATACACATAGGTATATACACATACAAATATAATAGAATATTTACAGTTTATACTGGTCAACATTACACTCAAAATAAAAATAAAATGTTTGTACGGATTTCTAGCACGAAAGTGTGCGAACCAACCACTGTGCGCTTCATTGACTACTACCTGTGTGTTCTGACTCATTTCAAAGGCATATAAAAAAGTCGTCGTGGATTGGGAGTATTTTACAAGTTATTTTGAGTCTAAAAATGAAATACGTTACACTCCAAAACATCGCGATGATGATTTACCAATATATCTGCAGAGAACGTAAACGGGGGTTTCTCTGTCGTTTTTTTTATCAAACCTTAAGAAGAGAACAATACATATATTGGTATTAAATAAACGGTCATCTTACCGGCGAGAATGTGGGTATGTATGTCTAAGGAGTTCAACAAAGAAAGGAAGAAAAGATGTATTAGATGATTTTGTTGAAGACCTTATACGTAGACAAGTTTTTCAAATGTTTGCATTGAACGAAGCAGTGAAGCTTAGAAAGTTGAAGACCGGGCTGAGAACAACAAACATCAGCTTTGAAGTTTCAAAATTTACATTATGGTGTGTTGTGAGAAGTGCAGGCTTTACCTTTAGAAAGTTGCTGATGGACACAAAAAACATAAATTTGTGAGAAGCCACATCTAGTAGCTGTGAGAAGCCACATCTAGTAGCTGTGAGAAGCCATATCTAGTAGCTGTGAGAAGCCATATCTAGTAGCTGTGAGAAGTCACATCTAGTAGCTCTGAGAAGCCCCATCTAGTAGCTGTGAGAAGCGAGTATTTAGGTGAATTCAAAGAAATGGGTAAAAACAGTTGTAATATTGTATGTTCAGATGAAACATGGATGAATGCTCACCACACAAAGAGAAGGAATGACAGTTATCAAATGGAAACATTAAAGGATCGGTATCTAGCAGCAAATGGTGTCCGGTTAGCGCAATCGATAGGCGGTTGGCTTACCACGGCAACAGCCGAGGTTCGTACCCTGGCGAGGACACCTGGGTTTTACTAATTCCCTAAAAATTAGTGGGAGCCGCGATAGCTCAGTGGTTAGTGAACTGGACTACTACGGACAAGGGGTAGGGTTCGATCCCAACCGACGGCTCCGGGTTCACCCAGCCTTAAAATGGGTACCGGATTTTTTCTGGGAAAGTAAAGCAGCACGGGCGTAATACCGACCACATTACCCCAAAAATCATGTGCTGAAGGTCTGTAAAATATAGGGTCACTAACACCATATTTCCCTATACGCCACTTGGCGTGACGGGGGGTACTTTTTACTATCTAGCAGCAAAGGGCAGCGCTTGATAGTTGCACATGCAGGTAGCAGACATAATAGGCTATTGCAGAATATGCTGAATTCGTTTTTATTTTATACCTCAAAAGACAATCGGGAATATTACTCCTAGATGAACGGCCACATATTTAGAGAGTGGATTGAAAAAAAAAAAAACTGTACTTCCATTAGATCGACCCTCCTGTTTAATAATGGACAATACATCATACCACAACGTAGTCGCACAAGAAGATAAAGTCCTGACATCATCGAGTACAAAAGATGAAAATAACATGTGGCTCACGCAGGAACACGTACCATTTAACTACTTGTACCTGAAACCTGAATTGCTTTCCTTTATAAAGCAGACACAACGGACACAGATATTTCACACATACACATTAATACAAGAGCATGATCATAGATGTTGGAGACTACCACTTTACCATTCAAACTTAAATCCAATAGAACTAGTTTGGGCAAAATATAAAGGACAAATAACGGCTGAGAATAAACCATTCAAATTAAGCGATGTTAAAACACTTAAATCACGCTCTCTCATAGATAGACAAAGATTACTGAAAAATGTTCGGACCATCTTATATGTGAATATTGGAAGAAGGATGGTTTGTGATTTATTCAGACGAAAGTAGTAATCATCCTGTTAGACTCGTTTGATTCTGACTGAGAATCTTTACATCTGTAGAAGTCTGTCGCGAAATAAATTTGCTTACCAGTATGTTGACATCAAATTGTAAAACAGGTTTTTATCAGGACCAGTCCAATCATCCAGAAGATTTTACTTCCATACTGAATATAGTAAAAGTAATAAAGTAAAGTACCCCCGTCACGCCAAGTGGCGTATAGGGAAATGTGGTGTTAGTGACCCTATATTTTACAGACCTTCAGCAAATGATTTTTGGGGTAATCATACTGAATATAACCAATTATAATTTGTTCCTCATAAAAACATGCACTACTATTTCTACTTTTACTGTTTACTTATTTGATTCCTTCTGACATTGATATTTGTTTCATAGAAACATGTAGCCCACAAGACGAAACCAGCTTACATAATACAGTAATGTTTGTAACAGTTTGCCCAGAGTTTTATGATACACATATGGCTTATCAAAAATCAAGACATTTTAAAGTTTACAGTATATTCTATATTTGTAAGGGTGTAATTATTGCTGCATTGAAAGGATCAAAGGAACCAGGCACTTTAAGTAAACTGTATTAACTAAATTACCTTAAGTTATACATTGGTATCGAAGAAACAATCATCACCATCATGCAGCATAAAAATACACAATACAAATCTGAAACAAGTGCAACGTTTGAAATACTTGGGCATAGTGATAACATCAGATGGAAGATACAACACAGAAATAAAAGGCAGAATAGCTCAGGCCAAAATAGCATTTCAGAAAATGAAAAATATCTTTTGCAACAAATCTATGTCAATAGAAATGAGAAAGAGAGTTCATCGATGCTATATAGAACGAATTCTGACCTATGGAAACGAATCATGGACAATAGACAAACAAATGAAAAGACGATTAGAGGTCGCAGAGATGGGATTTCTCAGAAGAATGTTGAAAGTTCCATGGACAACTAAAAAGACCAATGAGAAAGGTCTCAAAGAGGCCAACACAAAAAGGGAGCTCTTAAAAAACATCAGAAAGAAGCAATCAACATTTTTTGGGCACATCATGAGAAGAGGAAAGTTGGAATACTTGGTTACAACTGGCAAAATAAAAGGAAAGAGAGATCGCGGACGACAAAGAGAGAAAATACTGGATAGCTTGGTGTCATGGCATGAAAAACAGTCAACAACAGAACTCATACGATGCACTGTGGATAGAAGATTGTGGAAGGACATGATCGCTAACGCCAACCGGTACAGCACATGATGATGATGATACATTGGTAACATAGACAGTGTAAGGCCACATGCAAAATAATCATGGTGATACGTCATGGGGTTTCCGAGATATTTGATGAAGTTTAAGGACTTGTGTTTTGGATGTGACTTCTCACAAATAATGTTTCTTCTGCCAGCAACTTTCTGAAGGTGAAACCTACACTCCTCAGTTCTCCATCTTGCAGATTTTGAAGCTTCAATGCCGTTGTTCGTTCACAGGTACATTTTCCTTTTACTTAGTGTCACTGCTTCTTTCAGAGCAAACACTCGACAAACTTCTCTTCATATAAGTTTATCGAAAATGTCTAATACTTCCTTCTTTCTTTGCTTTCTTGTATTATTTGAACAAAATAATCCATAATCTTGGACCTAGCGATGAAATGATCATTTACTTGACCACAAAATATTCATTGTTCTCTTCTCAGGTTTTAAAATAGAATGATAAATAAAGACTCCCCCGTTTACTCTCTGTAAAAATGCTGATAGACCTTCAATGCGATTGTTTGAAGTGAAACGAATTTCATCTTTAGATTCATTGCAAAATATCCCCAGTCCGCGACAAGCTTTTCTACGCCTTTGAAATGAAGTAGAACCCGCATTCAGTTTTTAATGCAAGCGCGACGGTGGTTAGAACACTAACAGATTTGTGCGAGAAATCCGTACACATTAATATATAATTAATATAGTAAGTAAAGTAAAGTAAAGTACCCCCATCACGCCAAGTGGCGTATAGGGAAATATGGTGTTAGTGACCCTATATTTTACAGACCTTCAGCACATGATTTTTGGGGTAATGTGGTCGGTATTACGCCCGTGCTGTTTTACTTTCCCAGAAAAAATTCGGTACCCATTTAAGGCTGGGTGAACCGGAGCGCTGGGTGAACCGGAGCCGTCGGTTGGGATCGAACCCTACCCCTTGTCCGTAGTAGTCCAGTTAACTAACCACTGAGCTATCGCGGCTCCCACTAATTTTTAGGGAATTAGTAAAACCCAGGTGTCCTCGCCAGGGTACGAACCCCGGCTGTTGCCGTGGTAAGCCAACAGCCTATCGATTGCGCTAACCGGACACCCTATAATTAATATATCGTCTTATATATATAAGACAAAATTAAACTCATCTATTTGTTTCCTATCAAACTTGTTTATATAACGTCATAACAAGAAACAGATTACATATACAATTTAAACAACTAATACAGCGAAGACGATCGCGCTGGATAGGACACAAACTGCGGAAGCCAACTGAGAGTATTACACAACAGGCCCTTTCTTGGAATCCCCAGGGAAAAAGACAAAGCGGAAGACCAAGAAATTCTTGGAGAAGACAGATGGAAGCAGAGATGAAGATGATGGGGAAGACATGGAATGATCTTAAAAGAATGACAAGAAACAGCACGACTTGGAAAGTGTTTGTTGAAGACCTATGCTCCACTGGGAGCTAAAAGGTAGAAGAAGAAGAACAAGAACATCAAACGGTTATTAAGTTCTAACATTTTGAAAAGCGGCATAAATGTTGGAACGGACTATAAAGTGTTTTTTTTCTTCTAATCCATTATGTTGCAAATTATCACTGGAAAGATGCTGTTGACAACATGTGTTTTGCTTCATACATAATGTTTCATGTTATGTGGACCAACTATCTTTTTGCTTGGCTTCCACTTATTCTGTTTCATCTGTTCATATTTTTATTAGATGCTCATTGCTGGTTATCGTGTTCATATGCACTTAGGGATTTATTTTGGCGAGGGAGAAGTGACTGTAGTTGAGAAGTGAGGTGCAAACAATGATGATTACACTGGACAGGACAAACTGCGGAAACCAACTGAGAATATTTACACGTCAAACTCTTTTTGGAATTCACAGAGGAGAGGACAAAGAGGAAGATATACTTGGAATAGACCGGCGGAAGCAGAGATCACGAAGATGTGGAAGACTTTGAACGATCTTCAGAGAATGATAAGAAAAAGGACGGTTTGGAAAGTGTTTATTGAAGACGTATGTTCCATTCAGGGTTAAAAAGTAGAAGAAGAAGAGAAAGATGATTTTAGAAAGACGTTTAAGGGGAAGAGCTAAAAGAAGGTGTTTTGAAGACATAAAAGAGACATAGAACACGAACAACAACGACAACAGAAGAAATAAGAGCTCTGACTAAGAACAGTTCTCTCCCTTGTGTTATGATGAGTGTAACTTTCTGCAAAAGACAGGCAACCCGATGATGATGATGACGATTACTATTGCCAGCTGCATCATTTTCCTAGATCTAATAGCTAGGTACTAATGTCGACCCAGTGATATTAAGATTATCGTTATCATCATTTTCTGTTATACATTCAACACTTTTCCCGAGAGAATACAATTTTATCTTTACCGTTAATGTCCCCATTTGACTGCAACTACCAAATAGCAAAACTATGGCAATAGTCCAGCTAGGGACGGGATTAAAACGGCGTAGAGAAACGCAGGAAATATCCGTAGTCTCTTGGTGCCATTCACAGACGGATCTGGTCAATTCTGTTTCAGCACATTCCTCGTTGTAGGTGCCGCGATAGCTCAGCGGTTAGTGAACTGGACTACAAAGGACCATAGGTAGGGTTCGATTCCAACCGACGGCTTCCGGGTTCACCCAACCTTAAATGGGTACCGAATTTTTTTCTGGGAAAGTAAAGCGGCACGGGCGTAATACCGACCACATTACCCCAAAAATCATGTGCTGAATGTCAGTAATATTTGTTCTCACTAACACCATATTCCCTATACGCCACTTGGCGTGACGTGGCTTTTTACTTTTACTTACATTGCTCGTTGTAGTAAGTTATAAAAAACATGGCTTGCTGGGTAGGAAAGAACCATTTGCAATCGTGGCTTAAGCTATAGAGATCGTGCACTATCACTACCACTTTCAATAATAACTACTTATAGAGCTCTGGGAGTGCCTTGTGAACAGTCACGCCGTTTTTCAAACCATTTACTGCTTCTCACAACCACCATGTAAAAACTGTCACACGACATTGCACTTTTCCATTATTAACCATCAACAATACATAGTTTTTATACATCAAGTATTCAAATGTTTTTATGCTCTAAAAAATCAATGAAATCTATGTGAATCAAGTAACTACTATTTTACGAGACTGAACTATTTCTTGTTACGTTTGCTTGATAACGAGACTGAACTATTTCTTGTTACGTTTGCTTGATAACGAGACTGAACTATTTCTTGTTACGTTTGCTTGATAACGAGACTGAACTATTTCTTGATACTTTTGCTTGATAACGAGACTGAACTATTTCTTGATACTTTTGCTTGATAACGAGACTGAACTATTTCTTGATACTTTTGCTTGATAACGAGACTGAGCTATTTCTTGTTACGTTTGCTTCGTTTGCTTGATAACGAGACTGAACTATTTCTTGTTACGTTTGCTTGATAACGAGACTGAGCTATTTTTTGTTACGTTTGCTTGATAACGAGACTGAACTATTTCTTGTTACGTTTGCTTGATAACGAGACTGAGCTATTTTTTGTTACGTTTGCTTGATAACGAGACTGAGCTATTTTTTGTTACGTTTGCTTGATAACGAGACTGAGCTATTTTTTGTTACGTTTGCTTGATAACGAGACTGAACTATTTTTTGTTACGTTTGCTTCGTTTGCTTGATAACGAGACTGAACTATTTCTTGTTACGTTTGCTTAATAACGAGACTGAGCTATTTCTTGTTACGTTTGCTTAATAACGAGACTGAGCTATTTCTTGTTACGTTTGCTTAATAACGAGACTGAGCTATTTCTTGTTACGTTTGCTTAATAACGAGACTGAGCTATTTCTTGTTACGTTTGCTTAATAACGAGACTGAGCTATTTCTTGTTACGTTTGCTTAATAACGAGACTGAACTATTTCTTGTTACGTTTGCTTAATAACGAGACTGAGCTATTTCTTGTTACGTTTGCTTAATAACGAGACTGAACTATTTCTTGTTATGTTTGCTTGATAACGAGACTGAACCATTTCTTAATACGTTTGCTTTATAACGAGATTGAACTGTATTAATATGTGCTATTGATACGTGTTTTTGATAAATATTTTGTCAAAATATGTATAATTAAACTTAAAATATATTTAAAAAATTATAACACATCATTATCATGCGCCACGTCAGTCTTCCAGGCGTCAGTCTTCTACTAGCTCTAGCATAAGAGTGATTATCAGTTCACTTATTAATGATATCACCCTGCTATAGTATTTATATTATATTATTTGCTTCTTCTTATTTTCTGTATTATTTTAATATACGACACATTCATATGCTAATAGTGCATGTTTTATTTGACTAAAATGTATTTAGTTTATCTTGCTCGTATTGTACTTGGCAATTCCTCCATCATTTTCAAATGCTGGAAAACTTCACCATTTCTTTTTTTTTTCCTTTTCGTCAAAATTTTTCATTCTTTAATATTTCTTTTTCATTCACTATCTTACGTTCCTCTAACACTTTTCATTTCAAGAAGAAAAAATATAACATCGGCACACCTCGAGCTATATAATATTATGCTAGTGTCCCTATATTTTATTTGTTTACCATCGACGTATTTTATGTACGGCCAACACTTAACTTGCGTAATCTTTATTTAATATTCAAAACATCCATAACTCACTAAAGTTGGGGAGTTTAGATGTCTGGGCAACGAACCCGATCACATGTCTACAGCTAACTAGTTCACCAGCCACTGCTCTACCACAGCTCAGTTGCTTGTCATCGTGGATGAGAGTTGGAAGTGCTCGAGCTCTCTGTGGTTTGTCTCGGGCACATTGCACTAATAGAACAAAGAAGTATGTGTTAGCACTCGGAAAAATTGACAGACAAACAACAATAGAAAAAAACGAAGAACAATATATGGTCCGAAGTGGGATCGAACCCGTACTCAGTGGCACCGCGCCTTGCCACGAGAAGCCGAACGCTTGGCACACTACCACGCAGCCAACTAAAAAATTGGCTATTGCAGTAGTGTCTTCGTTTTTTTCTATTGTTGTTTGTCTGTCAATTTTTCCGAGTGCTAACACATACTTCTTTGTTCTATTATTCCCTATTATCGCCTCGGAAGTTCCCCATATAATAATATTTATGTATTATTATTTGTACACATTGCACTAACCATTGAATATATGATATTTCACTAACTCCCAACTTCTAGGTCTGCCTTTCCACTTTATTTCTTGGCTCTAATTGTTGACACTCATTAGAGGTTGTTACATGGCGAAGATCATTTCACAAACCAAAACCTGAGAAGAGCAATGTGGTCCACGCCCACCTCCTTGGAGGAGAAATTATATGGGGCGATCGATTCGCTTAAACAGACAGCTGACTTCATGAGAGAGACTGGAATCCTACTCTGATTGAGTCCTGATCGCAGAGAGAGAGAGAGAGAGAGAGAGAGATAGAGAGAGAGAGAGAGAGAGAGAGAGAGAAACCAAAACCATCTACTATAATTCATTACTTGTGCAAATTTCCACAACTTTTCCTTATGTTTTCGTTTCCGATAATGTTGCTATGCTTCGACCAATTATTTTTCATCATATGTATCTATATATCTACATACATATGACTTGTTTTTCTTTTATGTGATCTCATTTTTTATTTATGTTTCTGCTTATAAAGACGTTGGAATAAGCAAAGAGCATAATACATTATGGTTATGGTTAGTAGAAGGCCCCATTTTCACTGCAAACGAATTAAAATCCATAAATGCTTTACCGCCCGTGCCAATGGAATCATCTGAACTATCGTCCGATTAAATCTCATTGAAGGATCCAAACAAAGAAAGGCGGCTTTTATCCCTATAATAGCGGGTACAGCACACGCCAAAAGACATAAGGCCCAGCGGCACCGAAAGTAAACGCAGCTGAACTGCCCTTCGTTATACGATATCATCATTTATTGTAAGCAATTGGAATATCGAAACACAATCTAGATGAAAAACACATCTCACGGTGTGCACAAAGCTCTAAACTCAGTAGCTACGGTAGCAAGCCGGACGTGAAATATGAGAAAACCGCAACAAGGAACACTTTTTAAAGCCTCGATGGTTCCTGCCGCCTATCCGCTATATTGACCGGAAGTCATAAGACATAATACGTCATTGCTTTCAATGTCATAACTTTGATAACAGCTACTGATATTTAAGAACGTCTGGTTGTAAAATGTTTTATACTAATGTATTATTCGTTTTGTCATTTATCACATTTTATTTCTATAACACCCAGATAACACAAACATCCACTAAAATGGCTTCTGTTAGAATTTGGAAAAAGCTAGTCAGTGTATGGTCATATGTAGTAATTTGGTTAGATCTGAGTTTATATATAAACATACATACATACATACTTACATGCATACATAAATACATACATACATACATACTTACATGCATACATAAATACATACTTACATACATAAATGTATACATACATACATACATAAATACATACATACATACGTACATAAATACATACATACATACATACATACATACATACATACACAATACATAAATACATACATAAATACATACATACATACATACTTACATGCATACATACATAAATACATACATAAATACATACGTATATACAAACATACATAAATACATACATACGTACGTACAACATACATACATACATACATACATACATACATACGTGCATACATACATACATACATGCATACATACATACGTACGTAAATACATACATACATACATAGTACATACATACATACATACATAAATACATACATAAATACATACATAAATACATACATATATACATACATACATAAATACATACATACGTACGTACAAACACACATACATACGTGCATATACATACATACATACATACATACATACATACATACATACATACATACAAACACACATACAATCTCGTGATGTGTTAATCCGTACTGTATTTCTTGTCAACCAAAAGAATAAATTGGGCCAGTAGAACAAATGCGACAGACATCGACCAGGGGGAATTTAAAAAATAAAAAAAACCACGTATCGATGACAAATACTGATTGATCAGCCAGCATCCACTTTCCTGCTGGACACTGAAAATGGCAAGCTACACTTTAACCCTCTTGCAATCTGTCAGTCTGAGAGATAATGAAAAGTCTCCACTATATGGTCGATATCTCAAAGTCCCCGACTGTTTCACACGTCTCCGTCTGTTATCATTTGTCATTGATAGTTTAATACTGTATCATTTGCCATTGTTGACTGAATATTGTATAATTTGCTGTATTGATGGGATACTGTTTCAACTGTCGCTGAAAGTTTAACACTATATAATTAGACTTTTGTTGTGTTTTTGTACTGTCACTAAATACATAATAAATCATTTGTAGTTATTATTGGAAAACTATTACAAAAAATTGTTCACTAGTTTAATGGGAGAATGCTGTATCATGTGTCATAATTTATTGAAAGCAATCGCTTGTTTAAGGCACTAATGTTATTTTGTACATTTCTCATTCTGCTCACGTTTCCTTCTCTAGATTACATTATTTGTTTAATTCAAATAATTTTTACAAGAAATAAAATTAAGTTTATAATTTGTTATTATTAGTTTATAATTAATTATATAATGTGTCAATATTAGCTCATATTTATGATTGAAACGTCAGTAGCTGAAGCCGTTTGAGCTTTGGGTTTGTGTTATAGTAGATCAAGGTTCATCTCTTGCCCTAGGTTGTTCAGCGGATTCCGTTGATAAAAATCATGTGTTTTGCTTTGCTCATTCGGTTATTGAGTTATTGAGTTATTAGCGGATCGTCATCATTGTACTCCGAACATGTCCATAGGTGCTCAGGTCCCCTCCTCAGCAAGTCTCGAAATGTACAGCTCATTCATTTCAGGAAAGTAGTAAAAGCGAGGAAGAGCATTTCCCTATCTCAACTCCAAATACTCCACTTACTAAGGTACTTTCCGCGGACATTTTATGTGGTGGAAAATCTGTTATATATTTTAATGTTATATTTGTCTCTCTGTCGTTTGCTCTTATTATTTCATTGCGTTTTCATTGTCAAGAGATGTGAATGTAAGAAAATATTCATTTACATTTTTTGTCACATGAAACCGAAAAGGATTGAGTTATTGAATTATTTCCGGGTCATCGTAATTGCACTCCGAACTGAAAAGTATATGCAAAATAATCCATATAAAATAAAAGAAACACAAGTAAGGAAACGGATATGACAGAATGTGAGATTAAATTGATAGCGCATTAAAATGAGCATAACCGTTGTTATAAGTACACAATAACACGAATAGTAGGTACTTTCTCAGCATGGAAGGTAGAAAACAATACATTGTCAACGTTGTTATTATCTTTGTGTATTTATATCATTTTTTTATAATTTCTTATTGTTTATCCTCAGCTATATAGAGGTCATACTGGTTTGCCAGCTTGTCTTTACTATACCCTGAGATATAAAATGACAAACAAACGACGAAGGGGGAAAAATACATGAAAAATGGACACTTGCAGAAACAAATAAACGTTATTGAAGACGATATTTGTAAATGATTAATGTCAAAGTTGGAATAAATAATAAATCTTAAAAAAAAGAACAGGCACCGTTACAAATAGTTTCATAGGGGAATGAAGTATAAAACCTTGCTACCAGTGTACACAATTTTCCTGGCCTTTAATACCATCACCGACGCGCACAGCCAGAAATACATTTTGTTTTTGTGGTGAATCTGTTGGAAAGTGTCAGACGAGAACTGAAACTCGAGCACTTCGTCAGGAAGCCTGCGCTAACTCGCAGAAGCTAACGCTACTCGTGTTCTCAAATAAACAAAATTAAACATAACAAAAAATAAACACTGTTCTTTTTCAAATGATTTCGGCTACTTATTTTCATTTCTTTCTATTTGTCTAACAAAGTATGTCATTATGTCAGAATACACATCTTTTTAAAAATATCTCCTTTGTTTTAAGAACGCAAATGCTGTCTTGTCAGCGAAAAAGTCAAAGCTAAAAGAAAATATAAGAAACATCAAGAGGAAAGAATCATAATTTTGTGAGAAGAGAAGAACTAGAATGCATTGTGACAAAAGAAAAACAATATAGTGAGGAAGAAATAGAGGGAAACAGGCAGAAAAAAAAAAACTGCAGAAAGTTAATGTGAATGGTTTGGTAGAAAGTCTATAATAGAAATGATAAACAATTAATGAGGCAGAAATTTGTGGAAAGACATGATCACCTCCACCAGAGGCACGCCACTAGATGATGTAGCCTATAAGTTCAATACCCTTAACTACATGAATATCAAATAATGCATTTTATTTAAAAAAATATGATTCCTTATCTATCTTATATACGTACCGTCAATCATCAGTGGGAATCGTTTATGAGTTATTTTACTTATATATTTCTCATGCCGATTGCTCATTGTTTTGTTCGAGGCTGATGATGTGATCGACGTAACAAACGCTATGCCATTGTTTACAGTGAGCTGTGGTATTTGCCTCTAAATCAAAACAGCATTTAAAAACGCTGCCTAATTTGTCTTCATTCTTTGATACCTACTATTTTGGTCAGATTTGTAATTCTGATTCCTATGGCATCTCGGAGGAAAGGTTAAGTAACTTGACCAACTTGGTTCAGTGATCCAGACTTCAACAGTCAGTTATGGGTCTATCTCTGATCGTTCGCGCTGTTTTTTCCTGGACCTCAATAGAAATTCAAGAGGGACAATTCGCTCGTCATGACACCGTCTACTTATTCCAAACTATCAATTATCCCCCTTGTTTTGCAATGAGTTGCGCTAGTTGTGAATTATACTGTTGTTGAAGTCGACTTTCGTGCTGAGGTTGCTTGCTTGTTGCTTGTTAGCTTGCGTACGCCCAATGACTAAAGTATGCCAGAGTATTCTGGTAGACTTGAATATTCCTCTTCATCATCCGCCCTTAAAAGGACGTTAAGTTGGTGTGTCTGCGTTGTGTTGTGGGGTGCAGTATAACTGTGATATTTCCGCCTTTCGGCCCAACACATCCGACTTCAGCACAACTTTTTTGAGTACCGGATTGTCTTCTCTCTTCGATCCCTGCTCGCTTGGCCAGACTAGACAGGTTAGTCTGTTACTAGAGGCACCACGGAGAGGTGGAGCAGGGTCTGGATGGTTATGGTTCACCGATCCTGGCGCAAGCCATCAGCTGTGGGTCGCTGACAACTTCCAGCTCTGGTGCTGGTAGGCGCCCTTATCATTTGAACAGCAACACCGCGTTAGGTGAGATAATATATAGAGGTGATTAATTTTCTTTGATTACATCATGAAATTTGAAAGAACCGCAGGAAGGGGTGTGTGTGTGTTTAATCAGCATGCTACTGGAAAGATTGGTATAATGACTCGTTGGCATTTGTTGAGAGGAACTAGTTAGATATAATTTCTTGCTGACATCTGTTGAACGGGGCCAGTTATATATATTTATTTGTTACATTTGTTGAGCTGGATCAGTTATATATTTACTTGTTGATATCATTTGAGCAGGACCAGTTATATATATATATATTTACTTCTTGACATCTGTTGAGCAGGACCAGTTATATATATATATTTACTTCCTGACATCTGTTGAGCAGGACTAGTTATATATACTTTCTTCTTGACATCTGTTGAGCAGGACCAGTTATATATATTTACTTCCTGACATATGTTGAACAGGACCAGTTATATATATATATATATATATATATATATATATATATATATATATATATATATATATATATATATATATATATATTTACTTCCTGACATCTGTTGAACAGGACCAGTTATATATATTTACTTCCTGACATCTGTTGAACAGCACCAGTTATACATATTTACTTCTTAACATATGTTGAGCAAGACCAATTATATATATTTACTTCTTGACATATGTTGAGCAAGACCAATTATATATATATTTACTTCTTGACATCTGTTGAACAAGACCAATTATATATATTTACTTCGTGACATATGTTGAGCAAGACCAATTGTATATATTTACTTCTTGACATCTGTTGAGCAGGACCAGTTATACATATTTACTTCTTGACATATGTTGAGCAAGACCAATTATATATATTTACTTCTTGACATCTGTTGAGCAAGACCAGTTATATATATTTACTTCTTGACATATGTTGAGCAAGACCAATATATATATTTACTTCTTGACATATGTGTTATAGTGTTGTGATGTTCTTTGTTCTTTATCTTTCTATAGTGGCTAGTACTTCAATGATCACAACACACAATATGGTATATATAATAGACTTGCACATAAAGTCTCTCTTCAATGTTCAACTATTAATGTTTATTGGTATGGAACATTGTTCATCAACATCTTCATTTTCTTACAACTTGTGAGTCTACTTACGACATGTAGAATATATGTAACACAATGGAACACAATTCTTGGACACTTGTAAAACAACTTCTACTGATAACTTCTCTAGTGTCTTAATAATCTATTACTGACTTATGACTGTAACTTGTAGATTTCTAACTGTTCTTACTCTAACTGTTTCCAAACTACTTAACTGCTTCTACTTGTAACTTCTGACTGACTCTTCTAAATCTCTGGCTAAAACTTCTCTGTCCTAACTCCTCGTTCTTTAAATACTCCTCAACTCTCTTCTACCTGCGAGATGGTGACCAATAAGATCATCGCAAATTGACCCTCGCAACGTGATCTGGTCACTCAATGTTTACGTGTCCAGTGTCCACCATCTGTGACTCACCTGAACCTTCCCAAATTTGGACAAAGCATCTTGTTTTCGCCTACTTGGTGACCTAATGTAACCTCATGACAATGACCTCTCCTGGAAGTTGGATGACCACTTATTTATTAGCCGGCCAAAGTCATGGGATCAACGCATGCTCATCACAATAACAACCACTAGTTGTTGTGAACATGATGGACACTCGTGGAGCTCTGACAATAACACCACGAGGTCGTTGCATGTTACTAGTCATACCTGGTCCTTTCCAACAACTTTGCTCTTGTGAACACTGGCATGGACATCTAACTTAGTTTGGTGGGTGTCCTACCCCTACCCCTGCAGACACTGCGCTATCTTCTGTTGCATGGAAAATTCCATGGGCTCTTAACTCTCATCGTGTCGTCCTCTATTCTACCTCTCTCCTTCCTCACTCTGACTAACTGTTATTCCTGGAAAATTACCATAGTTAAAATCTGCTGGTCGCCACTATATGATACTGCTCTCGTCCATTCAAAGAGTGGTAACGATTCAGTATCTGCTCTCTTTAGCATACTCTGTTACACTCCTCCCTTACAACATATGAGATTTATTTCTAAGTAAATAAATCTTAGTATCATCTACATAAAAATAGTAATAGAGTTATATGGAACATCATTAATTTACAAAAACAATCAGTAAAAAATACTTGTCACAATATCAACCAATCTTTAAAAACCATAGATCAACAATATCTTGGAGACAATAAGGTACTGAACCACACACAATTCTTTAAAAAAATTCTAAACAAAACTCAATTTTTTTTTTTTATGTCCAGTTGTGTCCCTTGACTGATTAACTCCACCATTTAATATAATGCAAGTCTTTTTGAGAATGTTAACTAATTCTTGACAATGACTGTTTGTCAGCTTCTTGAGGCTACATCACAGGCATCACCAGACATCTGTTGACTGGCATCTGTGACTCCAAGATCCAATATCTAAAAATAAACTCATAACAAAAAAACCATGTACAACAGTCATTATCATGCATTATTATTACAAGTCTTTATGCTTTAGAACATATCCGCTCAATTGACATAGAACATATACTGACAAAACTTAGACAATGCACATATCTCCGGAGACTATGAATCACAAACAACACTTAGTTTGAGCAACAATATATCAATATACATACATATATATACTTCAGACTGCTCTATTTACAACATACCCTCTTGTAAGTCTCATAAATCTAAATAAATTCTGGAAATTCTTTACATATGAGTCTCATCCTTTAGACTCATTATCATGATACTCTTCTAGTATCATCTATTTATTCTCAAGATCAGGATTATCTGAATACCATCCACTTGACAGCATCTAACATTCATTTGACTCTGAATAATCTGCATACATCTCTTGTATTCCCAGGACTACTATTCAGTCTCAATATATCATGATACTCTTGTAGTATCTTCTAAGGCTCAAGATCAGAATTATCTGGACACCGTCCACTTGACAGTATCTATCAGTCATATTCATTTATTCGACTCAGATATTTCTATTTACATCTCTTATACTCACAGGACTACCATTTAGTCTCTATAACTTCTGGAAACTCTCTCTCAAGTTCCATTTCTCTTTATATAACCTTTTACGAGTTACCACTCTGGTTACACGATTATTTTCACATGAGTCTCTTCCAGACTCCTTTTCTCATGATGCTTCTCTTAGTATTCACATTGATAACCTAATTCTTTAGGTCTCAATAAGCACAGGTTATCATCACCTTGCTTCTCACTTCTCATTCTTCAACAACTCTTAAATTTCAATAACACTCTCATCTCCTTGCTACACACTTATATTGGTCAGTTGTTCCTTGGATTACCATCCAACTTCGCAAGTTTAAGAACTCTGACCAACTCGTAGTTAGTACCATATGTTTCGCATTGGTAACTCTTAACTTCTAGTTCATCTGAGGTAATCTCTATTTCCTCAGCTCTCTTGTCTTCTATATTCTCTTGACACTACTATCATCTCCAGACATTCTCTATAAATCATCTCTTGTTTGTCCATTCTGAGTTCTCTTAACTCTAGGTACGCTAAGACTTCTGCGTCTGTAAATAGCGTCCTCTCAACTCGACTCAAGCCTTAATTAAGCCAATGTAAACATGGTTATCACCATTTTTTATTCGTTACTTCGGGTGACTCACTCCCCAAGTGGTCACCTATATGGCTTAACTACATTCTGGCTTCTCATTAGTCAGTCATCACAGGTAAACTTAACTCTTTATATTTTATTTCCTGCTTACATAGTATACATTAACTTCTCTTATTGAAGCGTAGACCCGTTTAGTCTCCTTCATTCAAGTTCCACCTATTTCTTATTGAATCATAAGACCCGTTTAGTCTCATACTTGAATCACATCTTCTTCTATGATTTCTTCCTTGCTGGCTAAATCTAAAGTTCCATTCATTGTCGTAAGATCCTTCTTAAGTCAATATAATTAATCATCTGTCCTCTGTTGGCTAGTCCTTCAATGAAAATATTTATGATCTGTCACTGGATATCATCTCTTACACCAGATCTCCAAATGCCCTTTCCGTTAGACCAATACTCTGTCTCCGTATGTACACACAGGCATTAATTCTACCTTACCTTCCCATGAATGTGGATACCTCATCCGATCAAGCCTGGAAAGTTATATTCTTTAGGTCTCTCCAGTTCTGTGTTAAATCTGCAAATTCTCTACACTCTCCCTCCGTCCTCTTTAAGTTTGATGGCAGGTTTATCGCCAGTCACAGTTCACTCAGTGTTTCGGTTGTGGGGTCTACTGTGGTTGCCATGTAGTATTTCAAACACTATTAAAAAAATACATCCTGTACAATTTAAAAAATGGTTACAGAACAATATAAAAAAAGGTATGTCACCTTATCAATAATAATAATTAAAATAATAATAATATTTTAAAAATAATTATTTTTAAACCAAACTACATAACAGTACTCGTACTATTTAAAAAAATTCAACCCAGCACTTTAAAAAAGTTTACAATACTTGCTGGTATGTCAAATCACTACTAATAACAACTTAATTAACTAATTATTTAATACATTATACATTAATATTTAACTACTTAATAAATTAATTACTTAACTACTTAATTAAATTTAATAACCAACTACTTAATAAATAAATAAATAAATTACTTAATAACTCTAATTAATTAATTATTGTTTCTCAGCTGTGCTGACGATCGGTCTTCTTTCCTTCTGGTCACCTACTGTCTAATGTTAATGTTAATTTATTTTAATTTCTAACACACGCGAATGGCCATTGTAATATTTATCTATTAACACTCTTACTTGTTACTTGACTTGTTTCTCTAAAAACTACACCACTTGAAATTATTAATTATCAATCACAATTTCTCAATCAAAATGACACATGAACTCATTACTCAACTTCAACACATGGGACAATTTCGTCGACAGTTATCTGCCCCTTCCTACACACACAATAATGACGTTACAGACAACCGGTGTTGGGTTACAGGTCAGAGGTCGGACTCATTGAATGAATTGAAACTTGAAACGATGATTTGTTGCAAACTTGACGCTATGACTGGATACCAACAAAACAGGTAATATTGATTGACAATTTGACAATCTCTTGGCTGGTCAGATTTAATGCTGAATAAAATTTTAGTGCCTCTCTTAGACACTTGACACAGGTAAATTTCAGCGTAATTTGACTTTTTGACCTGAAGGACAGGTACTCTTGATTGGTAAAATGACAATCTCAGCTGGCAGGAGTGCAACACAGGTAGAATTGTGGTCGTGTTGAACTTTTGACCCGGTAGACGGTACACGGTGATTTCTCCGTGATTTCTAAGTTGAAGACTGGGCAGGCTTTTTATTCTTCCATTAACTTTCTGTCATTCATTTATTTGATTTCTCTCCGCGACAACTCAGGTTCGTGCTGTGTCTCGGACACCAAATTAATTATTAAATGTTATAGACTTGCACACGAAGTCTCTCTTGTTACACAATTATATTCAGTTTATTGATCATCAAACATTATTCATCAACATTATTCATCATTTTCTTACAACTTGTGAGTCTACTTACGACATGTAGAATATATGTAACACAATGGAACACAATTCTTGGACACTTGTAAAACAACTTCTACTGATAACTTCTCTAGTGTCTTAATAATCTATTACTGACTTATGACTGTAACTTGTAGATTTCTAACTGTTCTTACTCTAACTGTTTCCAAACTACTTAACTGCTTCTACTTGTAACTTCTGACTGACTCTTCTAAATCTCTGGCTAAAACTTCTCTGTCCTAACTCCTCGTTCTTTAAATACTCCTCAACTCTCTTCTACCTGCGAGATGGTGACCAATAAGATCATCGCAAATTGACCCTCGCAACGTGATCTGGTCACTCAATGTTTACGTGTCCAGTGTCCACCATCTGTGACTCACCTGAACCTTCCCAAATTTGGACAAAGCATCTTGTTTTCGCCTACTTGGTGACCTAATGTAACCTCATGACAATGACCTCTCCTGGAAGTTGGATGACCACTTATTTATTAGCCGGCCAAAGTCATGGGATCAACGCATGCTCATCACAATAACAACCACTAGTTGTTGTGAACATGATGGACACTCGTGGAGCTCTGACAATAACACCACGAGGTCGTTGCATGTTACTAGTCATACCTGGTCCTTTCCAACAACTTTGCTCTTGTGAACACTGGCATGGACATCTAACTTAGTTTGGTGGGTGTCCTACCCCTACCCCTGCAGACACTGCGCTATCTTCTGTTGCATGGAAAATTCCATGGGCTCTTAACTCTCATCGTGTCGTCCTCTATTCTACCTCTCTCCTTCCTCACTCTGACTAACTGTTATTCCTGGAAAATTACCATAGTTAAAATCTGCTGGTCGCCACTATATGATACTGCTCTCGTCCATTCAAAGAGCGGTAACGATTCAGTATCTGCTCTCTTTAGCATACTCTGTTACATATGTTGAGCAAGACCAATTATATATATTTACTTCTTGACATCTGTTGAGCAAGACCAATTATACATATTTACTTCTTGACATATGTTGAGCAAGACCAATTATATATATTTACTTCTTGACATATGTTGAGCAAGACCAATTATATATATTTACTTCTTGACATATGTTGAGCCAGACCAATTATATATATTTACTTCTTGACATCTGTTGAGTAAGACCAATTATACATATTTACTTCTTGACATCTGTTGAGTAAGACCAATTATACATATTTACTTCTTGACATCTGTTGAGCAGGACCAGTTATATATATTTACATGTTGGCATCTGTTAAGGGGAACTAACTAGCTTGAAGAAAAAGTGCAATGGACTCTCTTCTACATAATAACTAAGACATTAACTTAGCCACTAGCTGATAGATCTAACTACTAAGTAACTAACATGCTATCTAATTAACAAACAACTACTAAATAATAAACAAACTAACAAAATAAATAACCAACAGGAGACTGAATGGCCCAGAGGTAAGACATTTGACCTTTTGATATGAAGGTCCAAAGTTCAACACGCACCCCTCTCTCTCTCTCTCTCTCTCTCTCTCTCTCTCTCTCTCTCTGCGATCAAGACTCAATCAGAGTAGGATTCCAGACTCTCTCATGAAGTCAGCTGTCCTATTATATTCAGCTGTTTCTTGAAGCCTTTCCGGTCAGCAGTAGTTTCTATCATAATTAGAGTCTGTTGGATCCAGTATGATTGATTACTTGTTAAAACGTTGCACTGTGTTCTGCGCCAGTGGCACAGTGCATCCGATTTCAGCCAGCATTTTATTCAAGTTTGCTTTCCTTAGCCTTTGATTGTCCCCAATCTTCCTGCAAGGCAGCAGATTGTCTTTTCTGTAGGGGGGATTCTGCCCTTAGATGGTCGGCCCTCCCAGGTTTACGAGCACCATCTACCCAAGCTTGATATAGTAATTAGTTGGTGATTAGACCATCATCATCACACATCAAAATACCCGCACCACAGGCGGTGTACATTTAAAAAAATCTATCTGCTGTTTTCTAGTGGCTTTAACCTCCTCTGGTGTCTGGAGAGTGTGATCCTATGTCTGGCCTTCCCTATGTCGAACAATAGGGAAGAACAGGAGGATCCGTGTGCATTTGTTCATGTTAAAGAACTAATGACAGTAAAAAGTCGAAAAGAATAGGTCTACAATGGTCTCTGACAGGGCAACAGATGTTAATCAAATCTATTCATACAGAAGACGGACTTTTCGGGCAGAATGGAGTAGGTATCGCAGCTTTGTCGGAAACTGGCGACAGAACGCATCCATGTCAAGTTAACGGTAGAACTTTAAAAAGTAGAACCAATCAATAAACCAATTATCCAGCCAACAAACTAACCAACAACTACCTAAGCAATTAACTAATTAAGTAAGTAATTAACTAAGTAGTTAACTAATTAGTTGACAAACTGACTGATTTACCGATTAACTAACCAACTAAACTAATTAACTAACTAACTAACTAACTAAATAACTAACTAACTAACTAATTAACTAACTAACGAACTAACTAACTAACTAACTAAAAAACAAACAAACACACAAACAAACAAACAAACAAACTAACTAACTAACTAGCTAACTAACTAACTAACTAACTAACTAACTAACTAACTAACTAACTAACTAACTAACTAACTAACTAACTAACTAACTAACTAACTAACTAACTAACTAACTAACTAACTAACTAACTAAATAACTAACTAATAACTAACTAACTAACTAACTAACTAACTAACTTACTAACTAACTAACTAACTAACTAACTAAATAACTAACAAACTAACTAAATAACTAACTAACTAACTAACTAACTAACTTACTAACAAACTAACTAACTAACTAACTAACTAACTACCTAGCTAGCTAGCTAACTAACTAACTAGCTAGCTAACTAATTAACACTAACTAACTAACTAACTAGCTGACTGACAGACTAACACACTAATTAACCAACCAGCTATATAATAAACTAAGTATCTATTTAGAGATAAGATGAAACACATAATTTCCTCAAATCACGAAGATACAGACTTTCATTAATGGATGCTTACGCAGAATAAAAGGATGGAAATGGCAGGACAAAATCATTAACATAGAATTATGGAAATGTACCAGTCAAATACAAGTGGATAAAGAGATACAGCGAAGATGATGGCACTGGATAGGACACACACTACGGAAGCCAACTGAGAGTATTACACAACAGGTCCTTTTTTTTTAATCCCCAGGGGAAAAGACAAAGAGGAAGACCAAGGAATTCTTGGAGAAGACAGATAGAAGATGAAGATGATGGGGAAGACATGGAATGATCTTAAAAGAATTTGCAAAAAATAGAACGACTTGGAAAGTGTTTGTTGAAGACCTATGCTCCACTGGGAACTTAAAAGGTAGTAGAAAGAAGACATAATTTCCTCGACTTTCACACTTGAACTATCTTAGCTAGACTGGTATCAGTTTTCTACAATGTGATCGTCTGAACAATATATGAATGTATATGTATATTGTCTGTGCGTACGCGGGTGTGTGCATATGTTCATGTATTTGATTGCTAAGAATGAAAAGACATCAAATAAATAAGAGCACTCAAAATACATACCATCTTTAAAAAGAGCCCTCAAAATTAATACCTTCTTAAATAGCACCATCATCGAGTGCCTTCTCTGCAACGAAGGTTGGCTACCATGGATCGCCATTCTACTCTGTTTCTTGCTTTGATGGTGCAGGTTGTCATAGATTGACATGCCCATCTTTTGATGTTACTCGTCCATGTTTGTCTTGGTCTTCCTCTGCCTCTTTTACCTTGTATTTTCCCTTCCAATATTACTTTTAGTAGGCTGTTGTGTCTTTTAACATGCCCCAAAAATGTCATTTGTCTTGTCTTAATTGTATTTAGTAGTTCTCTTTTTATTTTCAGTTGTTTTAAAACTTCATCGTGTGTTTTCTTTTCTTTCCATCCAATTCTACCTATTCTTCTATAAATCCACATTTCAAAGGTTTCAATTTTCTGTTCTGTTTTCTGGTACAATGTCTATGTTTCTGCACCATACAGGAATACTGATAAGATGTAACATTTTGCCATTCTTAGTTTCAGCCCTGTTTATATTTGTTTTGTTGTTAGTATATTTTTCATGGCATTAAAATTACTTTTTGCCATACCTATTCTTTTGTTTATTTCAATTTTACATTTTCCATCATTGTTTATAGTATGTCCCAGGTAGTTGTAGCTCTGGACTGTCTCCAGATGTATTCCCTCCACTGTGATATTTAATTGTAGGTCTTGAGAATTAGTATGTATTTTGAACACTCAAAATACATACCATCTTAAATAAGAGCACTCAGAATACATACCTTCTTAAATAAGAGCACTCAAAATACATACCTTCTTAAATAAGAACACTCAACATACATACCTTCTTAAGTAAGATCATTCAAAATACATACCTTCTTAAATAAGAGCACTCAAAATACATACCTTCTTAAATAAGAGCACTCAACATACATACCTTCTTAAATAAGAGCACTCAAAATACATACCTTCTTAAATAAGAGCACTCAACATACATACCTTCTTAAATAATAGCACTCAAAATACATACCATCTGCAGCTGCTAAACGGATCTAAATGAACACCCTCAAGCCCTACCTAAAGTGTCGTGATATCAGATGTGTTAACCACTATGCTTTTTAAAAAATCCATATCGTACAAGTCTCTCCCCTTTAATCATAATTTTATCATTTTTTTAAAAAAAACTTTCTCTACCCCTTCCTCTCTTTTCATTTTCTGCCAACTTTATTACCTGACCTTGAACCACGATCACGCGCCCCCCCCCCCTTTTTAAAAATAAATAAATAAATAAATAAATAAAAGACCCACAAACAAAAAATAAGATAAATATAGTTTTTTCCTTATCATTTCTATCCCCGCAAACACGGACGACTGTCAGATAAGTTCAGAAATAAGAGGAAAAGAGACCGGTAAGAAAATATCTCTGATTAATTTCTCTTAAATAGACGCTGTATCATCGTTTCTGACTTTGCTATCTCCGATGCAGATCTTATCTTTTCAGGAAATCAATTTGTAGTGGGCAAAAGATAAGACATTAACCCCTCCCCCCCCCCTTCCCCTCAGCCGACCAGTACATTTTAGAACAATCATCGTATTTTTAATTCTGCTCGATAACTGGCTTTGACGATGAACTTTTCACTTATTTTTTTTATGTATTTGGAAACAAATTTTTATACCAAATGCTTTTTTATTTGTTTGAAATTGCCTCTTTTTCAAAACAATACTTTTAAAATGTTTAAATCTGTCTTAAACTTCAATTTATTATATAGGTCATTGAGACTAAAAACAATACACAATATAAATGAGCTCTCATCCCGTGTGTTACCGGGGCCTCATTATGAGGGAAGTAAAGAATAGTGACACTGTGACCTTCCAGGCATGTCGTAAGAGGCGACTAAGGAGGTTGATCGATGGCTTGACAAGCTGTCATTGTAAAAAGTATTGTTATGGAAACAGCGCCATATATTTTAGAAGCAGTGATCTCTGCAATATGTGCCAATTTGGCATGCAAGGTTTCTGTTTTTGAGATTGTGGTTCTGCCCTATGTGCCGTCTTCGGCTCGAAAGGACAATAGATAGATAGATTTGTAGATATCAGAAATGTTTGCAGGTACAGCCAAGAAATTGCAACTACCTCTTACGTCGTTGAATCAAAACTGTAGGTTAAACATAGAGACACGAGAAATGAGAGGTCAATTCAATAAGAAAAGATGCACAGGGATAAGCAGATGTCAAGATATAAAACTGGTAGCAGATTTCAAATAAATAAGGACATTTCCAGCAGAATGTAAGCTGTGTAGAGAAATAAATAAATATCTGGCGATGAAAAGTATATTAAATAATAGGACAGATAGCGCATCTTCTACAACATAAAACATTGCACATTAGTTCAAATACACGTTTTATAAAAGCATTAACATCACATCATATGTTGTCAGTGCTTAAAGCTTTCATAAGCGACATTTCAGATTAGAAATGTTGTTACAGTAAACAAGATTTGTTGAGGAAACCAACTGGAACGAGGCGAAACACCATTAGAAGTTAAATCATCATAGATGGATTCATCATACAAACTAATTTTGAACTACAATCTGAGAGAAAGAATAAAGTAGTAGTCGTTAACATGGAAAGAATGTTTTGTGATTCTATTGTAGAATCATCATCATCAAGTACCGGGCCTACTGGCGTAGGTGATCATGTCTCTCCACAACTTTCGATCTCGGCAGCTATTTATCATTTCTGTTGTTGACCTTCTGCCAAGCCATTCTCTTAAGCTGTCTGTTATTTTTTTCTCTTTGCTTCCCTCTATCTCTTCTTCCCTCAATGTTTCCAGTTGTTACAATATATTCCAGTTGTTCTCTTCTCATTACATGGCCAAAAAATGATGATTGTTTCTTCCTTATATTGGAAATAAGCTCTCTTTTTGCTTTGACCTCTCTCAGAACACCTTCATTACTCTTCTTAGCTGTCCATGGTACTCTCAATATTCTTCTGTAAAACCACATTTCTACAGACTCCAGTGATTTTCTTGTCTGTTGTCCTAATGTCCATGATTCGCATTGCAGAATAGCCGTAAGGACAAAAAATTGATGTGATTCCTCACCATACAAAATAAATATTTAAAAATGAGAAGGGAGAAACGCAAGAGGTAGACCCAGAGTAAGATGGACAGACAAAATCAGTTAAGCTCTACTATTACATCAATTTACAATGAGTGAAGTCGACAAAAAGTCGAGAACCATAACTTTGTATCTCTCTCGACACCCAAACAAGTACAAGAGCTAGTAAAGAAAGAAAGAAAGATTACAAGTGAAAGCTTGAATCACCTTTCAACTCTAGACCATTGTATCTAACTTTATCTAACTGTTCTCTACACTAATTAAACGTTCAACGGTTTAACCGTGATAACAGGAAATGTTTTATTACCCGATATTCATACTTCTGTAACTCGGCATCATCATCCTTATACAGTGCCGTCTCCGCATCGAAGATTGGCTACTATGGAGCGCCATTCCACTCTGTCTCTTGCTTTGATGGTGCCGACTGCCATAGGCTCTTTTTATGTTACTCGCCCATGTTAGTCTTGGTTCGCCTCCTTTACGTTGTATTTTCCCATCCTATATTACTTTTATTAGGCTGCTGTGTCTTTTAACATGTCCCCAAAATTTCATTTGTCTTGTTCTAATTGTGTTTAGTAGTTCTCTTTTCATTTTTAGTTGTTTTAAAACTTCATCGTTTGTTTTCTTTTTTTTTCCATCCAATTCTACCTATTCTTCTATAAATCCACATTTCAAAGGCTTCAATTTTCTGTTCTGTTTTCTTGTCTAATGTCCATGTTTCAGCACCATACAGGAATATTGAGATGTAACATTTACTCGACATAGAAACATATTTTAGCAACTATTCGCGATGGTCAAACATAAATATTTTAAATAGGGCATTTTAATGTAACTGTGGTACACTTTAGCATAGAAAACTGCATATGTATGTCATTGAGTAAAAGGGAGTAAAAATTACTTAAGTAAGTGTAAACACGTAAAGAAGAAATAAATAGGTAAAGACGGATAAAATAAACGTAGGCTAAACTTGGATAAAAATAAATAAGGAAATAATAATCATGATTAAAAGTAAGTATACCATCACGAGTAAACATAAATATAAACATATCAATAGAAAACTATAGAAGTAAACATAAAGATAAAAGTTCAGATGAACGTAAACACATATAGAAAACAAATAACAGTTTCATAAATATTAACCAAAACAAAATCGCATTTGATTACGGGAATCACACTGAGTTCCAATAATGCACATTGCTACAGCGATTCTGTTTGAAAGTTTTTCTGTTTAGTTTCACGAGCACTTTACAGATCTCCGATTTGAAATAAATAAACAAAATGAATGATTCTCAATCCGTTGAAAAACCCAGACCCAACGTTGAACTATATATCCTTTCCGATGCATTAAGGAGTGTCTGTGACGGTGGATGGGACGGATGAATCAGAAATAATCAACGGCCCAAATAGCGAAAACAGCAAAGTGTGTGGTACACATGAGGCATATTCAGAACACGAAAGACGAATATGGCAGACCACCGTGAAAGAGATTGGAGCCTCATTACGTAACACTCCAAAGAAAGCCATGGAGAGAAATTCTAACTATTGTTTTAAGAACGAATTAAAAATAGCGACATGGAATGTTAGGACCTTATACCAACAAGAAAAATTAGAAAATCTTATGGTAGAAGCAGAGCGATTAAACATATATATTTTAGGCATATCAGAAACAAGATGAAAGGAAAGTGAATACATACAAGACGATAAATATACATTTATATATTCAGGAAACACAACAGAACATCAAAGAGGAGTATGCATTCTAATAAAACGAGAGCTACAAAAATATATAAATAACCACTGGACATACAATGATAGGATTATACTATTAAAAATGAAGGCAAAACCATTTGACATAGCAACAATACAGACATACGCACCTACTCAAGACTATACAGATGAACAAATAGAGGCATACTATCAAGATCTAAACACAGTTATGAAGCAATAATTTTTGGGGCATGTTAAAAGAGACAACAGCCTACTAAAAGTAATATAGGAAGGGAAAATACAAGGTAAAAGAGGCAGAGACAGATCAAGACTAACATGGACGAGTAACATCAAAAGATGGACAAGTCAATCTATGACAGCCTGCACCATCAAAGCAAGAAACAGAGTAGAATGGCGATCCATGGTAGCCAATCTTCGTTGCGGAGAAGGCGCTCAATGATGATGAAGGAGTGTCACTAATGATCTGCAGTCTTGACCAGAAAAAGGAGAAATTTGATGTCGAATTGTTTGATTGATCTTCTGTGTGTTTTCTTCCCCAACTGTCAATCAGCTTCTAGAGAAGAGTTACTTTGCTCAATTTAAGGATTTTTGGTAACCACTTCTGTTCTTGAGTTTCCGAGCATTTTAAGTTTTCAGCATATCCACCATTTTGAAATTCTTTCCAGTCTTTCATACGCTTGTTAATATCGATGTGGATCGTTTGTGTATCTCCTCCGTAGTGGAGTGGAGGTAGGATGTCGACATTTGAACAAGAAAGTCCAAGGTTCGAATTCTACCACAAAAGTAGGAATTTTTCTCTTTGAGTCCGTGGTTTCTTGTAGCTTTACACTCCCCGAGATTTTAGGTTGTGAGATTCGATGCCTCACGGAAAGTTGCCAAACACAGGAAATTTTGTGTTCTCTCTGCGGACGTTAACGTACCGTTGGGTCAAAATGGATCAGAGTAGGTGAAAACGTATGTTACCTGTGCAGAAATTGTGAATCTATTCTATTGTGAATTCTACCAATGCTGAAAACGGATGTGTCGGGTCGAAAGGCGCAGTTACCACGGCTTACTATAAACTAGTGGCACAACGCAACCATGCCAACTTGACGGGTTAATGCGGAATAAGAAGATGATCTTTGTTTTGGATTCCATGTTGCAGAAAAAGTCATCATATCTGTGTCTTTATCTAAACATACGATTTATGAATATGTCCAGTTACAAAGCAATAAAGGAAACACAGATATGAAAGTTAGAGTCTTGGTTATAACTGGAAAAATACAGGGAAAGAGAGATAGCGACGATAAAGAAGAAGATACTAGGTAGCTTGGTGTCAATGTATGGAAAACAGCCAACATCGAACTTGATACGATGCACTGTTAATAGAGAATTGTGGAAGGACATGATCGCCTACACCAACCTGTATGGCACATGATGATGATGATGATGGTGACGACAACATTTGAAATAACAAAAAGTTGCAGGCAAATGTTACCAGACACGTCTTGTAGATGATGCTAATGACTATTTTATGTTTAACCATCGCACTTTAACGAGCGTAATGTGGTCACTGATGTGGCGTTTAGAAAATGGCACAGTGAAATGGCGCTCCATGGTAGCCAGCCTTCGATGTGGATCTGCTGCCCATGGTGTTCTGAATACTTTCCCTTTCTGCTGCCCACGGTTTTCTGAATACTTTCCCTTTCAGCTGCCCATGGTGTTCTGAATACTTTCTCTTTCATCTGCCCATGGTGTTCTGAATATTTTTCCTTTCAGCTGCCCATGGTGTTCTGAATACTTTTCCTTTCAGCTGCCCATGGTGTTCTAAATACTTTCCCTTTCAGCTGCCCATGGTGTTCTGAATACTTTCCCTTTCTGCTGCCCATGGTGTTCTGAATACTTTCCCTTTCAGCTGCCCATGGTGTTCTGAATACTTTCTCTTTCATCTGCCCATGGTGTTCTGAATACTTTTCCTTTCAGCTGCCCATGGTGTTCTGAATACTTTCCCTTTCAGCTGCCCATGGTGTTCTAAATACTTTCCCTTTCAGCTGCCCATGGTGTTCTGAATACTTTCCCTTTCAGCTGCCCATGGTGTTCTAAATACTTTCCCTTTCAGCTGCCCATGGTGTTCTGAATACTTTCCCTTTCTGCTGCCCATGGTGTTCTGAATACTTTCCCTTTCTGCTGCCCATGGTGTTCTGAATACTTTCCCTTTCTGCTGCCCATGGTGTTCTGAATACTTTCCCTTTCAGCTGCCCATGGTGTTCTGAATACTTTCTCTTTCATCTGCTCATGGTGTTCTGAATACTTTTCCTTTCAGCTGCCCATGGTGTTCTGAATACTTTTCCTTTCAGCTGCCCATGGTGTTCTGAATACTTTCCCTTTCAGCTGCCCATGGTGTTCTAAATACTTTCCCTTTCAGCTGCCCATGGTGTTCTGAATACTTTCCCTTTCAGCTGCCCATGGTGTTCTAAATACTTTCCCTTTCAGCTGCCCATGGTGTTCTGAATACTTTCCCTTTCTGCTGCCCATGGTGTTCTGAATACTTTCCCTTTCAGTTGCATTTTGTAACCTTATTAAGACCACCATGCTTGTTCGTTATTTATTAATTTCAGCATATTAGCATTAGATACGAACACTAAATAAATCATGTTATTACCTATATTGACAATAACATGGTGACGAAAATGGCGCTTCTCACTTTGTGGAATGTTACCTGCATGAATTTAAACCTAACTTTAAAATAATATGATTTTATCAACAAATTCTTTCGAAATACAACACCAATATGTATTTATACAAACAATTCTCTCTTTTACCTTTCAGCTTCCCGTGGAGCATAGGTATTCAACAAACACTTTCCAAGCCGTTCTGTTTCTTGCCATTCTTTTAAGATCATTCCATGTCTTCCACATCATTTTCATATCTGCTTCCATCTGTCTTCTCCAAGAATACATTGGTCCTCCTATTTGTCTTTTTCCTTGGGAACTCCAAAAAAGGGCCTTTTGTGTAATACTCTTAGTTGGCTTCTCATTTCTGCTGCTACTTGTGCAGCTTTTCCATGTCCATTTAGTGTACGTGCATTCCAGGTGCCAATTCTGGAGGATTTCCTGGTAGACAAAAGGTGAGTCGGTGACCCGGACTTCTTACGGCTTTCTCCGGTTTGCGTCATACATCTCTTAGAGAGCCTTTATCTTTCCTCTTTTATTCTTTTCTTTGACATGTCCATGTTTGTGAAGTTTTTTCGGCTTTTTTTTTCGAGTACGTGAGGGCTAGTTCCATGTCCAACCCTCCTTAGTCGCCTCTTACAAACATGCCTGGTAGGGAACAGCGCCACTATTCTTTACTCCCATTTCGGGTCCCCGCAGCGCACAGGCGAATCAACAATTAATTACGTGAAATATAAGTATAAGAGCAATGAAATTATACCAACTGGAACTTTAAACATCACAGGGGTTGGTAGGAGAATATTTTTTTGATCTTGCATACAGTAGCTTGATGACGAACGGGTTTCACCAGTAGCACATGACGCCTCCTACCGGATGAGGTGGCTGCTCTGGAGTCCACTTTACAGTGGCTAGCTATTGATATTGAATTATTTATTGACTTTTTTTTAATCCTCAAAGAGGCCATCACAAACAGGGAACTCATAAGAAACGTCAGAAAGAAACAATCAACATTTTTCGAGCACATCATGAGAATAGGAAAGTTGGAATACCTGGTTATAACTGCCAAAATACAGGGAAGAGACATCGCCGACGACAAAGAGAGAAGATACCAGATAGCTTGGTGTCATGGCACGGAAAAAAGTCAACAACAGAGTTGAAACTATGTAGCCAGTCGTGGGGTGTACTAAACACCCCAAAGTATAGTGAATGAGTCTGTCATAATTTACTTGTTGTAATCAACTAAAAATAAATATGATGTGCTGTGAACAATAACATCAAGATACAAATACAACAAAGAGTCCGTGTGGGTCTGTAACACATGTTAGATGATCAAGTGGAGGGCGAGGGAAGTAGGATGTTGGAATAAGAAAGGAAAGGGAAGAGAGAAATGAATACTACTTGAGGAGAGGTACACAGATATGATGGCGAGGAGAGACAGACGAGAGATAGTATAGGTAGGTGAAAGAACGGAGTGGAAATGGTTCTAACTAAAGTACACAGAGATGATGGCGAGGAGAGACAGACGAGAGATAGTATAGGTCGGTGAAAGAACGGAGTGGAAATGGTTCTAACTAAAGTACACAGAGATGATGGCGAGGAGAGACAGACGAGAGATAGTATAGGTATGTGAAAGAACGGAGTGGAAATGGTTCTAACTAAAGTACACAGATATGATGGCGAGGAGAGACAGACGAGAGATAGTATAGGTAGGTGAAAGAACGGAGTGGAAATGGTTCTAACTAAAGTACACAGAGATGGATGACGTTCAACAAACATAAAGTAATAGCGATATCAACTGAGTAGGGAACAGGCAAATAATTGCAATGCTGCGGTAAAGCTGGTAGTTATAGATAATTGTTCTTCACCGTTTGTTGTCGTTGTCCTTGTATTCTGAAGAAGGCCACAGGCCGAAACGTCATTATTGTGTTGTGTTCCTTCCTTGTAAGGCTGTCACCATACTTTGGAGTGTTTAGTACACCCCACTACTGGCTCCTCGCTACCAGCTTCACCGCAGCATTGCAATTATTTGCCTGTTCCCTACTTGGAACGATGTACTGTGGATTGAGAATTGTGGAAGGACATGAACGCCTACGCCAACCGGTCTGGCACATGATGAGGAGAATATATTGAACTGTGATAACGGTTGAGTTAAGGCAGTAACGCGAGAGGAGTAAAAATTAGTTTAGATTCGACTTGTAAAGTGTGATATTTGAGAATCGTTTTGTCGATAAAAACCAACCAGAACATTTATTGATTATCTCCCCTGCGTCTGCATTTGTTATTTCTTAGTTAGCTTCTTGTCGATGCATGTGTTTAGGTAAAGCGACATTATGTCGTGTCGTGTATGTTGGATTTGGTGGTCATGCATCGCCACTATTCTCTCTATTTCAAGCTCTATCTCTTAAATCGATCTCATTTTCTGAATATCTTGGCTTTATTTCTTACATACTTATTAATTATTAGTTTATGTTATCCTTGGCTGTTAATTTTACTTTTGAAATCTATTTCGTTCAGTGTATCACTTCTATTCTTGTCTTTCTCCCGTACTTGTCTACCACTTCTTTTCTTGTGTTTTTCTCATTTTTGCCTATAAGTTCTGTTCTTGTCTCTCTCTCTCGTATTTGTCTATCACTTCTGTTCTTGTCTTTCTCTCCTCTATAGCTTAGATACATCTAGTCTATCACTTCTGTTCTTGTTTTCTCTCCTCTAAAGCTTAGATACATCTAGTCTATCACTTCTGTTCTTGTTTTCTCTCCTCTATAGCTTAGATACATCTAGTCTATCGCTTCTGTTCTTGTATTCCTTTCATCTCTAGCTCTCACTTCTGCACGGCTTTCTTCTTTCTTTCGTTCTAAATTATTATTACTGTTCTTTAATTTCGTTCATGTTCATCTCTAAGTTCTGTTCCTATATTTAATTATATTTCCATGTTGAATATTTCAGTTTATTTTTCCTTGTTAGTCCCATGTTTGTTACAAAGCGTAACAAAACGTTTGTTGTCTCCAATAAACCATAGATTAGATCCGTTAGTTTTGGTTATAAACAACTTTTAAACATGGACGTTAGACCAGAAAACAGAACAGAAAATTGAAGCCTTTAAAATTTGGATATATAGAAGAATAGGTAGATTTTGATGGAAAGAACAGAAAACAAACGATGAAGTCTTAAAACAACTAAAAATGAAAAGAGAACTACTAAACAATTCAAACAAGATAAATGAGATTTGAGGGGCGTGTTAAAAGAAACAACAACCTACTAAAAGTTATCTTCGAAGGGAAAATACAAGGTAAAAGAGGCAGACCAAGACTAACGTTGACGAGTAACATCAAAAGATGGACATGTCAACCTATGACAACCTGCGCCATCAAAGACAGAGCACAGTGGCGTTCCATGGTAGCCAACCTTCGTTGCGGAGATGGCACTCGATGATGATGATGATAAAGAACTTTTAGAGCACAGTGGCGTTCCATGGTAGCCAACCTTCGTTGCGGAGATGGCACTCAATGATGATGATGATAAAGAGCTTTTAGAGCACAGTGGCGTTCCATGGTAGCCAACCTTCGTTGCGGAGATGGCACTCGATGATGATGATGATAAACAACTTTTAGACGAAAGTTTCGTCATTTTTATTCTTGTGTGGATCATTATGTTCATTTGTTTTTAATTATCTGCAATAATCCTTAATAATCATGAAAATTATGAGAACGGAGATACAAGTTAACATTACACTAAAAAAAAATAAGATAAAAGCAACACACGAATAAAAGAAAATAGGGTAGAAACAAACTGATCTAGCAGATGATAAACAGGGATGCGTCAAAGATACAATAAGTGAAAGCTAAATCGATATATATCCCTGGATACCTTTCAGTGTACGAGATATGAAGAAGATGAAGAAACTATCAATCAAACCCGTCAAGCCCATTATTGAGAATAGGCCAAGGAAAATGTCTCTCCATTCATCTCTATCTTTGGATACAATTTCTATTTAATTTCAGTCTGGGTCAAAATTCTTTATGGTTTATATGGCTTCTCTTATCCACGTATTTATGGGCTTTTCCTGTGGGCTCCATGATAGTTCCTGTCTTGCTATGCCTGCATGCATGTTTTATATAGCAAATACAAAAAATAAGCAGACGGTGCAGTCGAGAAAAAAGATTATAGGAGAGTTTGGTTAAAACTATATCGAAGCCAGAACTAATGAAATATCACAAAAACTATAACACAGTTTTATAATATTGTAGAAGCGATAACAAAGCCTGGCAACAAAAAAAATGCAAACACGATTAAGACAGCCTAATAGAAACAGCGTAGAAACAATAAGAAAGCTGGTGAACTAATAATACACCTGAAGCAATATAAAAATAGTATTAATGAGGCTAGATTAATAGATTCACGTGTTCACTGTCGTTTATGTGTCAAGTGAGGTCGACAATCGATTGATTGATTCATTCATTGATCGCTCCATGTCGGAGAATGTTCATTTTGATAGAAAAACATATTTTTGAAATTACTTGTTGTACTTTAATAAAACAATGCTTCTTCTGTTTTACATTTTTGTATGTTTCTTCTTCTAATTGTTTTGTTATACCGAGGACGATACAACGTTAAACTTGTAATCTTTTGATGCTAAGAAAGCTATAACTTTCTATCCTCGATCTACTGATTAAGATTGTTCGACGCTTATTTATAATTCTTATTTGTATGCTGTATATGTTTGATATTCGTATGTCCTTGTTTTATTTGCTATGCTTTTTTTTCAATGTCACAGATAACGTTTTCATACCTTCACATTAACACACATTCCCGCGTCTTTCATGCTTATAATGAATATAAACGACATAATAACTGAGATATGTACGATGTTTATTGTTCTATCTTCTTGAATAACATAATGAACAACATCTTGAATACCATCTCAAGTAAATACACTTGCATACTTTTCTCATACTTCTCTCATACTTTTCTCATACTTTTCTCACGAAAGATTCATTCTCCTTGGCAGTTCACATGACCGTTAAATTAATACTTCCACTCCTCAAAATACGATATCTCAATGGTTAGTGAACTGGACTACAAAGAACAAGAGGTAGGGTTCCATCCCCACCGATGGCTTCCGGTTCACTCATCCTTTAATGGGTACCGGATTTTTTTCTGGGAAAGTAAAGCGGCACTGGCGTAATACCGACCACATTACCCCAAAAATAATGTGCCGAAGGTCTATAATATTTATAGTCACTAACACCATACTCGTAACGGGGGTATTTTACTTTTTTTTTACTCCTCAAAATATTAATATGCAATGACCACACTTCACAAGCGATCTTTCTAATTCTGATTATAACTATGTTTGATAACTACTGTTTAGCTTACACACAAGTTCAGTTGTGCATTATAATTAACATACTAATTTAGCTTTAATCTAAAACCGGTAATTCTCTAAGATCTTATCTATCTCCACTAGTCGATGACATATCTGTTCCTCTCGGCTATCGATGTGTCGTGAAGAACCCAGTAGCCTTTTTGTGGGAATCTAGCTCTCGTCTAGTCTAACCTATCTCTAGGGGAAAGCTTTCTTTACACTGTTTTTATATTACGACCAGTCCTTGCCACCCACCAAATATAATATCGTAACTTATTTTTCTGAATAATATGATGTCAAGGACGATACAGCGTTCTTCTCTGAATTATCTGATGTCAAGGACGATACAACGTTCTGCTTTGAATCATCTGATGTCAAGGACCATACAACGTTCTATCCTCGATATTCTGACAGCCACAGTCATTTCCATATCTTCAATAATATTACTCTTTGTCTTTGTCTGTCTTTAAAGAGCGTTAAATGGTCGTGTTAACGTTGAGCTTGTGACTTTTGGCACACGAGTTCACTTTCCCTCTACTTGGTTGGAGAGATAATCAGTCTACTTCCAAAATTATTGCGAGGACGTGTAGTAGAATTTCGATCAGTTTTGATCTACCAATGCAGATATTTAATTTACATAGATAATAAAGAATGTAAAGATTACTTTAATAAGAATAAATTATAACATCTAACTTTCAACCTCAGCAGAGACGATCAAGCAGAATAAAGCACGTGCTGCGGAGTTCGCGCACGCGGGTCAGCATTCTCCGCTGATTTTCTGGAGGGGGGGGGGGATTGGAGCACCTATGGAATCGTCCGGTGTGCAGTTAAGATGATTCTAACAACAGCAGCAGCAACAATAACAACAGCAGCAACAACAACAACAGCAGCAACAACAACAACAGCAGCAACAACAACAACAGCAGCAACAACAACTACATCAGGGTTAGAACATTCGTAGATAGAAGAGTATATAATTAAATTAAATACAGTAATGCAGTGGTTTCCGAACCACCCGAGTCGGCACCCTAGGACAGCAAACGACTGCTGTAATGTAACGATGTCCCTTAACTTATAATGCCGTATAGGAACTAAATATTCAACTTCAGGATTCACAGAAACTGAAAATATAAGCCACATATTTTCTTTGGATGAATAAGGCGATCTAGAGTGATACTGCCCACACCTATAAACATGGTTAAGAACAATTATAGTCACTAACATAATATTAATTTACGTATAATTAATAATATATTTCTGTACAATTTATGAACGCGTTCTGCTGTTTTCTTCCCTTTCTTATATACATTTACAGTTCGTCAAGTTGGACTGTTATATGTCCACCTCACTGTTATTACCTCCTGTCTGTAATTTTCTCTTCTGTCTAATCCACGATTCTGTTCCTGGACTGAAATAATGGATTACAAATGAGATAGCTTTTCACATAGACGAATAAACAGACATAAAAAGGAGGCAAGCAGAGGACAACGAGACAATAATATATACGGGAAAAGACAAAGGCCAGACAGATGAACATGGCAAAACGAAGCAGAACAAGAGAGCACTGGACAGAAAAGAACAAGACAAAACAGGCATAGCAGACAAAAAAGATAGAGAGACAAGCAGAAAAGAAGACGCGCGTAGGCAGACAAACAGGCGGACAAGTAGACAGACCGATGGACGGACAGTCGAAGTGTGAGTCATGCATATAAACAGATGAGCGAATATGAATTAGAATTAGATAGATAGATAGATAGATAGATAGATAGATAGATAGATAGATAGATAGATAGATAGATAGATAGATAGATAGATAGATAGATAGATAGATAGATAGATAGATAGATAGATAGATAGATAGATAGATAGATAGATAGATAGATAGATAGATAGATAGATAGATAGATAGATAGATAGAATAGTTGCCTAGCCTTGGATTTATTCTCTGCAAGTTTTACCAATCTCTCTATTCAGCATTTCTCTGTAGAGAAGAACAAATAAACTTTTTAATGATGACGTCGAGCAGTGTTAATTGTGTCACTTGAAAGCGTAACCAGGCATTGAAGTGGCACGAGGTAACATGCCTGATCGATTAGTCGGCATGACGTATTGTTGTCACCAGGGGCGGGGCTAAAGTATTTGGCAGCAAGGACAAAGATAAAGTACTAAACACCAAGGGTAAGGATACAATACTTTACACCAAAGGCAAAGATAAAAGTACTTTACGCGAACTGCAAAGACAAAAGTACCTTACACCAAAGGTAAGGCTAAAGTACTTTACACCAACAGCAAAGATAAAAGTACTTTACACCAAAAGCAGAGATAAAAGTACTTTACACCAAGGCAAAGAGAAAGGTACTTTACACCAGCGGCAATGAAAAAAAGTACTTCACACAAAAGGTAGGACTTAACCTTATGTTAGGGTCTGAGCTCAGGTACTTTACACTAAGACAGACTTCATAATCCTGAAGACCAAGGGAGATGATCGTAGTCATTGCGTAGTTGACAGTTCGCTCTAGATCATATCTCATCATCATCAAGTACCGGGCCTGCTGGCGTAGGTGATCATTTCTCTCCACAACGTTCGATCACGACAGTTATTTATCATTTCTGTTGTTGACCTTCTGTCAAGCCATTCTCTTAAGCTGTCTGGTATCCTTTCTCTTTGTTTCCCTCTATCTATTCGTCCCTCAATTTTCCCAGTTGTTACAATATATTCCAGCTGTTCTCTTCTTATTACATGGCCAAAAAATGATGATTGTTTCTTCCTAATATTGGAAATTAGCTCTCTTTTTGCTTTGGCCTCTTTCAGAACGTTTTCATTACTCTTCTTAGCTGTCCATGGTATTCTCAACATTATTCTGTAAACCACATTTCTACAGACGCCAGTGATTTTCTTGTTGTCTTATTGTCCATGATTCACATCCATATGTTAAGACAGGCTCTACATAACATTTAAAAACTCTTTTTCTTGTTTCTATTGTCAAAAAGACCAGATCTGCATACTCCAAAAAATCAATTTCTGCACACGTTGATTAAGCATGACGTAGTACACGATCTCCATTATGTTGAAAAGTATGCAGTAAATTGTGCATGATCACTAGTTCTGTATGAATTTTGTGTTGCATTCATATATCTCCACTCTTTGCCTATATTATTTATAATGAGATGCAGAACAGAGTGCCGGATTAAAACTTGGTAAGGCCCTAAGCTAAGGGAAACTTTGAGGCCTCTTTAGAATGAACACCCGAATGTCTCAAAATACTTTAAACCAAATACAGATATGAGAAAGTGTGTAGTCCCACTAAAAATTCTGAACATTTTTGAGGCTCCTTGTATTGTTTTGCCCTAAGGGAATGGTTTTCAAACTTTCCTCATCGGAGCCCAGGTGCTCCGTAAGCGCCTGCTAGGGGCTCTGTGGTCATTATCATCATTTTACAGTGTCATACCCTCTGTAGGTAATGTTTCTCAACAAATCTCTATCCACAGTGCAACTCATCAACTTCGCCGCTGTTCTACCACGATGTTAAGCTATTAAAATTCTCTGTGTCGCCCGAGGTCTCTCCTTCCCTCTTTTCATTGGAGCTTTGTAAAACAAGAATACACAGAATAGGCAAAAAGCCATAAGAGGGTTCACACCAAGGCAAAGAGAAAGGTACTTTACACCAACAGCAAAGATAAAAGTACTTTACACCAAAAGCAGAGATAGAAGTACTTCACACCAAGGCAAAGAGAAAGGTACTTTACACCAACAGCAAAGATAAAAGTAAGTGTGTATACCCAATAATATTCCTTGATATTATTGTCTATGACGACTACCTACTTATGAGAGACCGGGTTTCAACATTGGCAGCCATATACAGATCACGTTTGGACGTTGAGAATGAGATTAGAATATCAATTTCCAAACTT
This sequence comes from Megaustenia siamemsis, assembly GCA_032433765.1. Taxonomy (NCBI): domain Eukaryota; kingdom Metazoa; phylum Mollusca; class Gastropoda; order Stylommatophora; family Ariophantidae; genus Megaustenia; species Megaustenia siamemsis. Next base: position 20,517,084 of record JAVIAB010000073.1, on the reverse strand, counting down.
GTGCCCAGATTTGAAGACCTAATGAGGATGAAACAAGCTCATTCTTCCCACCGACTTTGTTACAGGATACAAATATCACAATGTGAGTTGATTCAGTTAATTTTTGTTATTTCAATTATAAAAATGACACTGATCTATTTAATTTATACCCAAAATGTTAGTTTATTTACCTCCGCAAACAACATAACATGTTAATTATGTCGTTAAAATGGTATTAAAATATGGGTTTTTGTGTGTGTGGTTTTTTTTTACATTATTGATATAGAGGCCACAGAGATGGGATTTCTCAGAAGAATGTTGAAAGTTCCCTGGACAGCTAAAAAGACCAATGAGGAAGTTCTCAAAGAGGCCAACAAAAAAAGGGAGCTCCTAAAAAAACATCAGAAAGAAACAATCAACATTTTTCGGGCACATCACGAGAAGAGGAAAGTTGGAATACTTGGTTACAACAGGCAAAATAAAAGGAAAGAGAGATCGCGGACAACAAAGAGAGAAAATACTGGATAGCTTGGTGTCATGGCATGGAAAACAGTCAACAACAGAACTGATACGATGCACTGAAGATTGTGGAAGGACATGATCGTCTACGCCGACCGGTATGGCGCATGATGATGATGATGATAGTTGTTGTCGTTTTTATTTTTACATTATTGATGTAAGGTGCTGTCGCGGTAATTTATCTTTAAGAGTTACGGCTACGTTGGCTGAGAACGTTTCACGAGACCGCTGCCTCAACCTATATCTTATCTAGCTTTAATGCAAATCCAGCCCTAACACCGAAACACACCCCACCCCCCACCCACCCCATGTTCCGTCACAATACGCCACTAGTCCAATCTTTTCCTGTACTGCAGGAATTAGTCGTTATAATTGCTTGGTGTTTATCTGAAACTAAAGGAACAATCACATCTCCCCCATATGTAATTACACGTACCCACATATTGACAACTGCAGTCGTCATGAGTCATCGCTACGGCAGCGACCTGGTAAACACGTTTCTAGACTGGTGTCCTCTAAGAAAAGTTCAATAGCTGTCAGTGATTATTTATTACACCAATTATTAAAGCATCTTTCTATCTCTCTACAGTTTTGACTATATTCCTGTTCGTTTACGCCTTTTTGCTCCTCTCTCCACTTCTCTTTCTCTCACAACGCACACAAAAGCTCTCACATTGCATATGAACATATATATATATATATATATATATATATATATATATATATATATATATATATATATGTACATACACACACCACATAGTTAACAAGAAATGACATATAAACACTATTCTACTGAGAAATGAAAATGCAATAAAAGAACGCAGGGTTCTAAGACGACGAGACAGCAGCAGACCAAGTAAAAGATGGTATCAAAAATCAAAGAGACCTTGGACATGACAGCAGAAGATCTGGCTAGAGACATATTCTTTCAGACGCGCAGTTATGAAAGCAACGATCTACAAGAGACATGCTACATGATGATTTGTTAATTTGTATATACTGTAAAATAAAAGGAAAGAGAGATCACGGACGACAAAGAGAGAAAATACTGGATAGCGTGGTGTCATGGCATGGAAAACAGACAACAACAGAACTCATACGATGCATTGTGGATAGAAGATTGTGGAAGGACATGATCGCCAACGCCAACCGGTACGGCACATGTTGATGATGATGATCTACTGTTTGATCATCACTCGCGATAAGCATCATCCTTTCATCTAGCAGTATAATCGCTGTTTTCACATTGAGTTATTAGTGGGTCATCATCACTGCACTCCGAACGTGTACATATGTGCTCACTGAATACTTACTGTCGTCATGATTGATATGGTCGCTGAACATCGATGTGGATGGTCTAGACTCACGTGCACTCACTTAGTCGCACGGTCCAGAATCCAAAGGTTAAGACTTATTGGAGCTCGAAATTATCTAGAACAGTTGATGCTTCTATCTATCTATCTATCTATCTATCTATCTATCTATCTATCTATCTATCTATCTATCTATCTATCTATCTATCTATCTATCTATCTATCTATCTATCTATCTATCTATCTATCTATCTATCTATCTATCTATCTATCTATCTATCTATCTATCTATCTATCTATCTATCTATCTATCTATCTATCTATCTATCTATCTATCTATCTATCTATCTATCTATCTATCTATCTATCTATCTATCTATCTATCTATCTATCTATCTATCTATCTATCTATCTATCTATCTATCTATCTATCTATCTATCTATCTATCTATCTATCTATCTATCTATCTATCTATCTATCTATCTATCTATCTATCTATCTATCTATCTATCTATCTATCTATCTATTCATCTGTCTATGTGTCTTTCTGTCTATCTGTCTGTCTTTCGTTCTCCTGAAGATTTGTATATATCTACAATGTCGTTTGTTGTATAAATTTTACTGTTTTTTTTTATTCTTGCAGTGGTCCATTTGGTTTTGTCTGTGTGGTAATTAACGTAAAATAAACATGGTAATTAATAAAACAAAAGTCGACGTTTCGGGCAAGTAGGCCTTCAGCTGGAACAACAAATAACAAAACAAAAATACACACACACATATATATATATATATATATATATATATATATATATATATATATATATATATAATGATATGTACACAAATCTAACTACATGGTTATAATATGCTAGATACTCTTGAAAAGAAATAAAAAAGGTCACTTCCCTGCTGTGGTCCATAGCGTGGTCAGCTTCTGAATGAACTAAAATAAGTGGGCCGGCTGACCAACTATATATCTCACTAACCAGGCAGTCAGGCGAGAAGACGGAAGGGTTCTACAAATGTGGGGAAATGGGTACAAGATACGTATAAACTGTGTATATATAACTGTGTGTGTACACAACGAACAGATGTGTAAAAAAGCATGTGTACATAACCATACATGCGTACACGCATAAATCCGTATATATTACCACAAAACACACAAAAGAAACCCCCGAGGTGTCCAAATGTTCCAATACATATACAGACAAATATACATACATATATAGGTTCGGTTGCGCATGGGAGTAAGAAATGTGTGGTAGGTGTACTATATGTATGAGAGCGATATGTTCATGCCTTGAGGGGACAGCGAACCCAACTGGGCAATGAGGCGCTTCTCAAGGGCTAACCGACTGCGATTGCTGGAGTGACACGAGACAATGCCAGTAACTTGCATGCCAGGTTTACCACTACGGCCAGGGGAGTTGAAATGGGCAGACACCGGGCTGTGAGTCTTTTGCTCGACATGACGAAGATGCTCACAAAATCCGGCACACAGGCGTCGTCCTGACTCGCTCACATACGTCATCTGGCAATGCTTACATATTATGGCGTAGATGATATACCGTGACACATAAGTAAACCCTTTCTTGACGTCGAATCGCCTGTTAGGGAACAAGACCGAATCGGTGCAAAGCACGTAGTCACAAGTTCTGCAAACTCGACGTCCACAACAAACAGTACCAAGGTGTTTGTGGTTTGAGCGGGGGAGGCAGCTCATGACAAAAAATGTCTCACAGACTCCTGTCGCGTTTGATGGTGACCAAAGGAGGATCACTGAAAGGTAGGCGGGTAGTGGGATCTGGGTGGGGGAGGGAGCGGTACCGGTTAAGGATCCTCACCGCAGCCAAGTTGTGAGAGTGGTAGGTGGGGGTAAATTCGGTTTCTGTCAGAGGAACGGCGGGTGGATGGGGTGAGTGCCACGGGACGGGAAATATCGAGAGCTCGTTGGAAGGCAGATTGAAGAACCGAGTCAGGATAGAGACGACGCCTAAAGAAACTTAACATCAGGTGGGCCTGTTGGAGAAAATCGTGATCATCCTGGCAGATACGACGAAGTCGTAATAAATGAGAATTAGGAATTGAATCTATGTAGTGTAATGAGAAAATAACAGTGGGCGTCTGTGGTTTTATAGAAGACAGAAGTGTAGAGGCTGGAGGTACCAAAGGAAACGATCAGATCAAGAAAGGTGACGAACGAGGTAGACATATGTGATGTAATTTGGATGGAGTTATACAAGTTGCCAATGTAGTCGATGAACCTGGAGATGTCATCTTCCGGCGAGTCAGTCAGTCCAAAACCGTCATCAATGTACCGGAGGTATTTAAGGGGAAGGGGGTCACGGTACGAGTTCAGTATTTAATGTTCAAGGTAACCCATGAACAGGCAAGCGTAATTAGGGACCCATCTTGGTTCCCATAGCTACACCACTGACTTTGTCATATAAATTATTATTAAATTCGAAAGTATTACGGTTGAGAACAAGTTCAGTGAGGCGGAAGATAGTAGAAGTATCCACAGATGGATGTATTCTTTGGTCGAATTACGGATTATTGCTTGTAGGCATGTTTGGTTATGTACACATGCTTTTTTACACATCTGTACTTTGTGTACTCACACAGTTAGATCTGCACAGTTTATACGTATCTTGTACCCACTTACCCATATTTTTAGAACCATTCCGTCTTCTCGCCTGACTGCCTCGTTAGTGAGATATATATTTGGTCAGCCCGACCACTTATTTTAGTTCATTCAGAAGCTGACCACGCTATGGACCATAGGGAAGTGAGCGTTTTTTTTATTTCCTTTCTTGAATATCTAGTATATTATCGTCATGTAGTTACGTTTGTGTACATATCCTTACATATATTTTTGTGTTGTTTGTTGTTCTAGCTGAAGGCCTATTTGGCCGAAATACCACTTTTGTTTTGTTAATTATCACGCAAATTTGTTACCATACCACTTTTTTCTTCTTTTAAAAAAAAATTGTCATTATCATAAGCTTTACAGCAGTTGCGCATCTCTATGCATCTTGATGCCTTTACTCCTTTACTACAATATACTACTACTACTACTACTACTACTACTACTACTACTACTACTACTGCTGCTGCTGCTACTACTACTACTACTACTACCACTGCTGCTGCTGCTACTACTACTACTACTACTACTGCTGCTGCTGCTGCTGCTGCTACTACTACTACTGCTGCTGCTGCTGCTACTACTACTACTACTGCTGCTGCTGCTGCTGCTACTACTACTACTACTACTACTGCTGCTGCTGCTGCTGCTGCTACTACTACTACTACTACTGCTGCTGCTACTACTACTACTACTACTACTGCTGCTGCTGCTGCTACTACTACTACTACTACTACTGCTGCTGCTGCTGCTGCTTCTACTACTACTACTGCTGCTGCTGCTGCTGCTACTACTACTACTACTACTACTGCTGCTACTGCTACTACTACTACTACTGCTGCTGCTGCTACTAATACTACTACTACTGCTGCTACTGCTACTACTACTACTACTACTACTACTGCTGCTGCTGCTACTACTACTACTACTGCTGCTACTGCTACTACTACTACTACTACTATTGCTACTACTACTACTACTACTGCTGCTGTTGCTACTACTACTACTACTGCTGCTAATACTGCTGCTACTACTATTGCTACTACTACTACTACTACTACTGCTGCTGCTGCTGCTACTACTACTACTACTACTACTACTACTACTACTGCTGCTACTACTACTACTACTACTGCTGCTGCTACTACTACTACTACTACCACTACTACTACTACTTGTACTACCACTACTACTATTGCTGCTACTACTACTACTACTACTGCTGCTGCTACTACTACTACCACCACCACTACTACTACTACTACTACTTATACAACCACTACTACTACTACTACTACTATTTCTACTATTACTACTACAACTCTATCTCTCTAACACAAATTCTGAAAAAATCAACAGTTTTAACAAGGTAATATCTCTCTCTCTCTCTCTCTATCTCACGCACACACTCTCTATCACTCTCTCGCTCGCATTCAAGCAAAGAAAAAATCCTGAAATAAATAAACCAACTAAGCTAAGATAAGCTAGAGTGTAGCAATTCAATAAATGATCACATCGAACAACAAAGAATTAAAAGATTTGTGCATCCGACCATAATGAAGCTCATTCGACCTCGAACATTAGAACAATACACGCAAATAGTAGACTACAGGTTGAAGTGATGATCCAGGGAAACAATCGATAGATGGAATCAATGACTTTATAAATTCAAAGTAAAAACAATTCAACTCTACAATCAGGAATATCCAAATATGTAGAATACTTCCTCTCTGCAAGACCTTAGTGTGTAAGTAGTAAAGAATTATAAAGAGTAGATTTACTTATGTTTCTTCTCTCCGTTCCTATTTACGTTTCAGCTTCGAGAAAAAGGTACAGTTTATTGCTTTTATCTATTCTGTTTAACTCTCCTGCAATGTTTTTAGTGTCCTAAGAATAAAGTCTCTACCTCTGATGCTATCCATCAATCCGCGCAGAAAACAAATCAAAAATATGTGCTCCAATCAATAGCCTCCACGTAACAAAACAAAAAGTTTCTACACACAAAATAACACACGCACACACAACAATTCACCAAGCAAATCTCACAATTTGAACCGTGACAGGATTGTGTGCTCAGCGATGCATTAAAAAGGCGCAAAAAAACATAACACTGGCAGCAATTGTTCACCAGAACTAGTTGCCGCCTTTCTGGACATGCCCTTGGTAACTGTAGCAGGCACGGCAGTGCATATCTCAGGAAATGAATGACATCTTATATGATGGAACACTTGTATATAAGAACGTCACATATGTCAATACCCGAGTTGTTAACCTTCATTTCTTGTTTTAAATGCGTACAATTATTGAATAATAAGAAATGTCTTGCCTTATCAGAGACATATAGTAGAAACTATTTCCTCTGCTAAGAGCATGTTTGAAAAATCAATTGAAGAACAGATAAAGTTTGTGTGTTTTTGGCAGAGCAGCAGTTACACAAATTAAAAAATGCTACTGAAGCAGCAGTGGCTGAGTGGTTAGTACACTCGCTGCTGATTTCTTAAATGATGTTCAATTATTAGATGTTCAATTATTAGATGTTCAGTTATTAGATATTCAATTATTAGATGTTCAATTATCAGATGGTGAATTATTAGATGTTCAATTATTAGATGGTCAGTTATCAGATGTTCAATTATTAGATGTTCAATTATCAGATGGTCAATTATCAGATGTTCAATTATTAGATGTTTAATTATTAGATGGTCAATTATCAGATGTTCAATTATTAGATGTTCAATTATCAGATGTTCAATTATCAGACGTTCAATTATTAGATGTTCAATTATCAGATGTTCAATTATCAGACGTTCAATTATCAGATGTTCAACTATTAGATGTTCAATTATGAGATGGTGAATTATTAGATGTTCAATTATTAGATGGTCAGTTATCAGATGTTCAATTATTAGATGTTCAATTATCAGATGGTCAATTATCAGATGTTCAATTATTAGATGTTTAATTATTAGATGGTCAATTATCAGATGTTTAATTATTAGATGTTCAATTATCAGATGTTCAATTATCAGATGTTCAATTATTAAATGTTCAATTATTAGATGTTCAATTATCAGATGTTCAATTAATTATCAGATGTTTAATTATTAGATGTTCAATTATCAGATGTTCAATTATTAGATGTTCAATTATCAGACGTTCAATTATTAGATGTTCAATTATCAGATGTTCAATTATCAGATGTTCAATTATCAGACGTTCAATTATCAGATGTTCAACTATTAGATGTTCAATTATTAGATGTTCAATTACCAGATGTTCAACAATTAGATGTTCAATTATCAGACGTTCAATTATCAGATGTTCAACTATTAGATGTTCAATTATTAGATGTTCAATTATCAGATGTTCAATTATCAGATGTTCAATTATCAGATATGGCGCTCTTGTTATAACTGACACACTTATGGTTTCTAACTATTTACATCAGTGATTCTTCTCTAGAAAAAGTGACTGGCATGCCGTGATACCGACCCCATCATCCATAAATAAGCTGTATGTATGCATATAAATAATATGGATTCATATCAAGATGGATTGATGGAATATTATAAACACTAGGAAACATAACAACAGGAGAAGCCAACAGAAGAGCAAAATACCACAAATTATATCTCTTCTCGACTCAGAAAGGCAAATAAGGGGAAAAAAACAAGAATATATATTATTGTATATTCTCAATTCGTCTTAAAGGGTCGAGAGAATAATTTCTTATTTTTCACTCTTTAATCTGTAGGGTGTAAATGAAAACTATCTTTGCACATTTTTCTATTTCTGGGATCTGCCGGGGAGGGGGGAATTAGACGATCGGAGAATAAAGACAGCTTGTTCAGTGCAGTCGCTACGAAGTGTTCGGGTTTGAGTTTTCATTTCACCTCCGATAGAAAAAAGATGCGGTCGTAATTTTACAGGAGCTTGACAAGTTATCGATCTGCCGCCGCTATCCTGCAAAAATAACAAAATTAAGTGAAACTACTGAACCAGTGAAAAAAAAACCAATGTACAACATATAAATGAAGAAATAAAACATAAAAATAACATTTTAACAAACATAAAAATGTTCAGGGACATAATTTTTCTTCTTCTGCGATCATGGCACATTCAGACTAGGATTCAGTACTCTCTTAAGAAGGCTGCTGCCTGTTTCAGTGATTCGGCTGCCCCGTAGAGTTTCCTTTCCAGGGAGGTGGGTGTGGACCACATTGTCCTCCTCAGGCCAGTGTAATGGGGGCATTCTTGCAGAAGTACTTTCGTGTCATGTTATCCAGGGTACTGTGGCATTGGGTGGTAGTTCCTATTTTGAGTTTAGTGAACATTCTTGTTTAGAAATATAATTAATAGTTCATGTCAAGAAACAGCAAAGATAAAATATAATACCAATACATTTTCGGCTAGTAAATAAATTTGGACTACACAAGAACGAATTTTAAAGTCTTCTTCTTTCCTTTCTCATTTGCCTTTCAGCGTCGAGGGGATATATAATTTGCGGCCTTTTACTCTTCTGTTTGCCTCTGCTGTTGTTGTGTTTCCTAGTGCTTCTAATATTCCGTCAATCTATCTTTATCGTGGTCGGTCCTTCGGTCTGGTGTTCTCGCAACGTTTGTTGAAGGCTTGTTGTGTTGTGTTTTGATATTTCTGCCTTATTGCGTGGCCAAACCATTTTATCTGTTGTTTCTTTATATATTCTATGGCAGGGGTTATTCCTAGCTTTTTTCTCAGTTCTTCATTTCTAATCTTATTTCTCATGCTGTATCCTGTCATTCGTCTAACACACTTCATCTCAGTATCGGTTATTTTTCTTGTTATTGCATCTAGGGTCAAGGACTAACATTGGTAGCACAACGTTGGGATGAATTTTGTATTTTAGAGTACCCGTTTTGTCTCTATGGTAGAGTTATTTCCTTGTTGGACAATAGTGGCGATAGCTGTCCAATTATTTGGTAAGCTTTGTTGCACCTCGAGTATATTTTTGTTGTTTATGAATTGTCGTTTATCACTAGATTTTCTATGTATTTAAAATCCTCTACTTGTATTAGTTGTCTGCCGTCTATAGTTATGTTGATGTTCTGTTTCTCTTTTGCGATATTCATGACTTCTGTTGTGTTGATGTTGATTTTCATGTTGTATTTTGTTCCTGTGCTGTTGAGTTTATTTAAGTGTTCTTTCTTCTATTTTTCCATGTATGAGTGCCTGATCGTTTGCAAATAAATGCTCGTTTTTCTCCTGTCTCTTTAGGTTTGGCTAGCTTGCATATATAATCCATGTATGTAATAAACAGTAGGGAGATTGTACGCACCCCTGTCTTACACTCCATGTAACTTCGAAGTGGTCCGTGTAGCATTAGCTGTTAAGACTGTGCAGCTGCTGTTGATGTAGAAACTTTTAATTAGGTTGGTTAGATGTTGACTTACTCCATATGTTAGTATCTCCCATAACGGTTCTCTCTTTACTCGGTCGAATGCTATTTTTCTGATCAATGAAAGGTATGTACACATTTCGGTTGTGTTCTGTAGTTTTTTCTGCTAGCTGTTTTAAGGCGAATAGTGCATCAATACACCCTCTGCTTTTTCGGAACTCCATTTGAGAATCGCTTAACTGTAGTTCTATTATTGGTCTGACCCTTTTTTCCACAGTTTTGGTGTATAACTTTCCTACATAGCTGATAAGGGATACACCTTTATATTGATAGCAGTCTCTCTTGCTACCTTTCTTTTTCTATACTGGTACGGTGATTGCCTGTTGCCAGTCTCCTGGGGCTTTTTGTTGATGCCATGCTGCATTGAATATTATTTGCAGCCATGTAACTCTTGTTTCTCCTGCTGCTGCGATTATTTCTCCTGGTATATTGTCTATCCCCGCTGCTTTATTTCTTGGTGCATATGTGAATACTTCTTCCATTTCCTCTTTCATGATGTTGGTTTCAGTGCTTGTGCATTTTTGCGTGGTTTTTGTTATGTTATTGGTATTTGGTACCCTATATTAAAGTCTAATCTAGTAAAAAATACGGAAAAAAATATAGACCGACAGTGATAACAGAAATAGAGAAAAAAGATAACAAAGACACAATTGAGGTTTTGTCGAGTGGTAGTTTTTTATGTCTATTTTTACCAAGTATACATGGGTAATTGTAAATAATCAGTTTACAATTTATGACCGTTCAAAAATCCATAAGCTTTACTCGTATCCACAATGCATGATCGGTGGGTAGAGCTTACATATGAACTCTCCTGCCATTTAGAACGTGACGTTGTCTGACCTTACTGAAAGCAGCCGTGCACGTGAGATATAACGAGTAATTTCTTGAGCGTCACAGAATTTCAAACTAGGTCAGAGTTAATGTGGTGACGTCTGTCAAACCATGGGCTGAAAATAAGACAGTGAATTTCGCAATTTTAGTACATGCTATAAACATGGATAACGTCTATATATGAAAACGATAAAAGGCGAGAATTGAGCTATCGTGACGCAAAAAATAGTAAATCGTCACAAATGATTGACTGCCGGGAAACGAGACGTAAATAAACAATTATTGGAATTTTCAAATGTTTGTTTGTATTTGACTACTTCAGGTAAGATGTATTCGGAGGGGTAGTCTAGAGGTACGACGTCGTCCTTAAGATAGGAAGGAGCCGGGTTCGAGACCCATTAGAAGCGGTGGTGACCTTTTATTTCTCTCTCTCTCTCTCTCTCTCTATCTGCGATCAAGGCTCAATCAGAGTAGGATTCCAGACTCTCTCATGAAGTCAGCTGTCTGTTTGAGTGATTCGATTGCCCCATATAGTTTCTCTTCCAGGGAGGTGGGTGTGGACCACATTGCTCTTCTCAGGTATGTGTACTGGGGCAATCCTGTAGAACAGGTTTTGTAGTAATATTGTCCAGTGTGCAGTGGCATAGGCTGGTTGTACCTATTTTGAATTTGGTAAACACCTTTTATAAAAAAAATAAGTACAATTAATCCGTGGTTTCTTCTTGACGTTACCCTCCCTGATCACTTGGGTAGTGAGTGAGATACGATATCTAGCCCTCTCGAATAAAAGAAATAAACAGGACGTCCCGTGTGCATGTGCACACTTTAAAGAACCATTGGTAGTTAAAATCCACAAGAGTAAGCCATACATTAAATAAGAGATGTCAAGCTTAAACATTAATGGGAAGATAATCAATAACCTAAGATATGCTGATGATACTGTTCTACTAGCAGAAAATCCTAAACATCTACAGCAATTACTTAATGTAATAAACATGATAAGCAAAAAATATGGACTAGATATGAATATAAAAAAAACTAAAACTATGATCATAAACAAAGAAAATTCTCAAGACCTACAAATAATAAAAAAGTGGAAGGAATACATCTAGAGACAGTCCAGAGCTACAACTACCTGGGACATACTATTACCAGTGATGGAAAATGTACAACTGAAATAAACAAAAGAATAGGTATGGCAAAAAGTAATTTCAATGCCATGAAAAATATACTAACATCAAAACAAATAACAATAGGGCTAAAACTAAGAATAGCAAAATGTTACATCTTCTCAATATTCCTTTATGGTGCAGAAACATGGACATTAGACCAGAAAACAGAACAGAAACTTGAACCCTTTGAAATGTGGATTTATAGAAGAATAGGTAGAATTGGATAGAAAGAAAAGAAAACAAACGAGGAAGTTTTAAAACAACTAAAAATGAAAAGAGAACTAATAAAAACACAATTAGAGCAAGACAAAAAAAATGTTTGGGTCATGTTAAAAGACACAACAGCATACTAAAAGTAATATTGGATGGGAAAATACAAGGTAAAAGAGGCAGAGGCAGACCAAGACTAACATGGACGAGTAACATCAAAAGATGGACAAGTTAGCCTATGACAACAAGCACCATCAAAGCAAGAGACAGAGTGGAATGGCGCTCCATGGTAGTCAATCTTCGATGCGGAGACGGCACACAATGATGATGAAGCCATAAATATGGCCGCTACCAGGGTTAAATTTCAACAGAAACCTACCCATATGTAGATCTAGGCTGTACTGCGCAATTTGTTCAGCTAGACTAGGATTCTCTTTGGATTTTCTCGAGGGGGATATCGAGTTACCTATGGGTTCGTCCGGTGTGCAGTGATGTTTATCCAAAAAGAAAACAACATAAACAAACAGGTTGCATTATTTCATCACGATTAAATAAGGCATGTGGACGCCAAGAGATCAATAAAACATTCACAATATTTGCTAGGTAGGTAGTTAACAACGAAAGAATTAATATATAATAAATATACACTATGTTTACTAAATAAAACCAAATGTGCAGCTCTCTTGTCTCTGCCTACCTCACAACGTGTTTCTCGGGAAAAAAAGAAATGTCACCCTTATCACAAAATTGAACTCAGACAACTTGGCCATTAGTGTTTAGTGAGGAACATGAATGCAAAGTTCATAAATAATGCGTTTTCTGGTATACATTTAAGTTCATAAATAATGCGTTTTCTGGTATACATATAAGTTCATAAATAATGCGTTTTCTGGTATACATATAAGTTCATAAATAATGCGTTTTCTGGTATACATATAAGTTCATAAATAATGCGTTTTCTGGTATACATATAAGTTCATAAAGACTGAAAAGTCGCAAAGGTTTGAAAGATCAGAAACATTGAAAGATCAGAAACATTGAAAGATCAGAAACATTGAAAGATCAGAAACATTGAAAGATCAGAAACATTGAAAGATCAGAAACATTGAAAGATCAGAAACATTGAAAGATCAGAAACATTGAAAGATCAGAAACATTGAAAGATCAGAAACATTGAAAGATCAGAAACATTGAAAGACCAGAAAAAAATTAACAGGTCAGAAACATTGAAAGATCACAACGCTGAAAAAAAAAAAAGAATATGTCAAATCAAATGTTTAAATTTATGATTAGAAATGAACATTAGTCTGAGACCACTGACAAGATGGAGAATGAAACAAATAATCCACGGAATATAAGAAAATTGTAAAGATCTTGAACAACCAAACATACAAAAATTAGCTAAGAAAATACTCAAATTCTGAAGGGAAAGATTAACTACCACATCTTTGAGTGCCAAGCACGTAATGCTGTTAAATACTTTTCACCATAAGACTAGAAGTACAAACCTACTTATACAAAATGAAACACCAGTTTAAAACCACTTGCAGACAACATTTACATGTATCTAAAGTGCAAAGGTCCACTCGCAGCTGAATCAATACCTCAGCAATACAACACTAGTGAAAAATGTTTGTTGAGATAATTGATCGGTAAAAGAATATGATAACCGAAAGTGGTACTTATTATATATGAGTTAATATATTTCCACTACGTCTTTCACTTATATGAAATTACTGTTTCTAGAGTATACGTGACTATGTATTTAGAATACCCTTGTACTTTATTATTTTCTTTCTCCACTCTTATTTGTCTAGCCCCGAGGAAGTAATAATTGATATAATCTGTTTATTTCCTTGTAGTGATTCAGTAAACACCCCTCTCTTTATTCAGCTGAACTATTCACAAAAGCCACACTCACAAACCAACATCACTTGATACTCTCTTAGGTAAATCTTATAACAGAGCAAAATCTATACGTTGGATAAAGTTTTTGAGGAACAAAAGGGTGTCCAACAATTTTTGTAACGGTTCTTTACTTTAACGGATGGTTTTATTTATTTTCAAGGATGTATTTACATATATTACTGCACAAATTAGGGAGCCGCGATAGCGGCATGGGCGTAATACCGACCACATTACCCCAAAAATCATGTGCCGAAGGTCTGTAAAATGTATGGTCACTAACACCATATTCCCTATACGCCACTTGGCGTGACAGGGGTACTTTACTTTTTTTTTTACTGCACAAATTAATTGAGACGGATAAAGAAGCATATCATAAAGTATCGTACACCGGTATAGTTGATCAAGTATCTTCACAGCTTTTACATTTATTGCTATTTATATAATTTTGCTGGCAACTTTCAATGTTGCTATCCTCATTTATTGTCTACAAATTGTTCTCTTGTTTCTCACTTCCATTGAATTCCTTTTGTCAAGTCGGTTTTTATTTTATTGCAAGGTAAAAGATGACCGTAGTTCAGATTTAGACAGCAAGCTTTTGTATAGCTGTTGATGAGTAGGGGAGGCTGTCTTAGATTAATCTCGTCACTCTTTTCTGGCTGTCTACGGTATTCTGACCATTCTTCTAAGATTATCATTTATGTGATTTCTAACTGATTGCTGCAGGATAGAAGAACACTGTACCTGATCAAGACCTGCTTCACCTATAATAGGGTGACCATTTTTTTCCCATTGTTTCCGGGGACATTTGTCATATTTTTTACATTTCAGAGGATTTTTTTGCTTATTTCTGAGACTGTCCCACAAAATCGGGGACGAACGATATATATATATGTATATATATATATATATATATATATATATATATATATATATATATATATATATATATATAAATGTGTGTGTGTGTATACATATATATATATATATTTATATATATATTTATAATATTTGTGGGTGGGTGTGTGACTGTGTGTGCGCAAGAAATTTTGTAGATGAAAAAAAAAGATAACTTTAAATTTCATAATAACTGTTCATTTGCTGTTTGATTTTATTTTTGTTAATATTCACGATACTTATGCGATACACGCACTTAATGACATTACAATAGCTAATTGTGTTTCTCAATAAAAAAAATATTTAAAATAAAAAAATTTAAACAACATATAGATATCAAATTGCAGTATTAAAGTAATGTTTACAGTACCCTATTTATACTGAAGAGGTTGTTGCCTCGGCGTTGTACTTGTTTTTTTGAGTGTATCTTTCTCAAGATCTCATGATTTGAAGCAAGGTTTTCACTGAAGCTTTCACACGATAAATTAATGTTAGTTTTTACTGTTGGCGACTTTGGCGAGATACTTTGGCGGGAGATGTCCGGAAAGGCAGGGGTGGCGGGAGAGAGAGTGTCTGCTTTTTTAAAAATTAAACTCATCCCAATAGAAGTGAGTGGTGGGAATAGAAGTGACGTAGCACCACGCTTCAAGAGTTCAAAGAGCTATCTCCGACACAACGCGTCCAAGTCTTCTCTTTTATCTTCTTGCTAATGCCGCTCAGTCTGGGATAAAGAAACACAACTCAGTAACGTCCTGAGTCCTAGTGATTACTTTAAAAGAGGGCCGATTCCGTGTATGAACATTTATTTATTCACTGAAATTGGGGACAAAATCGGGGACAAATTTCTTTCGGGGACAACTTCTACATTTCGGGGACTGTCCCCGGAAATCGGGGACGAATGGTCACCCTAACCTATAAGTAGTGCTTCTAGAAGCAGACTAACTAATCGACGAATGGCTAAGCGAGTAGGGATCGGGGAGAGAAGGCAACACCTTTCTAAAAATGTCGTGCTGAAAACGGATATGTTTGGTCCAAAAAATATCACAGCTTAGTTGTAAACCACAACACAATGTATCTACTCCCATTTTAATGCCATTCAAAGTAATTCATTTCTTGAGTAATCGTTGGATAGTAACGCAAGAAAGAGATAGAAACGATTTCTGTGGTTGACATCAGAACTGACCAATGAGGGAAAAAATTGTTACAGAATCTTCTACATATGCTAATAGTATAATGTCATGAGTTCTATGATAGGGGAAAACAATTGTTACAGAATCTTCTACATATGCTAATAGTATAATGTCATGAGTTCTATGATAGGGGAAAACAATTGTTACAGAATCTTCTACATATGCTAATAGTATAATGTCATGAGTTCTATGATAGGGGAAAACAATTGTTACAGAATCTTCTACATATGCTAATAGTATAATGTCATGAGTTCTATGATAGGGAAAACAATTGTTACAGAATCTTCTACATATGCTAATAGTATAATGTCATGAGTTCTATGATAGGGGAAAACAATTGTTACAGAATCTTCTACATATGCTAATAGTATAATGTCATGAGTTCTATGATAGGGGGAAACAAATACATTTGCAGTTCTTTGAACATGTTATGGGAAATGAGAAGATTTAATTTTTTTTTAGTAAATGGAGTTTAGGAGAAAAAATTTGAATAAGAAATTAGATCTTATAGAATTACATAGAGGACACAATGAGCTATAAATGACAGTTCTGGTGACGAAAATCTCAGATAGAATGATCTGGAGAATCATGATTGCAAATTCTGAACATAACGAATTGATTGATCTGACTGAATGCGATCGATCAGTGTTTCACATAATTGCTAATATATTCTTGATTTATTGTGGTCTTCGAGATTATAACCTCGTTAATTTTGAAACATTTTCTTTTTGTTAATGCCCTACATGTTTGCAGTGCAAGCTTGCTATTCAAACACTATCCAGACTATTCAAATTACAATTTCTACAAATGTCAAATCAATATTTTTCAAAAGAATTAATCCAAATTTGATTAATTCATTCCAGACCCAATGTAGACTGTTGATTAAAACCTTTATATATTTATAATAATATACGTCAGTACTTAATAGACAAAATTTATATATATATATATATATATATATATATATATATATATATATATATATATATATATATATATATATATATATATAAACTTGATCAAATCTTTAAAAACATCACGGAGGTGCCAGGCTTAAACATTAATGGAAAGGTAATCAATCACCTACGATAAGCTGATGATACTGTATTACAAGCAGAAAATCCTAAAGATCTACAACAATTATTTAATGAAATAAACATGACAAGCAACAAAATATGGACTAAGGAATGAATATCAAATAGACTCTCAATATATCTACCAAACAAAGAAAAGTAGCTGTAGTTCCCATCATAGCAGTCTCAGCACACGCCAAAAGACATAAGGCAAAATCGCACAGAAAGTTAACACAGCCATCTGTTGTCCATTATACAATACCATCCTTCATCGTAAACAATCGGAATATCGAAACACAATCAAAACAGATGAAACGCACAGTTCACGGAGTGCACAGAGAACTTAACTCAGTAGCTCCTGCAACAAGCCGGACTTGGAATATGAGGAAAAATCAACAAGGAACACTTTTCAGACATAGCCTTTAACGGTTCCTGTCGCCTATCCACCATATTGACCGGAAGTTCACGTCCTCCTGAAAATGATGATCGTCATATTTAAAAAAAAATTATAGCGCTTGATGATGCTAGGGGCATCACCATGACTCCAAATCCGAATACATAAAACACAGTTAGTCATTGGATTGTCCCCGTCACACATCAAACAACAGACTGTAAGATCTCCCTGCAATGTGAATTTGTGAAATTATGAATCCCTCGTGATTAACATGAACCTTCGGGAGTCACCCCGGTGCTGTTAAGTCACGCACGAAACTCCATGCCGCCTTTCACAATTAGCGTACTGCCGCCTTAGGGATATACAATCAGCCATTGTGATGACGTAGCACACACGACAATGGCTGCCCCATAAAATCCCAACTACTCTAATAAATGTAGCCAACAATGCACGAAAAGGTGATGCACAATTTCTAAAGTGAAAACTGCGATTGATTCGAAAGAGCAGCCCATATTAATGAGTTGTAACATGTAAATAGGTGGCGTCAAACAATTCCAACGATCGCCTTGGACAAGCACTCAATGTGTTGAAGTAAACCTCATATCAACTGTAAACAGGGGAAGGTCGCATTCTCAAACTTGGACTTGGCAAAGAGGAACGTTGAGATGTGTACGACTCAGCATCATCGGCGAAATTTGTCAAGTGGATCATCAGATTGACTCCAACGCAGAAAATTGCATTGAAGAGCCGAAACTAATCAGTCCCCATATGCAATTTCTGCAGCGGTCCAGAGAACATGAACATCGTTCCACCATGTTGGAAACGGAAAGTCTTGGACATACTATAACCAGTGATGGAAAATGTAAAACTGAAGTAAACAAAAGAAAAATGAATAGCAAAAAGTAATTTTAACGCCATAAAAAGTATACTAACATCAAAACAAAACACCAGGGCTAAAACTAAGAATAACAAAATGATACATCTTCTCAATATTCCTGTATGGTGCAGAAACATGGACATTAGACAAGAAGACAGAACAAAAAATGGAAGCCTTTGAAATGTAGATTTATAAAAATAATAGGTAGAATTGGATGAATAGAAATGGAAACAAATGATGAAGTTTTAAAACAACTAAAAATTAAAAGAACACTACTAAACACAATTAGAACAAGAAAAATGAAATTTTTGGGGTATGTTAAAAGACACAACAGCCTACTAAAAGTAATATTAGAAGGAAAAATACAAGGTAATAGAGTCAGAGGCAGACCATGACTAACATGGACGTGTAACATCAAAAGATGGACAAATCAGTCTATGACAATCTGCACCATCAAAGCAAGAGACAGAGTGGAATGGCGCTCCATGGTAGCCAACCTTCGATGCGGAGACGGCACTCGATGATGATGATAATGATGATATATATATATAAATTTGCGTTCGCCAGCTTTCACCTCTGACAAAGTCCCTAGAGACTAAGAACTGTATTTTGCATGTGATTCCGTTTTACCCGAACAGTCGTTTTCACTGGGGTCCCTCGCCGCACAAGGAGATAACTCCATTTTCGGAGGTACTAATATTTGTTTCCCGTCGTTGAGTAACTGGCGTTTCAAGGCGGGCCTTTTTTGTATTGCATGTGCATTTATTGATTTTATATCACGAATGATAAATGTTCATGAAGTAAAAAAGAAATGACATTTTAACTGAACTGAACCTGCACCGAAAAGAGCAGCTGGGGTATGATAAAGATGGAGAGGAAAAAGGTACTGTTGTGTGTAAGTGAAATCACCATCACTGAAAGCATTAGGTAAACTTTGTGGTGCTGTTTCATTTCTTTGTTGCTGCTACAGTGCACCAGAAGATTCTTGAGATTAGGAAGATTTTTGGTCTTGGGATTCTTTCTTTTAATCGTGTCCCATATGTGAAAAGTCTGTGACGGTGAATGGGGCGGATGAATCAGAAATTGTCAACGGGCCAGAAAGCGAAAACAGCAAAGTGTGTGGTACACATGAGGCATATTCAGAACACGAAAGACGAATATGGCTGACCACCGTGATTTAGATTTGATCCTCATCACGTACTAGTCCAGAGGAAGTCCAAAGGAATTCGAACTTGTGTCGGAGGAAAGATCTTGAAATAAGTACTTGGGATGTTATGACTCTATGTCAAGAAGGGAAATTGGAAAATCTGATTCAAGAAGCAAAAAGAATAAACATATATATTTTAGGCATATCAGAGACAAGATGGAAAGAATGTGGGTACAAAGAGGACGAAAAATATACATTTATATACTCAGAAAACACAATAGAACATCAAAGAGCGTTAGGAATACTGATAAAAAGAGAGCTACAAAAATATATAAGTACCCACTGGACATACAGTAATAGGATTATACTAGCCAAGTTGAAAGCAAAACCATTCGACATAGCAATAATACAGACATATGCACCTACTCAAGACTACACAGATGAACAAATAGAGGCATACTATGAAGACCTAAATAAAGTTATGAAGCAAGTGAAATCTTCAGGCATCTTGATTGTAATGGGTGACATGAACGCTAAAGTAGGAAAAGGTAGATATAAGACCATTATAGGAAATCATGGTTTAGGAAAAAGAAATGACAGAGGAGAAAGATTAATACAATTCTGTGAAGAAAACAGCCTGATAATATGTAACACCTGCTTTTAGCAACAGAAAAAGGAAACTATACACATGGAAAATCCATGGGAATAAGAAGATGAATCAAATAGATTACATAATGATGAAAGAAAGGTTCCGTAACAGCGTAAAGAAGGCCAAAACCTACCCAGGAGCAGATATTAATTCAGATCACAATCCTGTAATGATTAAAATGAAAATAAATCAAATTAAAGAGAAACAAGCAAAAGTCTAATTCATCAACAAATCCACTAGATATAACAGCTTTAAATCAAAAAGATATTAAAGATACCTATACAATACAAGTAAAGAACACATACCAGAAGCTGCTAGAAGAAGGAATTGAACAATACAGAAGAGAAAATCCTGATGAAAAAGTAACAACCAAATGGCAATGCATAAAGAAAAGCATACTAGAAACCTACGACACCTTACCCAAAAGAGAAAAGAACAAAAAACAAAAATGGATAACTAACACCATCTTAGAAAAAATGGAAGAAAGGAGACAAGCGAAGACCATTGCCCAATACAATAAAATAGATAATGAGATATGCAAAATGTGCAAAAAGGCAAAAGAAGACTGGCTCAGCCAAAAATGTATAGAAATAGAAACTAAGGAAAGCAAACACGACTTAAGAGGAATGCACACAGAAATAAAGAGAATGACTAATACAAAAAAAAAAAAAGCCACAGAAGGTGGATGCATTGCAAACAAAAAAGGAAAAATGCTAACAGACAATAAACATATTATAGATAGATGGCATGAATATATAACAGAACTATTTCATGATCAAAGTGACAAGAAACCAGTTATAAAATGTACATCAGGCTATACAATTTTAAAATCTGAGGTGGAAAAAGCTATAAAAATAATGAAAAACTGAAAAGCAGCAGGACCTGACAGCATGCAGATAGAGATGATACAGGCACTAGAAGATTTTGGCATTGAAGTGATTACAGACATATGCAACGACATATGCCATACAGGATACATATCAAATGAACTAAAAACATAAACATTCATTGCATTACCTAAAAAGAATGGTGCAGTTGAAAGCAGTGACTGTAGAATAATAAGCCTAATGAGCCTTTTTACAAAACTTTTGCTAAAAGTTATACAAGGAAGGATTCAGAATAAAATCAATACTGAATTAGATGAGCAGCAATTTGGATTGCGGAAAAATAGCGGGACAAAAGAAG
The DNA here is from genome assembly GCA_032433765.1 of Megaustenia siamemsis. Taxonomy (NCBI): domain Eukaryota; kingdom Metazoa; phylum Mollusca; class Gastropoda; order Stylommatophora; family Ariophantidae; genus Megaustenia; species Megaustenia siamemsis. The sequence goes on along the minus strand of JAVIAB010000073.1, from coordinate 20,495,655 downwards.
CCATATTCTGCATGAGAACATTAATCGAAAAGTACACAGAAGTAAACAAACCAATATATGCCTGCTTCATAGACTACACCAAAGCTTTTGATAGAGTACACAATAAACAACTTACGGAATGCCTAAAAGAGATACATCTAGATGACATGGATATACGACTAATATGTAATCTATACTGGGAGCAAACAGCAATAATAAAATATAACAAAGAGAATATAACTACATCCATTGATATAAAAAGAGGAGTAAGACAGGGATGCATCCTATCACCAAGCTTGTTCAATCTATACACTGAGCAAATCTTTAAAAACATCATAGAGATGCCAGGCCTACAAATTAATGGAAAGATAATCAATAACCTAAGATATGCTGACGATACTGTACTAATAGCAGAAAATCCTAAAGATCTACAACAATTACTTAATGAAATAAACATGACAAGCAAAAAATATGGAATAGATATGAATATCGAAAAGACTAAAACTATGATCATAAACAAAGGAAATACTCAAAACCCACAAGTGGATATCAAAATTGAAGGAATAGACCTGGAGACAGTTCAGAACTACAACTACCTTGTACATACTATAAGCAGTTATGGAAAATGTACAACTGAAATAAACAAAAGAATAGGAATGGCAAACAATAATTTTATGGCATGAAGAACATACTAACATCAAAACAAATAACATCAGGGCTAGAACTAAGAATAGCAAAATGTTACATCTTCTCAATATTCCTATATGGTGCAGAAACATGGACATTAGACAAGAAAACAGAACAGAGAATTGAAGCCTTTGAAATGTGGATATATAGAAGAATAGGTAGAATTGGTTGGTAGGAAAAAAAACAAGCGATGAAATCTTAAAACAGCTAAAAATGAAAAGACAAATACTAAGCACAATTCAAACAAGACAAATGCGATTTTTGGGGCATGTTAAAAGACACAACAGCATACTAAAAGTAATCCAGGAGGGGAAGATACAAGGTAAAAGAGGCAGAGGCAGACCAAGACTAACATAGACGAGTAACATCAAAAGATGGACAATTCAGCCTATGACAACCTGCACCATCAAAGCAAGAGACAGAGCAGAATGGTGCTCCATGGTAGCCAACCTTCGTTGCGGAGACGGCACTCGATGATGATGATGATGAATAGTTTCCATTTTTTCCACTTTTGACCATTTATAATAAAAGTTGTTCTAAAAGTCCGACAGCGTATTAACTCAACAAGCTCACTGAGATCACAGCAATGTTGGAAAGTCACATTTCCTTCCCAGCCTTCTGCTTTCCTGCGTTTGTAATAAAGTTCTTCAGATTCTGAAGTGGAATGCTTCACTTCATTGAAGAACGGTGTAGCATTTTACTGCTTCCTTGTGTAATTTTTGAAATAGTCAGCTCAATCTTGTAATCTTTCCCAATTCCTCAATGTCCTTATTACCCACTCGAAAAACATAGGATCCCCCCCCCCCAACCCCCAATAGCTTTTTGTTTTCAAGTAAATTTGACATTTTAGTTCTAATCTTGGAAATATTGCATCATTGCATTGTTGCATCATTGCATCAGCACACAATTGCATTATTGCATCATTGCGTTATCACATCATTGCATCATTTATGGATGAAGATGTTATGCTTCTAGAACATTCCGCTCATTCTTAAAATATTTTAGGGAGTTGTTCCAGTTTCTCTGACCACCACCACCACACACACACACACACACACACACACACACACACACACACACACACACACACACACACACACACACACACACACACACACACACACACACACACACACACACACACACACACACACACACACACACACACACACACACACACACACACACACACACACACACACACACACACACACACACACACACACACACACACACACACACACACACACACACACGCACACACAAAGCGTAGAGGTTGTAGGTCAATATTTCTGTGTGGACGGTATTTAAGTAGTTGATGGTAGACCTCTTTGAAAAAAAAAAGATGAAAGTTAGACAACTTTGAGAGTTTGAAATGTTACAATACATCTTCTTCTAATCACTTGTGAATGTATATTAGAAGAAGAATGTGTATTCTATCATCCTGAAATTGCACACGTGAGTAATCAACGAGAAATATTAATGAAAAAAAAAGTGTTTCCAAGGACACAATACTGAAGCCTCCAGGTCAGTCATATTTTCAAGTACTTGAATATTTCTGGCAGTCTGGCCAAAACGTCTTCTTGATAGAGATCCGTATCCTGAGACAGACTCACATTTCTCCTCTTGACTTTCGGTATGGACCAACCACAATCAGAAAGGTAACGTAGAAATAGCAAAAATAAGAAAAAAGAAAATAAACATGTGGATGGTTTAGCTCTACGGCTGAGAAAATACAATGAAATAAAACGTTTCCATCTTTGTCTTCATCAGCACACTAAAAGCACACATACACGCACCTACCACACGCATACACACACGAATATATACAAACATATTCACGTATATGTATATGAAGCGTTTGGCGGATGGTTGGTAGCAAACAATCAGTTTCTGTGAGTAGTTTAATCACGTATTAGTATTTTATGTTTGAAAGTTTAACTGACCTGCTTCTCTCATTATTTATATATGTCAATATTAGATAGAGAGATTCAACAGCATAGTAAAAGATGCGTTTATTGTGCCTGGCTTCATCTCTTTTCTCCTGTGACTTTTATTTTCAATTTTTTCACATAATCACATCCTCAAATGTTGCGTGTCATTTGTTTTGTTGTGCTGCTATCTGGCACCATATTTTCCCAGTTTCTTTCGCTGGTTGACGATTCACTCATGGAAACTCTGCAGTCACCCTTATATTTCAGCACTGGCACACCCCTTGGTCTAAAAAAAACAAACAAGACGTAAACACAATAATAACTTACATCCAGATGAATAAACGGTACTAGTGCGAATGTATGAGATGGCGTCCACCTCACGGTGAAAGGGGGCATAGTGATTGAGCGTAAAAGGCGAATAAGCGTGAACTGATTAGACCGTAGGTGGACGCTAAACAACCAGTGGTTCTAAACTTGGAAATAAAAAGGGCAAATAAAAATACCGAGTCAAACTTTACCAGAAAGAAGTGCAGGATTTAGTGTTGTGAAAACACACATCATTATTTTCATTTACCTTTTAACTCCTGTGGAGCATAAGTCTTCAACAAAAACTTTTCAAACCGTTCTGTCTCTTGCCATTCCATTAAGACCATTCCATTTTGTTTGCCATAGACGACAAAGTATGTATGTAAGTAAAGTATATGCTCCCGCCACGCCGTGCTAGGTGTATGGGGAATATGGTGTTAGTGACCATGTTTTTTATTATTTAAAATTTATATAAAATATTTTTCTTCCATGACCGGATGGTGTGGTCGGTATCACGCCAGGCCTCCCTCATTTCCCAGAAAAATCTCTAGATCTAGAACTATCTTTGCGACATTTTTGCCATTCTCGTCCAGTGCAGTGGACTTGAGGTGTACGAGTCAGGTTTTATGTTGGAATGTTATTGTATTATTACATGGACAACAGTAGAATTTTTAAGAATGAAACACAGCATATATTATTTTTAGATTGAAACACAGCATATATTATTTTTAGATTGGAACACAGCATATATTATTTTTAGATTGTAACACAGCATATATAATTTTTAGATCGGAACACAGCATATATTACTTTTAGATTGGAACACAACATATATTATTTTTAGATTGGAACACAGCATATATTATTTTTAGATTGGAACACAGCGTATATTATTTTTAGATTGTAACACAGCATATATTATTTTTAGATTGGAACACAGCATATATTATTTTTAGATGAAACACAGCATATATTATTTTTAGATTGAAACACTGCATATATTATTTTTAGATTGGAACACAGCATATATTATTTTTAGATTAAAACACAGCATATATTATTTTTAGATTGAAACACAACATATATTATTTTTAGATTGAAACACAGCATATATTATTTTTAGATTGTATCAACAGCGGCAACTCACGATGCAAAATAGCAGACTTCTGTTTGTTTGGCTTTCATATTCGTGATTTTTTTTTTGGTGCTTTATTGTGCCTCTTGTTTGTCTTCTTGAAGACCGTAAGTCGAAACGTCGGTTGTATTTCCTTGCCTTTTCAGTAAACCTGTTAAACTCCATTGCGTCTTTTATCATAGCTAATCGTTTCTTCCGACTTTCGTCCGGTGCATTGTTGGTTATTTAACATTACAATGACATATCAAAATCGAATAATTGTCAAATTCGTTAAATTAAAACCACACTGACAATTATCTAAGTTATACATAACATTCAATGTTGTCAAATTGATTTAGAAATTCAATTTTGTTAAACAAATTCCCGTGAAGAAAATATATTTTACACGAAATACCTAAAATATCCTGACGCGTTAATACCTTTGCGCATTTGAAGTAGTTCCGAACGTCGGTTTGGCGATCATAACTCTAGTGTATAATTAGTGCTGACGAAGTTAGTTCGTCATTTAAACTGTCGAGTTTGGAGCGTTGCTGATCGATTGCTGTACAGGTTTTGTACGATCTTCTTTCACAACCATAATCAAATTATTTTTTTATTCTAAATTCCATAAGATGAAAATAGAGATACTGTGATCAGAAATAATTTAGTTTATTGTACTGTGATATGATAATCGTTGTGAGATGGTATCACTGCGGCAGTCAGGTAAAAGAAAGATGTAACAAAGAATGATGAGAGACTAAGTAAGAGAAATAGTTGCAAATAGCATATATAAAGTCACCTGTTACAAAAAAGTAATACCGTCACGCTCTGCAAGTAGTAATAATGTCACGAATAGCATATAATCAGGTATTGCAAATAGCAATATTGTCACGTTCTGCAGATAATAGTAATGATAAGTATTAAGTTTTAATAATATCAAGCACTGTAAATAGTTATAATATCAGGTATGAAATCTTGCAATAATTTCAGGTGTTGCAAGAAATTTACGTACTACAAATATAAGCAATGTAATATAATACAAATATAAGCAATATAATGTCACGTATTGCAAGTAGTAGCAATGTCACGTATTGCAAGTAGTAGCAATGTCACGTATTGCAAGTAGTAACAATGTCACGTACTATGAATAGTAATAATGTCAGATATTGTATAAAGTAACAATTAAACTTATTTGTGCTATTTAGGCGGCAAAAAAATGGCTTAAAAGAAGATTGGTGATAATCTATATCAAATAATAATGAGGCAGGTGGTGGAATTTATGATTAGGTAGAGGGTAGAAAATATTACGAGACAGAGGGTGGAAAATATGAGGAGGTAGAGAGTGGAAAATATGAGGAGGTAGAGAGTGGAAAATATGAGAGATAAGAGGGTGGGAAATATTAGAGATAGAGGGTGGAAAATATGAGAGATAGAGGGTGGAAAATATGAGGAGGTAGAGAGTAGAAAATATGAGGAGGTAGAGAGTAGAAAATATGAGAGATAGAGAGTGGAAAAGATTAGGAAATCATCATCAGGTACCGTGCCTGCTAGCGTAGGTGATCATGTCTCTTCACAACTTTCGATCTCTACAGTTATTTATCATTTCTGTTGTTGACCTTCTGCCGAACCATTCTCTTAAGCTATCTGGTACCATCTCTCTTTGCTTCACTCAGTATCTTCGTCCCTCAATTTTCCCAGCTGCTACAATATATTCCAGCTCTTCCCTTCTCATTACATCCCCAAACAATGATGATTGTTTCTTCCTAATATTGGAAATTAGCTCACATTTTGATTTGGCCTCTTTCAGAGCGTTTTAATTTCTCTTCTTAGCATTCCATGGTATTCTAAACATTCTTCTATAAAACCACATTTCTACATCCTCCAATGATTTTTGTGTCTGTTGTCCTATTATCCATGATTCACATCCATATGTCAAGACTGGCTCTACATAACATTTAAGAACTATTTTCTTGCTTTTTTGTTAAAAATGGATTGCACAATATCGTCCTTATTGTTTAAAAAGCTGCTTTTGCCTGAGCCATCCTGCATCTCATCTCTGCTGAACATCTGACATCTGAGGTTAACATGAATGTAGACTCAGCTATATTAAAAAAAAATTAATAACATACAAAACAGTGAAGGAGAAACATAGTAACTCATCTCTGCTGAACATCTGACATCTGAGGTTAACATGAATGTAGACTCAGCTATATAAAAAAAAATTAATAAAATACAAAACAGTAAAGGAGAAACATAGTAGCTCATCTCTGCTGAACATCTGACATCTGAGGTTAACATGAATGTAGACTCAGCTATATAAAAAAAAATTAATAAAATACAAAACAGTAAAGGAGAAACATAGTAACTCATCTCTGCTGAACATCTGACATCTGAGGTTAACATGAATGTAGACTCAGCTATATGTAAAAAGAAATTAATAAAATACAAAACAGTAAAGGAGAAACATAGTAGCTCATCTCTGCTGTACATTTGGCAAAAGTGGAAGACTTTTCAACACAACATCACAAAACAAGCACAATATTTAGGTCAGCTCTTCATATACGCAACGTTTGTGGGTTTTGGGGGGGGGGGGAGGAGAAAGAGAAAATGATGACAGCAATACTTTTCTCATTCTTATATTTAAATTATTCATAAATCCATTATAATTTAACACCATCTTGATGTGAGTTCAGCTTTCTGGTGGGAACCAATTATGACACTCCCCAGGTATCGCTTCCATAAGCTTTGAGGCGTGTCTAATATACGAGTGCTTCTCTTTCGATTCAATTAGTGAGTAATAAAAATGTCTTCATTTTCTTTATTCAAACATGAATTATTAATGTTTGCTATGATGTATTTTCTGTTATTGTACCTCTCGATGTCTGGTTAGGTCATTATTTATAACTGTTGAACTTTAAGGAAATTGAAAGAAAAGAAAAACTTAAAACTGAAAAAACAAAAGAATAGGAATGGCAACAAGTAATTTGAATGCCATGACAAATATACTAACATAAAAACATATAACACCAGGGCTAAAACTAATAATTGCGAAATGTTATATTATCTTCTTAACATTCCTGTATGGTTCAGAAACATGGATATTAAACAAGAAACAGAGCCGAAAATTGAAGCCTTTGAAATGTAGATTTATAGATTAATAGATAGGAAGAATTGGACCGAAAGAAAAGAAAACAAACGATGAAGACTTAAAATAGCTAAAAATTAAAAGAGAACTTCTAAACACAATTCAAACAAGATAAATGAGATTATTTAGTCATGCTAAAAGACACAGCAGCCTACTACAAAGTAATCATGGAAGGGAAAATACAAAGTAAAAGAGGTAAAGGCGGACCACGATTAACACGAACCAGAGTGACATCAAAAGATGGACCAATCAGCCCATAACAACGTGCACCATCAAAGCAAGAGACAGAGCGGAAAGGTGCTCCATGGTAACCAACCTTCGATGCGGAGACGGCACTCAATGATGATGATGTGAATGTTGAACTTTAAGGAAACAAATAATAATGAAGTTGAAGTTGTTTCGACCTTAGTGTTCGAGTATGCCTCTTTCTGTGTATTTTGACCTTACATTTTACATACATATTTATCTTTGAGTTCAATATAGATTGTTCCGTATATGCTGTATGTTCTCTATATAATATATGTTTTCATTGTTCAGAATTATTCAGTGCCCGTGTGGCTCCAGCACCCTGACCAATATCAGGGAGGAAAAGAATAGCGCCATTGTCACCTGCCGCGCATGTCGTAAGAGGCAACTAAGGAGGTTTAGAGGTCAAGGTTTTCTCTGGTTTTATGGAGTTTGTGCATCTGTGGTTAAGTCAGCTTCAGTGATTTCGCTGGTGTTGGTCGGGTGTGCTTCATACTGGGGAACTCGCTGAGGAATGTATCTGGGCAATACGGAGTTGTCCATTGCGCAATAGTGTTGATCATATACTAATGAAATACATTAAAACAAATAAATACAATACAAATAAATAAAATCATGTAATAATAATTTAAATATAATAATAAGAAAAGCATTGCTATCATCATTTTATCTCCCCCCCCCCCCCCAGTCGCAAACATTGCATATATAAAGAGCTGACCAAAATATTATGCTTGTTTTGTGATCTTGTGTGGACAAGTCTTCCAGTTGTCTGGTTAATCTCATCTAAATTAGTCCCGTCTTAGTAGCACCCATAATCAAGTACGGTTTATATCATTTGTTAGTGTTGTTGTTGTCCAGTCGAGTATAGTCTCTAAATGCTATCGACGAATTCTCAACTTAATCTTCATTTTCTGTATTTCAGTCAATTAACATGTGTAAGTTATAACATGCAATTAATTATTAATCTAAAGTATACCATTAATTTATTGTAGATAAATTATAATTTACACCATAATAGCTCTTCAAGTAGTATGTATCAAGCAATATTTGAGCAATTTTGATCATTCATAGCCATTTATAATTAAGTAAATATATAAATATACACACACACACACACATATATATATATATATATATATATATATATATATATATATAAATGGGAGCCGCGATAGCTCAGTGGTTAGTGAACTGGACTACAAAGGACAAGGGGTAGGGTTCGATCCCAACCGACGGCTTCCGGGTTCACCCAGCCTTTAATGGGTACCGGATATTTTCTGGGAAAGTGAAGCGACACGGGCGTAATATCGAAAACACATTACCCCAAAAATCATGTGCTGAAGGTCTGTACAATTTATGGTCACTAACACCATGTTCCCTATACGCCACTTGGCGTGACGGGTGTACTTTACTTACTTTATATATATATATATATATATATATATATATATATATATACATATATATATTGTAAATGTAAAAGGATAGTAATTATAAATAGTTTATAATATAATAATATAAAGAAAATAAATATGTGTAACAACCATATTATCACACAAATATAATCCATACACCGATTATTATTATTAAATTAACATTAACAAATTAATCATCAATGTTGAAGAAATATTCCCCATTCATCATATGTTCCAATCATTTCCACATAATAATAATTGTGCCACAAAGTATACATTTTAGTACTGATCATCTAATAATTATTGTCACTATTTTTGTCTTCTTCTACACCTCATAGTGCAGAGGGTCATCAGAACACTAATTTCTAAAGCTTTCGTCAAGCGTTTGCACGTAATTATATCTTCAGTCATTCTTTGGGATTCTGTGAGGCCGAGGACCTGTTCATTCTTTGATGTTATTTTCCCATCTCTTTCTCTGATTATCTCTCGTTCTCTCTCCTTTCACAGTTCCATTAAGAATGGTCTTTTCCAGGTAATATGATCCAGATACACCATTTATATATAGTTCAAATAATATCCACACTAATAATATCGACTTATAATTATTCACGCAACATCCACAAACTAATAATCACTCATGTAATAACCACAAGCTACTAATGCTTCAATTAGTACACGTAATTCTATAATTACTTAATTAAAGAGTATCAACAAATTAACATTTTTACATTAAAAAAACAAACAAACAAGGAACTAATAATTATTTATGCAAACTTGTGAAACTAATAATCTGTACAAGTTGTGTCCCCTAATCAATAATTTGTTCAAGCAGTATCCATATAAAACATTGTTGAAGTAGCAACCATTAATAATTTTCCCTGTACTGCGAGTTGCAACTTTTTTCCCCTGGAATGTAGTGCAGATCGTGCGATGCTAGATATCGTTTGCAAAACTCGCAGGTTTATCAATTTGACATTTCATGGGTGACTGCTATTTCGTAAGCATGTTCTGTTATGCCATTTTAAGTTATAAAACAATTCAGTGTCTTAGGAGTTGGTATTACATTTTAAAATGTGAAATCTTGTGTTATATTTTTAAGTTTTGCTAAGGTTTATATAACACAGTTATTGGTAAGTTTGTACCTCTGCCTCTGGGTTCGACCCGTAAACTACGCATATTGTTGTCGACCGCACTTTAAATGATGGTAAGTGAGCGCTAGTGTGTCGTATTTTAAACGAGCTGCGACATAAATTTCTCTTGCCATGCACATCTGATTCTAGCATTATTTGTGTGTGTGTTTGGGCTTCCTCTTCGACTCCTGCTCAGTTTGTTAGATTGGTTATTCTTTTTTTACAAAATAAATGTAGGAGATTCTTTAACGGTTTGATTCATGTGTTCCTGTTGCAAGCAGTCAGATATGAGTCGGTTATCACTTTCAAGCAATGCGCGGCCAGCCCTGACAACTTTGTTTTGGCAAAAACTGTTACTCGAATGATATTTATCCGGCCATATCTGAAGCTGACCCAATCACAGCTGCATTGTTGGGTAACTTGTGCTGTGTGCTTGGTCTGTGTGTAATTGAGAAAACTTAATGTCACCACCACGATTTCACATATTATACGAATACATTTATAGTTATTTACCGTGTAAATTTGGTATTACTTTGCATTTATATGTTTTAAAATTTAAACCTAATTTTTTTATTCGTTTCTGTACCTGATACAAGTGAATCCAAATTTAGTTTGATCATTTTTACTGTTGCATTTCTGGTAGTTTATTTCTGTTTTATTTTTTGTTCCTGGATTCTCAATATAAAAAAAATAATATTGGTAAAGAATGAAGTAAATTTAGTGATATGTGCATATTTATATTAGGACGGAAGTTTAATGAAGTCTTACAGTTTTAGGCATAAAGTTTAACCATAATTGAGCTGAGCTCTTTCTCAAAGACGTTATTTTCGTTAGATTAGGATTCTTGAATTTACTTTATAGCTAAGTTAATATAGTGTGTCCCTCTCTGCCGATAACGCCTGGTATCTTAACATGGAAGTCGATGAGTTATCAGAATTGCTATTTGTAGAGAATCGCGGTAGAAGAGGGGTTAGTGGGCTGGTCTGTTGAGGACAAAAGGTCGGGGTTAGTGGGCTGGTCTGTTGAGGACAAAAGGTCGGGGTTAGTGGGCTGGTCTGTTGAGGACAAAAGGTCGGGGTTAGTGGGCTGGTCTGTTGAGGACAAAAGGTCGGGTTAGTGGGCTGGTCTGTTGAGGACAAAAGGTCGGGGTTAGTGGGCTGGTCTGTTGAGGACAAAAGGTCGGGGTCAGTGGGCTGGTCTGTTGAGGACAAAAGGTCGGGGTTAGTGGGCTGGTCTGTTGAGGACAAAAGGTCGGGGTTAGTGGGCTGGTCTGTTGAGGACAAAAGGTCGGGGTTAGTGGGCTGGTCTGTTGAGGACAAAAGGTCGGGGTTAGTGGGCTGGTCTGTTGAGGACAAAAGGTCGGGTTAGTGGGCTGGTCTGTTGAGGACAAAAGGTCGGGGTTAGTGGGCTGGTCTGTTGAGGACAAAAGGTCGGGGTCAGTGGGCTGGTCTGTTGAGGACAAAAGGTCGGGGTTAGTGGGCTGGTCTGTTGAGGACAAAAGGTCGGGGTCAGTGGGCTGGTCTGTTGAGGACAAAAGGTCGGGGTTTGTCCGTATCAACAGCTTCTATGTTCAGCCAACCTCAAATGAGTACCCTATTGTTTTCTGAAGAAAAGAAAGACATCATTGAAGCAAGGCTGTCACACTAACGAACTATATGGTGAAAATAAAGAATATATGAACAATAACATCTTATTCAATACGAGAAATGACAAAGTATCAAAAAATATAATCTATAATCAAGAAAAGAAGGTGGACATACATTAGCCATGTGATGGAAAAAAAAACAAGAAAATCTAAAATCAAGCCCCCAAAAAGGAAAATTGGGGAAAATAAAAAAGAGGCCGACCGAGAGAAACACTAATAAAAGCCAATGAGAAGAGGAGCAACAATAGCAGGCACCAGTCCCCTTTTCGAGGTTGAGAGGCTCGCTCAGAACAGTTAAGTGTTTCGATATATAATGAGGGTCACGTGCAATGCCTGACACATAATAGCACAGATAGTCGACCATAGATAGTTTAGAATTGTTGCCTTACGTCTTCGACTCGAGAAGAAATTAGACAGAAAACTATACGTTGTATATTCTATTTGGCCTGACGTAGTGGTTTATTTTTCTTCTTTTTTGTTGTAATGTTAATGTGAAAACGTTGAAATGAAACACTGGCCAGAACACTTCGTTGCGACAGCATTAAGTATGTGACCTTAATTTTCAAGCTCAACAGAAAACCGTCAAAACGGGATAAAAGTTAGATGAGAAAATTATAAACTCTTGCAGTGATAATTGGTGATGACATCGTTAAGTCGACATTGATCTAGGAATAAATGCACAGAATGATAACGAGAATAACAATATAGCATAGAAATTAATGGAGCAAAATGATAACATAAAATGATACAACCGTGCTTTCAATAAACGCCGAGTCAACACCAGAAGTAAGAACGCACCACAAAAATAAGATGAATTGATGGGATATAAACACTAGAAATCATAAGGGCAGGAGAGGAAAACAGAAGAGCAAAAGACTGCAAACTACTCCTATATATCTCCTCTCGAAAGACAATTAAGCAAAGAAAGAGGAAGAAGATAACGGGAGTAGATAAGTCACATACTCAGATGAGATCTAGAAGCCACGATATGAACTTTCAAGTTCTGAGTTTTCGAGGGGAAAAAAAAGAGGAAAGGCAGACTAAGAATAATCTAGTGGATTAACATTGACTGTGGAGATGGTCAATGTCGTTTTTGTTTTTGTTACTCTGAGGGAAGGATGGCTGATAATCCGATCAGATTTTGAGATAGATGAAACACTAAATATATGATCTTTGCTATATTTTACCTTCTTATATTACCATCATGACTCTAATTTCTCTAATGTGACGATTAATTTCATTGTCTCTAAATTAGCCAGTCTAAAGATCAGTTCTGGACATCTCTAAATACATCACTTCTAAAGATCAGTTCTAGAACCTCTATATACATCTCTTCTAAAGATCAGTTCTAGGCTTCTCTAAATACATCACTTCTAAAGATCAGTTCTAGACTTCTCTAAAAATGCATCACTTCTAAAGATCAGTTCTAGACTTCTCTAAATACATCACTTCTAAAGATCAGTTCTAGATTCTCTATATACATCTCTTCTAAAGAACAGTTCTAGACATCTTCAAATATCTCTTAAAACATGTTAGCGATTTCCACTATACTCTCGAGCAAAACAATCCCTTCAGTCTGTTTTCATTTCTGTGCAATCTTTGCCTTAGTTACGTCACTATTTGGTGCTATTTCGTTTCACTAAACCAGGAATGTGGTTTACTGAAATGTCGTTGGTGTTTATTTCCCCAATACTCCGGCTACCCCCTTCCCCCGAGAACACAAAGACTACCAATGCAGGTTTCAACAGACGACGAGTGTATCGCTCGACAGATATCAAACGAGCATACTCACAAAAAGAGGAAGATGATCGATGTTGCATTGATTAGGCTCGTTTTCAAGAAGGCTTAAGGCGGCCACAAAGATCGAAACGAAACTACCTGCAATTAAATCAGCAATTTGTAAAACACGTGACAAATTATCCTTGGCGCCAATATTGAGCACAATCTGCCAGGAGTTATCTTCTCACGATGACATGATATGTGACATTTTGTTGCTGTAATTTCCAAAACTCTGTTCTCATTTGATTAGTTATAATTTTCAATGAAAAAGTTGTTTACATTCTTTTCTCGGAATGTTTATTTCTCAAGAAGCTGGTTTTGTGTGATTATTTTAAAAACATAAAACTAAAAATGCTTTGTGGCTGCCTATTGAGTTAACTCGGCTAATTGCAGTTTAATCTGCCTGGACGTGCACTAGAGCACACACACACACATGCAAATAGGTTCATGCACGCATACATGTTTAATTATGATATACGCTCACACATACACATTGATTATTGACTGAAACAAAGTGACATCGCGGTTTTGCGCGCAAAGTAATGTAGCTTGTCATTTCTCTTGTAGATAGTACGCGCAAAGTAATATAGCTTGTCATTTCTCTTGTAGATAGTACGCGCAAAGTAATAAAACTTGTCATTTCTCTTGCAGATAGTACGCGCAAAGTAATATAGCTTGTCATTTCTCTTGTAGATAGTATGCGCAAAGTAATATAGCTTGTCATTTCTCTTGTAGATAGTACGCGCAAAGTAATATAGCTTGTCATTTCTCTTGTAGATAGTACGCGCAAAGTAATAAAACTTGTCATTTCTCTTGTAGATAGTACGCACAAAGTAATATAGCTTGTCATTTCTCTTGTAGATAGTATGCGCAAAGTAATATAGCTTGTCATTTCTCTTGTAGATAGTACGCGCAAAGTAATATAGCTTGTCATTTCTCTTGTAGATAGTACGCGCAAAGTTATAAAACTTGTCATTTCTCTTGTAGATAGTACGCGCAAAGTAATATAGCTTGTCATTTCTCTTGTAGATAGTATGCGCAAAGTAATATAGCTTGTCATTTCTCTTGTAGATAGTACGCGCAAAGTAATATAGCTTGTCATTTCTCTTGTAGATAGTACGCGCAAAGTAATATAGCTTGTCATTTCTCTTGTAGATAGTACGCACAACGTAATACAGCTTGTCGTTTCTCTTGTAGATAGTACGCACAACGTAATACAGCTTGTCGTTTCTCTTGTAGATAGTACGCACAACGTAATACAGCGTGTCGTTTCTCTTGTAGATAGTACGCGCAAAGTAATAAAGCTTGTCATTTCTCCTGTAGATAGTCACTCAAAGTAATAAAACGTGTCGTTTCTCCTGTAGATAGTTCACTCAAAGTAATAAAACTTGTCATTTCTCCTGTAGATAGTCACTCAAAGTAATAAAACGTGTCATTTCTCCTGTAGATAATTCACTCAATGTAATAAAACTTATCATTTATCTTGTAGATAGTATGCGCAAAGTAATAAAATTTGTCATTTCTCTTGTAGATAGTACGCGCAAAGTAATAAAACTTGTCATTTCTTCTGTAGATAGTACGCGCAAAGTAATAAAACGTGTCCTTTCTCTTGTAGATAGTACGCGCAAAGTAATAAAACTTGTCATTTCTCTTGTAGATAGTACGCGCAAAGTAATAAAACGTGTCCTTTCTCTTGTAGATAGTACGCGCAAAGTAATAAAACTTGTCATTTCTCTTGTAGATAGTACGCGCAAAGTAATAAAACTTGTCATTTCTCCTGTAGATAGTACACTCAAAGTAATAAAACTTGTCATTTCTCCTGTAGATAGTACACTCAAAGTAATAAAACTTGTCATTTCTCTTGTAGATAGTATGCGCAAAGTAATAAAACTTGTCATTTTTCCTGTAGATAGTACACTCAAAGTAATAAAACTTGTAATTTCTCCTGTAGATAGTACACTCAAAGTAATAAAACTTGTCATTTATCTTGTAGATAGTACACTCAAAGTAATAAAACTTGTCATTTCTCTTGTAGATAGTATGCGCAAAGTAATAAAACTTGTCATTTTTCCTGTAGATAGTACACTCAAAGTAATAAAACTTGTCATTTCTCCTGTAGATAGTACACTCAAAGTAATAAAACTTGTCATTTCTCTTGTAGACAGTACATTCAAAGTAATAAAACTTGTCATTTCTCTTGTAGATAGTACGCGCAAACCTAGAACATGTTTTCCTCATCTCATTGATTCCACACACGTCTGTGCAGGGGAATCACCCGACTGGGCCACCGACGATCGGACAACCCGTGTTCGATTACCACTGGAGGCAGTGTGAGTTGTATTCGTGGTTGGAAAAAAAAAACCAGCAGTCTACCTAGTCGTTGGTAGAAATTAGTACTAGGGTAATAGTCTGGGAAGGTTAGAACGCATCGTGAGTTTCGATACTTGAGGCGACACTATCCATAAGTCTCCGAACACTTCTGGATAGGCGGCCGAGTAACATATGGGTGAAAACTCGCGTGCTAAGACACCGGTTCAAGTCTCGTATTTTACCTTTTTACTTTACGTCTACTCCTAAACATAGATTTTCTGAAGCTCATAATTAACGCCTCGTCATATGCCATGCCACATTAATAGTATTCTTGAGAGCTATCTATGTGATTCTCCTATTAGTCATTAAAGTACACAGTATATTCACTTTGTGTGTTAATCTGTTAGATCTGGTATTGCCCATCAAATTTTTAAGAAATTGTTTAATATTTATTGTTCTCAAAAGTCTAAAAGAGGCTAACGTCAAAATAGAATGTCTGAAACAGAAGAAAGAAACAATCGACATTTTGTTGTGAACATCTTGAGAAGAGTAAAGTTTACATTTTTTTTACAAGTTGGCAAAACAAGGGGAAAGAGAGATTGCGGACGACAAAGAGAGAAGATACTACGTAGCTTGATATCGAGATCCCACTCAATATACCCGTTGTGGCATGATAAAGAAATATACGGTCTCTCTTAGCGAGCAAAGACCAGTGAGGGAAGTCAATGAGCATTGACAAGAAATACGATACTAAAGTCGGACATGCTTGGCAGAAAATACAAAATAATTGCAGCTTGCTGTAAACTTACTCACTGAATCACACCGTGCAAAACACAGCGCGATAATTCTCTAAAGGCGTAAGAAAGAAAAGATTTAGTCTTTTTTTTTTTATGAAATCGTGAAACCAGCTATATAAATCTGTATTATTTTGGGAAAAAATCAAACTAAATTTTAAAATTAGAAAAGCAATATATATATATGTAATATAAAATGGATGAGCTTTTAATTACAATCTTCGTAAACTTTCAATTCATGCTATGACAAGGCACATGTGGGGGAGCAGCATAAATGCTTGCGACATGCGGCCGCAACAGCAGGGTTGACGGACCATCAACTGACCAAGACCTAGCAGTTATACCATATCGTGGTCTTCCACGGTAATAGCCTGCGTCAAAACAGGCTGCCTAACAGAAGCTAGGATCGCTGTGTTCCCCCTAGTGGTGGCTTCTATTGATGTAGAAGAATAAGTAGTGCATCACACTTAGACTGACCTAGTAAGTTCCCAGTACATCCTGGGACTGGACGAAACACAACTCCTCCAGTAAAAGCTAGGAAAGTCAAGAAAGCCATTACGACCCGTCACATCAATGAGTAAAAAAGGCCCCTTGCGTGCATAAACTTTTGGCATCAGGTTAACAACAGCAACAACAACAACAACAACAACAACAACATCAACAACAACAACAACAACAACAACAACAACAATAAGGCAAATATTTAATAATAATTACCAAATTGAAATGTTAAACTTATACACAATTTCAATATTCAATAAGCACTGTCTCCAATGTTGACAAACGTGTCATCATTGAGTGCCGTCTCCGCATCGAAGGTTGGCAACCACGGAGTGCCAATCCACTCTGTTTCTTGCCTTGATAGTGCAGGTTGTCATAGGCTGACTTGTCAATCTTTTAATGTTACTCGTTCATGTTAATCTTGGTCTGTCACTGCCTCTTTTAACTTTTATATTCCCTTCCAATTTACATTTAATAGGCTATTGTGTCTTAAAATGCCCCCAAAATCTAATTTGTCCTGTTTTAATTATGTTGATACACGTTCAAGAAAAGAAACTATATCTTTGTGTACGACATTTATCTCATGTCTAGGGTCTTCAGGAGTGGACGGGAAGGGTAAAGAGGTTTATAGAACCGGAGAAATAACCGTCGCTTATGGACGTTGGGTGTTCAGATCGGTGTTTATGTTTCATAAATGGGAGAAAGAACATTTTTAAACCCTACCGTGAGGGGACTGCTTGGCCTCGAGGCAAGACGCCGACCTCGAACAGAGACGTTGTGAGTTCAAATCCCGGTTTGGTTGGGGTTTGTATTTATGATTTATCTCTGCGGCAACCACCCCTGGTCTCAGCAGCGAGGTCCGGCTTGAAATGTCAATTACTAATCGACGGGAAAAAAAATATGAGTACCTCCGACGTCGAAGTTATCTGCCTGTACGGTGAGGAACCCCTGTACACACGGCTGCCAGATAAAAATGAATTAAAAAGCAAAATTCAGTTCCTAGTCTCTAGGGACTTCGTCTCAGAGGTTAAAAAAAAAAAAAAGCTGGCGAACGAAAAAAAGACCCTACCATAATGCGAACTTCTCCTGTTTAGGAGCACAACAAATTATCGATTAGGTCCACACACTTCCCATGGACTAAATGACAATTTTAAAAGAAAGAAGAATTCTAATATTATAAATATTTTTTTGTCCGTGTTGATTAGAAATATAACGGAAACGATCTAAATCAAATCTTTCATGTCTTCAGCTGACGTGAAGCAACCTTCATGTAACAGAATTCCAAAACTCCACTGCTCGGGAGGAAGGAATTACGCTCTAAGATGGTGCTGGGAGAACACGCGTTTGGGGAATATGCGAGTGGCATTTCTCTCGGCTGTCTTTCATTTTTATGTCCTTCTCTTGATGGATATTCGTTTTTATTTTTTATATATTTCTGTGTCTATTAATTATGTGTGTGTTATTTCTGTAAAATTCGCCAATTTCGTGTTATTGTTGTGTGTTTTATTTTACCATTTCTTTTTGTTTTATATTATGCTTAAATTACTTTTCCAACTTCTGTACCATTTGCTGTCTACTTTAATTGCTCGCCTTTTGTGTTAATAAATGTGTGAGAATAATATAATCTATAATTTTTTTCCCCTGTCTTATCACATGGTTAAACCATTTTGTTTGTTGTTTCTTTATGTATTCAATGGTGGGAATTAATCCTAGTGCTTTTTTCTCAGTTCTTCGTTTATTTTTTTTCAGGCTCTTCTTTCAGGCTTTATTTGTTAGATAACTACAACCACGATCGATTAAATTCGATAAATTCAACAAAGTACAGACACAAGTTTCAACACAACACAAGCCAGATACGATGTAACGACCGGAGTAGGGGATATATGGGAAGTAATATAGAGACAAGTAAAACGAAAAATCTACACAATTCATGTTTTTCAAATATTTTTGAGTTACTGACTTTTCCTACTATTATTTACTGAAGATTTGTGCATTTGATGACAAATATAGATTGGTTTAATTAAATAACTCAATAACTCAATGTTACAGATTTTTTTCAGTAACTAGTAACATAATTTTAATAAATGGGAGTAGTAAGTGACGGTTGCGAGGTGTACACCTGCCCGTCTACGTGATGTACAGATTACATTTAGTTCACCCCTTCCACCTCCTCCCCTCCTTCCCCCACCATTTTCAACAGAAAAACACACATTACCTCAAACAGGAATAGAATCCACAGCTAAATGTAACAGCCAGAAACAAATGATGGATTACATTCAGGAGCTCAACGATTTTTATGCAAGAGACCATTTTGTTTTTAGTGGCAGTACGTGGAATAACTTCTCACCCTACTAACAAACAACTTTGATTTTCACACAACGTCATAAAGGCACAATGCTGGTCGAATGTGGCTCCGTTAGAAATTATTCACACTTATAAGTTTAAACCTCAATATGGTTCATCCTTTTTACTGATCATCACAAATTACAAAAATGTACTCAACGACACAGGTTAATGTCGATTTGAGGTACGTGTGCACATTTCCCTTTTTTCTTATTGTCACCAGCTTGATCAAAGGCTGTCCTTTAATGCGTTGTGGATTCCATCTTTGGTGGTGTGGTTAACATAAGATATACTTTTTCTTGCAAAAAACATAAGTACACCAGTACTCACTCTTGAGATGATTTATATTTATAGCCACTTCAGACCTAAGAAAGTGTGTCATGGACTGTAGACAAGTAAATTATATGACTATTAGAGGTCACAGAGTTGCGATTTCTCAGAAGAATGTTAAGAGATTCCTGGACAGCCAAAAAGACCAACCAGGAAATTCTCAACGAAGACAACATAAAAAGAGAGCTCCTAAAAATACTAGAAAGACACAATCGATATTTTCGAGCTTATTATGAGAAGAGGATAGTTGGAATACTTGGTTGCAACTAGCAAAATGCAAGGAAAAAGATATCGTGGACGACAAAGAGAGACAATACTAATTAGCTTGGTGTCGTGACACGATATACAGTCACCAGCAAAATTTATACCATGCACTGAGGCAATTGTGGAATGGGCATGATCACCTACTCCGACATTTTGGGACATGATAATGATAATAAAAATAGTGATATTTTAGTGCAATACCAGTTAGATATCATTGATACTTATATCGCTTTCAAGAGTTCGGATCGTTTTGCGGATTAAAAACCGGTACCTCCATGCGTACTGGAACTCGAACTAAAATGCAACAATAAGATTAAAACGAACAACTGTGACAACATAAGTAAAAAAAGAAAGAATCAGTGATAAAGAACCGTGTCACTAGCGTGGCACGATCTTTGAACCTCCACTAGAGATTTCAAGTGATATGTTTTCGTAATTTTGTCGAGTTGCTGGCAGATTCTCAGATCTCAGATCAATCTTCGTTTTTAAAGATCCATCTCCCTGAGATTATGCCTCCATTTTACATGTTTCAATTAAGCAAATGAAGCAGGCTGCTTGAAATGTGATAAAATGAAGATGCTTCAATATCGTCTTATTTTTAAAATAATCATTTTATATGCCTTTATTTTATCTTTATTTTAATTATCAAATATAATTTAATTTGTGAATGTACGAAGTATAATCATTGATTTCTTCTGGAATTTTTGTTTCTTCTTAATATGCGTTTCCGTTATGTAGAAGAGAAATGTAGGAGAAAGTGGTTGTGAAGTTTGAGCTGAGGAGTTGAGAATTAGAGGAAAAAGGGGTTGTGAAGTCTGAGTTGTTGGGTTGAGAATTAGAGGAAAAAGTGGTTGTGAGGTCTGAGTTGTTGGGTTGAGAAATAGAGGGAAAAGTGGTTGTGAGGTCTGAGTTGTTGGGTTGAGAATTAGAGGAAAAAGTGGTTGTGAGGTCTGAGTTGTTGGGTTGAGAAATAGAGGGAAAAGTGGTTGTGAAGTCTGAGTTGTTGGGTTGAGAATTAGAGGAAAAAGGGGTTGTGAAGTCTTACTTGTTGGGTTGAGAATTAGAGGAAAAAGTGGTTGTGAGGTCTGAGTTGTTGGGTTGAGAAATAGAGGGAAAAGTGGTTGTGAGGTCTGAGTTGTTGGGTTGAGAATTAGAGGAAAAAGTGGTTGTGAGATCTGAGTTGTTGGGTTGAGAAATAGAGGGAAAAGTGGTTGTGAGGTCTGAGTTGTTGGGTTGAGAAATAGAGGGAAAAGTGGTTGTGAAGTCTGAGTTGTTGGGTTGAGAATTAGAGGAAAAAGGGGTTGTGAGGTCTGAGTTGTTGGGTTGAGAAATAGAGGGAAAAGTGGTTGTGAAGTCTGAGTTGTTGGGTTGAGAAATAGAGGAAAAAGTGGTTGTGAAGTCTGAGTTGTTGGGTTGAGAATTAGAGGAAAAGTGGTTGTGAGGTCTGAGTTGTTGGGTTGAGAAATAGAGGGAAAAGTGGTTGTGAAGTCTGAGTTGTTGGGTTGAGAATTAGAGGAAAAAGTGGTTGTGAGGTCTGAGTTGTTGGGTTGAGAAATAGAGGGAAAAGTGGTTGTGAGGTCTGAGTTGTTGGGTTGAGAATTAGAGGAAAAAGTGGTTGTGAGGTCTGAGTTGTTGGGTTGAGAATTAGAGGAAAAAGTGGTTGTGAGGTCTGAATTGTTGGATTGAGAATTAGAGGAAAAAGTGGTTGTGAGGTCTGAGTTGTTGGATTGAGAATTAGAGGAAAAGTGGTTGTGAAGTCTGAGCTGTTGGGTTGAGAATTAGAGGAAAAAGTGGTTGTGAGGTCTGAGTTGTTGGGTTGAGAATTAGAGGAAAAAGTGGTTGTGAGGTCTGAGTTGTTGGGTTGAGAATTAGAGGAAAAAGTGGTTGTGAGGTCTGAGTTGTTGGGTTGAGAATTAGAGGAACAAATTGTTGTGAGGTCCGAGTTGTTGGGTTGAGAATTAGAGGAAAATGTTGTTGTGAGGTCTGGGTTGTGGAGTTGAGAATTAGAGTAAAAAGTGGTTGTGAAGTCTGAGTTGTTGGGCTGAGAATTAGAGAAAAAAATGCTTGTTAGTGTGAGTTGTGGTGTAAAGCAATGGAGGGTAAAGCGATTATAAAATGTGAGTTGTGAGATAGAGAAACAGAGGAAAACGTTTTTGAAAGTGTGAGTTGTGGAGTTGAGAAATGGAGAAACAAGTGGTTATAAAATGTGAGTTGTAAGCCAGAGAAATTGAAAATAAAATGGTAGCAGGGTCAGAGCTGATAAATAGTGAAATTTTGGTACTGTGGTTGTACAGTCTCAGCTGAGGTTGGACATAGTAAAGTACAGGGACTGAGGTACAGTGATTGTAAAGTCTGAATTGTTGAGTCGTTGAATAGAGGTACATTGGAATCAGAACTAGAAATAATTTTAAATGATTGTATTCATCAGTCAGTCACACAACTAAAATTGAAAAGAGAACTACTAAACAGAATTCAAACAAGACAAATGCGATTTTTGGGCCATGTTAAAAGACACAACAGTCTACTAAAAGTAATCTTGGAGGAGAAAATAAAAGGTAAAAGAGGCAGATTAAATCTATCAAGACGAGTAACATCAAAAGATGGACAAATGAGCCTATGACAACCAGCACCATCAAAGCAAAAGATAGAGCAGAATGGCGCTCTTTGGTAGCCAACCTTCGTTGCGGAGATGGCACCCGATGTTTATGATGTATTCATCAGTATCATCATTATCATTATCATTATCAACATTAACTCTAAAATCATCATAATTATCATCGCCAAGGCGTTAGTTGTAGCTCAATCTTGATCATGATCTTCAACATGCAAACTGTCACCACCATTATCGCTTTTGTCACTGCTTTCATTTTTTTTAGACAGTTCTAATCATTTCTTTCATCAACATTAACACTGTTCTAGCTTTTTCAACATCATCAATATCATCATAATTCAGTTTATCATTGTTATTATCGTCACTCCTATCGTCAAAATCTGCCATTTGAATATCTTTTTCTAGTATTTCATCTTTCACTCCTCAGTTATCGTTCGTAATTTTCTCTCCACCTTCAAATTCCTTGTTTACTGCTCTCCATCATGGCCCCACATCATTCCCATCCTCTTGAAACAACTCTCCACCATTGACATCCTCATCATCAGCAACATCGTCAACGCTTCGATAGGCACTTACTAGACCGCAGTAATGGGACAAAACATCAGAGGGTCCACTTTATGCCCACAGTCCTCCTCGTACAAAACTGAAATCCCAACAAAAAGTGACGTGTGAGTGCGTAAAACACACGCACATGCGCGCACGCCTGCGTGCCAATGAATAAGTCTGGGTAGTTTTCTCTGTCACATCTCGTCTTCTATCTGAAATCCGAAAAAATCCGATCTTCCCCGACCAGCACCGAACTGCCAGTATCGCTCGCGCACGAGAGCTGGACGACTAGTGCTGTTTTGGAAGCTCCCCTCTATTCTAATGCTGACACGAGTTGGCGAAACATTCCTGTAAACGCTATTATAGGATAATTCTTTTCTCCAAAAGTTTAAGCGGTATTTGTAGCTTATTTTTTGTACCAGTTAATTCATAAACTCACCTGGGAATTTTACCTGAGATCATTACCTGGCTTTGTGTACAGTAATGGATTAACCTTGTACCGTGAACTGCGAATTAAGCATTACATTTCACTTACCGATCGATGCGTTGAGATAATATTAATTTTGTGAAACATAACGCAACTCGATGACTAATATTTGAAGACTTGGCACCTTTCATTGAGGGCGAATGAGTGTGCTCCCAATATTTTTGTGAGACCAAACCATGTTGTAAAAGCTGGTTTCTTTGACAACATTCGCCAGTCATGTTTTTGTGTTTTGATTTTTCCACACTTCAAAATGTAAGTCACAAAGATGTCAAATATAACGTCTGCACAAACAAGGTGAAGAATGCCAGTGTAAGTTTTCTTTTTACTGACATTTATTTACCGAAACCATATTTATTACCTTTGATTGTAAAGGTTGTGTAATTAGTTCATTTTTCCTGGATATTATTTGTTCATTTTTAAATAATTCAAAATAAATTTCATAGAATACTTTCACTTATGAAATGCAATAGTTCTATGTAAAGTTTAGTATCTGCCGTGGCTCGTCGTATCAGAGCTGAGAATAGTGAGTAATATAAACGATTTTGCTTTGTAATTATCATACATTATATACACGATGAGGGACGAAGAGATAGAAGGAAGCAAAGAGAAAAAATACCAGACAGCTTAAGAGAATGGCTTGGCAGAGGGTCAACAACAGAAATGATAAATAACTGTTGGGATAGAAAGTTGTAGAGAGACATGATCACCTACGCCATCAGGTCCGGTACTTGATGATGCTATACACGACGAGGGCGCCGTGATAGCTAAGTGGTTAGTGACCTGGACTACAAAGGACAAGAGAAAGGTTCGATCCCAACCGACGGCTTCCGGTTCACCCAGTCTTTAATGGGTACCGGATTTTTTTTCTGGGAAAGTAAAGCGGCACGGACGTAATACCGACCACATTACCCCAAAAATCATGTGCTGAAGGTCTGTAAAAGTTATGGTCACTAACACCATATTCCCTATACGCCACTTGACATGACGGGGGTACTTTACTTTACTTATATACATGATGAACCTAAGAGGAAAAAGGATAATAATGTACGCTCATGGGTCAATCAATTAATTTTATTGTTAACTAGTAATAATACATTCATATATATATATATATATATATATATATATATATATATAGACTACTGTTTTCATTTTAAAACTTTACAATTATATTATTCTTTTTGAACTATATCATTTATTTATGCATAATTTCACAACTATCTAAAAGTGGATTTAGTTTTACATTAAATATTAAAATAAGACATTACTGGTATAAAATTATTACAAGTACATTCAACTTGAAGCTGAGTACATACAATATGGTTCTAAAACTTTTTAAAATATATTTTGAAGTTAAAAGTAAGGTTGGTTTTTTTTTGGCAATAATTATTAAAACATTACTGCTTTGTTATAAAATTAATTCAGTAATTTTTATTTTGCATTATAAATGTTAATCTTAATCATTTATTCCGTATGAAGAACTTCTCACAGAGAAATAATCGAAGGCTTGGTAAAGTAGATTTTGAACAGGCTAAAAGAATTGATGTATCACAACCATATCTCTCTCTCTCTCTGCGATCAGGACTCAATCAGAGTAGGACGTCCAGACTCTCATACGAAGACAGCTGTCTGTTTAAGCCTGTTAGATCCACTCCGATTGAGTACCCGTTAAAACGTTGCACTGTAAAGGTAAAGGTAAAGTACGAGACTTGAACCGGCGTCTTAGCACGCGAGTATATACCCATATGTGCTCGGCCGCCTATCCAGAAATGTTCGGATATTTCTGTATAGTGTAGCCTCAAGCATCGAAACTCAGATGCGAAGCGACATTCCTCACCTTCCCAGGATAATATACCCTGGTACCCATTTCTGCCAACGGCTGGGTCGACCGTGGGGGTATTTTTTTTTTTTTTTTTTTATTCCAACCACGAGTACAATTCACACTGCTCCCAGCGGGAATTGAACACGGGTTGTCCGAACGTTGCACTGTGTTCTGCGCCAGTGGCCCAGTGCATCCGATTTAAGCCAGCATTTTTTCAGGTTTGCTTTCCTTAGCCTTTGATTGTCCCCAATCTTCCTTGCAAGGCAGCAGTTGATCTTTTCTGTCGGGGGATTCTGCCCTTAGATGTTCGGCCTTCCCAGGTTTACAAGCACCATCTGCCCGAGCCACTAGAGATGACTATATAGAGAGAGGTATCACAACCATATAATTGTTGTTTAAAGAGTGGAGGAAACGAATAGAGAAAAAATAAATTGGCTGTCCGCTGTTTTCCTTCACTGGTAGACAGGCAAGTGTTGACCCATTTGTAAAAATGAACATCTAGAATTTTGAAATGCGTAGCAACAGGCAAATAAACAGAACTTTGAGAAGTCATTAAACTATTGCAACAATTTTTTGTTAAAATTAGCCTTTGAAAATACAAGCGTGTACTGTTCGTATCATCATCATCATCATTGAGTGCTGTCTCCGCATCAAAGGTTTTCTAGCATTGAGCGCCATTCCACTCTGTCTCTTGCTTTGATGGTGCAGATTGTCATAGGCTGACTTGTCCATCTTTTGATTTTACTTGTCCATGTTAGTCTTGGTCTGCCTCTGCCTCTTTTACATTGTATTTTCCCTTCCAATATTACTTTTAGAAGGCTGTTGTGAGTTTAACATGCCCCAAAAATTTCATTTGTTTTTTTCTAATTGTGTTTAGTAGTTCTCTTTTCATTTTTAGTTGTTTTAAAACTTCATCGTTTGTTTTCTTTTCTTTCCATCCAATTCTACCTATTCTTCTAAACATCCACATTTCAAAGGCTTCAATTTTCTGGTCTACTGTCCATGTTCCTGCACTATACAGGAATATTGAGAAGATGTAACATTTTGCTATTCTTAGTTTTAGCCCTAATGTTATTTGTTTTGGTGTTAGTATATTTTTCATGGCATTAATATTACTTTTTGCCATACCTATTCTTTTGTTTATTTCAGATGTACATTTTCCATCACTGGTTATAGTGTGTCCCAGGTAGTTGTAGCTCTGATCCGTTTGCAGACGTATTCCTTCAACTATGATATTTAATTGTAGGTCTCGAGAATTTTCTTTGTTTATGATCATAGTTTTAGCCTTTTTGATATTCATATCTAGTCAATATTTTTTGCTTGCCATGTCTATTACATTAAGTAATTGTTGTAGATCTTTAGGATTTTCAGCTAGTAGTACAGTTTCATCAACATATCTTAGGTTATTGATTATCTTCCCATTAATGTCTACGCCTGGCATCTCTGAGATGTTCTTAAAGATGTTTTTCTCAGTGTATAGATTGAACAAGACTGTTTATGTATGCACATAATATTATCTGCGATGTCCTATGTAAAAAATGCAATAGGAATTGATTAAGTTGAAGGCCACATTGCACAAACTATATCGACTATGCAAAATAAAAGAAAAATAAATGAAAGCTGTCATTCTGTGGTTTCCATCTTCCTGCAATATTTCTGGCAACGAGGAAATGACAAACTGGCATAATAATGGAGACCTGACCTGGTATAAGTGTAATGTGTGAAGACAGCGAGGGGTTTATTTGGAGCATGTACGTGAATAAGTGAAATAAGAAGGGCCAAGAATTTCTCAATAAGAAATAATCACGCTCAGGATGGTCGAATGGAAAGCTGCCATGATTTAATTGCAGAAATCAAACGTACATTGCATTATCATTATCTCTATGTAAACGAGGAGGTCATGGTAGCGCAGTGGTTAGTGAATTGATATACTGACGACAAGAGGTCAACCTTTCCATTTCTACAATTGTTGATCAATTCTGTTAACTTCCCACCAAAGCACTCTCTTAAACAATGGTGTATATATTCTTCGTCTCTTTTTCTCTCGATTTCTTCTGCTGTTGTCACAATATAATCCATTAGTTCCCTTCTCTTAAGGTGACAAACTACGATAACCATTTCCTCGCAATGTCGGAAATAAGAAGTATATATTCTTATTCAGACCTCATTTAGAATATCCTCTATATTCAACGAACCTTAAACAGGCACTAGATATTTCATCTGCGAAAGGAAATCGACACTGGCATATTACTGGCCATATTACTAAAGTGTGCTTACAGTGGTTGATAAACATTGGCATTATATCCCATATTAGTCCCACTCGTAGAAGGATGGGGTTCTTTCATTTCTTTCGCTGTGAAAAAAAAGTTGCGCAATTACAAGGACTTGACTTCTCTGTTTTTGTTATCCACTAGAATTGGTGATAGTTATGAGAACAAATTTTGTTGACGGTAACGAACATTGATTAATAATAGTCGTCATCATCAAGTACCGGGCCTGCTGGCGTAGGTGTTCATGTCTCTCTACAACTTTCGATCTCGACAGTTATTTATCATTTCTGTTGTTGACCTTCTGCCAAGACATTCTCTTAAGCTGTCTGGTATTTTTTCTCTTTGCTTCCCTCTATCTTTTCGTCCCTCAGTTTTTTCCAGTTGTTACAATATATTCCAGTTGTTCTCTTCTCATTACATGACCAAAAAATGATGATTGTTTCTTCCTAATATTGGTAATTAGCTCTATTTTTGCTTTGACCTCTTTCAGAACATTTTCATTACTCTTCTTACCTGTCCATGGTATTCTCAACATTCTTCTGTAAAACCACATTTCTACAGACTCCAGTGATTTTCTTGTCTGTTGTCCTATTGCCCATGATTCACATCCATATGTCAAGACTGGCTCTACATAACATTTAAGAACTCTTTTTTTTTCCTTATGCCAAAAATGGATTGCATAGTGTCTTCCTCATTTTTTGGAAAGCTGCTTTCGCCTTTTTTAATAATAGTAATTTTATAGAATTTAAATCATTACGGCTTTTTCCTGGAACATGTCGGGTGTTTTCTATGGAACTGAAGAACAAAGACCACTTGACCTGTGCAGTCATCAAGAGGTATTTGGGTTAGAGCTTTTATTGGAACGCTGATATTTATTTGTTTTAAATGTTTGATGCCATCGCGATCCGAACCCGCGTGCAATGTAAATTAGAGAACAACAATCTTTCAATTGGCCGCCAGCTTTCCCATTGAAGTGCTTTGATTCAAATTCTCTATTTTAAAATATGATGTTTTCCTCTTATCTCTCTCTCTCTCTTTTGCTCTCTCTCTCTCTCTCTCTCTCTCTCTCTCTCTCTCTCTCTCTCTCTCTCTCCATGATCTTACATTTTCCAAATAATAATGCTAATCTTGATGCTCAACGAAATGTTTACGATGTAAAGTATTTAATTAAAGAACAATCCACAAACAAAACATTTGCTCGTTTTTTTCGATTCGATTTAGAGCTTAAATTTTGAGAAGATGATTGCAGAATTAGATTGGTATCCTTCATCAGACAGGTTATATTTTATTTATTAAGAAGACAGTTCAATATATCGCTGTAGAAAAACGTTGAAGAATACGAAAAAAATATGAACAATATAAATAAAGGGGAACAGAAGAGCAATAAACCGCAAACCATATCTACCCTCGACGCTGAAATGCAAATGAAGAAGGAGAAAAGAAAAAAAAGAAGATATATGAATGTATAGACACCCGCACAGACACACCCCAGTGGTAAGTGAACTGGAAGACACAGGTTAAGACCTCTACAGTTTCCAGTATCGTCCAGCCATAAATGGGTACTTGAATTATCTGAGAAAGAAAGACGCTACATAAGTAATACGATATTTCCTGCACGCAAAGACAAGATGTGAATTGATTTCATTTACCACAAATTGACACTAATCAGCTTTGGAAATTGGCTCACTAGTTATACAGAGTTCGTAGACATAGTTGAAATTTACTTTTTTCTTCTGGCAAGAAATATGAGATATAATTTAATCAGCAGTGTGTAAGTGTAATGTGTATGCTCTATAAAGAGTAACCACACGGCAGCTGCACACTGTTAATAGAAGCACAGTAACAATAAAGAGAAACATGATTAGTATACAACACAGCATAATACAACACAATATAGCAAAACGCAATACGTTAGAACACAAAACACAACATAACAAAGCAACCTAAAAAATAACAGAATACATTACAACACTACGCAATACATTACAATACAACAAACAAAGATATACCATAACATAAAACAATAATATGTTTATTTGTAAGGGAGCCGCGATAGCTCAGTGGTTAGTGAACTGGACTACAAAGGACAAGGGTTAGGGTTCGATCCCAACCGACGGCTTCCGGGTTCACCCAGCCGCATTGTGTCTCGTCACATGTTCGTCACATACGTCTGCGCTTAGATGTACATAAAGTAGGTCTTGCAATGACCAAAACCACCTAATCTCAAGCCGAAGGGCTGATGGGGTTTTCCAAAAAACAACCCAGTACTTGTGACGTCTTAAGCTATGCGAGCTATAAACGGCTGACGTCATTTTACCCACAACCGCCCATACTCGCAATGCTGAAAACGTCACATAGTTTGGGTGATCACCCTCATCGTGCAGACTTGATAGATGTAGGTGGCGATGGTATAACACACAGGTGCACATTTCTGGGGTGTACCAACTATTCTTGATGAATCCTAGCATCACAGAATATAATTCTATTTATCCAGAATACATCAAAGCCTGTCCAATAAACGGATGCTTTATTTGTGCAAAATATGTAGCATATTGAACACACACTAGTGGCTTTAGGACATCCTGTATAAACGGCTGGTGCGATTATCTGGTGGCTAAAATATCTGGATTTCGATGCTTGCCTGACAAGATCAACCATGATCTGGTTGCAACGGTCAAAGCCGTTGCACAATGGCTGATTATAGAGTGAGGTCTTTTTAGGAATTCTGACGACCCCTGCGATTATGCCAAATTTGAGTAATTAGAGGTTCTGTTAGGTGGAAGTTTCTCTTTTGAGTTGGGTGGTTATCTGCAATCATGAAAAAAAAAACAACAGAAAGTGGCACGTTATTGGATAATTAATTACTCAATTTGTGATCTGTAATTTAATAACTCACCAATCAGTGAATTAAAATAATGTTTGAAAATAAAGGAGTTAACTGGAAGTAGGGTATCTTCTGTTACGTAAAATATAATCGTAATTTAAAAGTACCATGTAAATTGCTTTTACAAATAGTAGATTAAACTTATATTAAAACAGATATTTAGTATATTGTAACGATACCACATATTGCAAATATAACTACAAACGATTGGTTAAAAATAAATTATGTAAAGTAAACATAAAAATGTGTCTAGCATGATTAGTAGACTAACGAGACAAAACGACGTCAGGTACAAAACATATACAAAGATCAATTGAGAGGCAAATAATATTCTAAAATAATATATATATATATATATATATATATATATATATATATATATATATATATATATATATAAACGAAAGCCAAACACAGATCTAAAATATGGTGGAAATAAACGGTGTCCAGAATTTACGTATCTTCTGTTACATGATTAATAGACAATAGAGCAGGTCGGATTTTTTGTGTGGACAAAACGGAGCCAAACAGTGAACAATTAGAAAGTGGCTCCCATGAAGATGGATGAAAGAAGGGGTCTTGTAGGGTACAGTGAAAAAGAGAAAAGGAGGGAAAGGGAGAGAAGACCAAGGTGGTAAGAGCGTAGAAGCGCAGGAGAGGTAATAAAGATAAAGCAGACAGGAATAAGGATGACACAGGAAAGAATGGAAGAGGAGTCTAGTGATTAAATAAAAGAGTGAAAAGAGTTTAAACCTCTTGAATGGAGAGTGCCAAAACGGGCTATGAGTTGGTTCTTTAAAACGAGCAGACTGAAGATATCAGTGGAACAAGAGACGATGCCAGTAACACGAAAGCCCTCAAAGGTATGATGGTCATGTTGATCTGAAATGGATGGAGACAGGAATGCCGGAATGGCGTTCAAAGTTATATAAGCCTAGACAGACCCTATCCTCTAACCGTCGGCCCGTTAGGTCAAAATACATCTTTAGACAGCGTTGCAAACGTTGATGTATATGAGACTACGGGAGATACAAGTGAAGCCTTCCTGGATATCGCACTTGCCTTCTCGTAGTACATTCTCCCCAAGTCATATTCCCGAACGGCCCCTTTGATTTTCAGGAAATAAGAGGTTTAAACTCTTTTCAGTCTTTTTTGTGTGTAATTATTGGTCTTCTCTCCCATTCTTTTATGTGTCCAATTGTTATTCATCCCCGCGTTATATTTATTACCTGCCATGCGCTTCTTCCCAATTGTCACCCCTGTCCTCTCTCTCTTTTCTTTTTTTTTCTTTCCTTCAGCGTCTCTATGTGACACTCCCCCCCACCCCCCTTAATTCGTCCTCATGAGACCTATTCTCTAATTGTTCACTGTTTGGCTCCTTTTTGCCCAGTTAAATCCTACTTGCCAAATTGTCTATTATTCACGTAAGCAAGAGCAACGTAAATCCTGCCTACCTTTTCTTACCGCCATTTTTCAGATCAGTGTTTAATTTTTCTTTGTATATTTCTTTGTTTATCTTACAACAGCATTTGCCTCTCGGTTGATCTTTGTCTATACTTTGTTTTGTACCTCACGAAAGCTGTTGCCGAAACGTCATTATTTTTATTACTCGTCTCTCTACTAATTTTGCTTCTAGATACAGTTTTATGTTTATTTTACATGTTCTCTGCAGATCGGGTCGCGTCCCGCAAACTATTTCATAATAATTGTATTTCAAGTCCGGCTTGTTGCAGGAGCTACTGAGTTAAGTGCACACCGTGAGCTGTGCGCTTCATCCGTTTTGATCATGTTCCGATATTCCAATTGTTTACGATGAATGCTGATATCGTATGACAGGGAACAGTTGGCCGTGTTCACTTTCTGTGCGGTTTCGCCTTATGTCTTTTGGCGTGTGCTGAGACTGCTATGATGGGGACTACAGCTACCTTTCTTTGTTTGGGAGATGAGTTAGTAATTCGGATGATTCCACTGGCACGGGCGATTGAGCAATTATGGATTTTAATTCGTCTGAGTGATACCGGGGCCTTCCATAACCAAATAACCAAATATATATATATATATACATTCTGCTTATCTCTTCTAAGAATTAAATTAAATTATTCGTGTATGAAATATCCCTTCTCTCTTTTCCCTTACTCATTTCAAGTATCATTTCATTCAGAACGACATAATAAGCACATGAAACAGCGAGGGTTCATGAAGATAATGCCAAGCGAAATAGTGCTGCCATTTTCAACTGCGGTGTCGCTAAACCGTCTCATGAATTATGTTGGTTTCTTTTCGTTGAAAAGAGGAAATATTTTATATTTTAAATTCCCAACATCACTTTGTTTTGTCAACTCCACATCTATGGTTGGTTATCCAGGAACATCATTGTACTCTGTCGATTGCCTTGATGCTTTATGATTGATGCCCTAGTGCACATTTTAAAGTTATGAGCCAGCTGTGGTCTGTTCCAACTTTTGCCCTTTTTGCTTTGTAGTGTTTTCATCCTGCCAATTTCAGTAGGTGTCTTTAAATTTGTGAATATTAAACATACTTTATTTGATTGGCTCATTATATCTTTAATTGTTCTTTCTTTACTTTCCACTGTTTCTAATTTTCCTCACTGTTTTCTTGTATTCTCCACCTAAACAGCTTCTTCAATAAGTGTGCATTTATAGATTTTAATTTTTCTCTTTATTTCGTATAAATCTTTTCAATGTCTATGCTGGTGATTCATGCAAATGGACATTTCATTTTTAATGTTCATGACATTTATCTGGATATAAGAACACATTAGATGTTTTTAAAGATTTATTTTTGTTACTTTTATACTTCTAATTATCTCTGCAAAGAACTTTCTGTCGATCGATAATATATATCTCAAGTAACAATATATGTAGAATTTTTTAACAAAATGTATACATTTGCTTTAATTAAAAGCTGAGTTGCAGAATTTGTGTCATATCTCTGCTGATATCATTGTTGTATCCCACTTTATTTATTTCAAATTCATCATCTTTACCTTCGTTGTTGATTCCAATAACAGATTATTGCATCTCTTCCCAGCTTTTTCCTAGTAATATTGTATCATCTACATTAATGCAGCAGCATCTGCATATCTTCAGTTGTTATTTATTTCCATTGATATCTAAACCTGGTATTTCTGCACTTTGATGAGGGATGCTAGAGTGTTTGTGTCTTGCATGTCTCTACATATATTGTTCATTATTATCATCTGACGTGGTTTTACAAGGTTTGAGCTAATAAACGACATCTTATAACCTCGCGAGATACATTAACCCGTCCCCTCTCAGCTAATTCCAATCTGTGACGAGAGATGATTGGATATTCTGTCATTGCACGTCGTCGGAGGAGGAGTCAAAACATATTCCTTGGGGAGAGTAAGGACATGAGGTCGGGTTCGATCCTGATCGACGGCTTCCAGGTTCACCCAGCCTTAAATGGGTACCGGATTTTTTTTTTCTGGGAATGTAAAACGGCACGGGCGTAACAACAACCACATTATCCCAAAAATCAGGTGTTGAAGGTCTGTAAAAATTATGGTCACTATAGCTTGTTTCATAAGTCTTGCCCAACTTTAAAAATCAATATCTTTTAAACCGCTTTTTGTATTTTTTTCAAAATTTGCATGTAAAGTTATAATGATTAGAACCCAACAGGGAATTAATTTCATTAAAAACAAACATTTGGTTATTATTATTGCTTATTTGATTTATATAAATTTATAACGACCCATTGATGTAGTCAAAACTTAGTGTTTACAGTATTTAAGTTAAAAATAGCGATTACAAATCTATACACGCTGAAATTTACGATTTTTCACGCTTTCCACGTGAGTTGTCTGACACAAATAGACACTTGTAGTAAACACGAGACATTGTGTGTTCCATTTCCGTTAATTCAGCGGCGTAACGTGGAACAATAACATTTATCATGAGTCTTAAAATGAAATTCTGCAGTTTACAAAACATCGCAATAAAAATGTATGACTATTTTTGCAAAGAGGCTAAACGAGGAAGATTATTTCATTCTTTAGAAAACCCTGAGAATAGGACAAGACACATTTTGGATTTATCTAAACGGTCATTTAATCGCTGGATTCAAGCACGTGACCGTCAATGTTCCAAATATACAAAATCACAAGGAAGAGCAAAAATGTTGGATAATTTCGACAGTGAACTTATTAGAAGTGAAATTCGCAAAATGTTGGGTATGAATGAAACTGTTACAATAAGAAAATTAAAAGTATCGCTGAAAAAGAACAACAGTATTGAAATATCAAAGTCTACATTATGGAGGAATGTGAGAGCTGCAGGCTTTACATTCAGAAAGTATCCCAATGGACGAAACATCATCTGTGAGAAGCCACATATAGTAGTCATGAGAAGCAAGTACTTACGTGAAGTAAAAGAGGTGCGCAAGCAAGGTTATGATATTGTGTACTTGGATGAAACATGGATCAATGCTCACCACACTAACCAAAGGGAATGGCAGTCATCAGATGGAAAGATTAAGAGATTAATACCTAGCAGCAAAGGACAGCGCTTGATAATTGCTCATGCAGGTAGTCGACAACATGGACTAATACAGAATGCAGAGCTCATTTTTCTTTCAAAATCCATAGACAATCGGGATTATCACTCTGAGATGAATGGTCACATATTTAGACATTGGATTGAAAATTCTGTTCTCCCAGCACTAGATCGACCATCTTGCCTAATAATGGACAATGCAGCGTACCACAACATTGTTGCACTTGAAGATAAAGTCCCGACGTCATCCAGTACAAAAGATGCTATTAAGATATGGCTCACAAAGGAGCACATACAATTTAATAACATGTACTTAAAACCTGAATTACTATCTCTAGTAAAGCAAAAACAGAGGACAAAGATTTTTCAAATAGATAAGATTATCCAAGAGCACGGTCATATAAGTTTGAGGCTGCCACCTTACCATGCTCATTTAAATCCAATAGAACTAATCTGGGCAAAATTAAAAGGACAAGTGGCAGATGAAAATACAACATTCAAAATATGCGATGTAAAGACTCTTGCTAATCTCGCTTTATTAAATATAGACAAAGATTATTGGGCTAAATGTGAAGACCACGTCTTAAAACAGGAAGAGGAATATTGGAAAAATGATGGTTTGTGGAATGTTCAACCCCAAACAGTTATTAATCTTTTAGACTCGTCTGATTCAGAATGAAAGTATATAGCCCCCACAATGTTGGCCCCTATATTACCTTAAATTATTTCAACAAACGGTCCTTTTCAGGACCACACAACTATGAAAATTGGACATACAGGTATACCTTGATATTATTATCGTCCGTCCTCGAACTGAGCAGACAATAATTCTCCTGGTGTTTTGTTTTATCCAGTATTTCCCCATTACGGCCACGCCTTTACCTAGTGAAAATTAATCGTAGACCAGCAACTACGGTAATTTCTATTCTTTAGGGCTTCACAATTTACAATTTTGACAAACATCAAAGAAATATCGCCGCTTTAAGAAAACTGAAGCTGCAAGATATTTGTTAAATATACATTTAAAGGGTCTTTTGCATTCTAATAACATTTGGAAAATTTCAAAAGTATTTAACAAACGGTTAGAGAGTAATAGCGTTTTGAAGTTGGGCATATGTTTTGAAACGAGCTATAACACCATATTTCCTATACGTCACGTGACGTGACTGGTCTCATTACTTTTTCTTCTTTCTTTTTGTGTGAAGAGTGTGACGATGAAAATGATGACCCTCATGAAGGGCCTGATTTAGGTCTAGGCTAAATAAGATGGAGCTTCGGGCTTCACAATCTAAAGTAAAGTAAAGAGCCCCCGTCACGCCAAGAGGCGTATAGGGAATTTGGTGTTAGTGACTATAAATTTTACAGACCTTCAGCACACGATTTTTGTGGTAATGTGGTTGGTATTACGCCCTTGCCGCTTTACTTTCCCAGATAAAAAATCCGGTACCCATTTAAGGCTGGGTTAACCCGAAAGCCGTCGATTGGGATCGAACCCTAC